>OY979458.1:12417500-13017500 GCA_963855545.1 Ethmia dodecea
GCATATCTGCACCATTCCTGCAACATTCAATAATACATTGGTATTGTGGCGACATCTAGCGGTAGCGGTAAAGAGCTGCGATTGAGTTTCTTGCTGGCTCTTCTCGGAGTACTGCATTTGGAACCAGCAACTCGCCCGTGGAGATGGGCTGCTGTTTACATTTAGTCAATCCTCATGGACGAGTTCAAAGTGCCTTGTATTGACTTTTCTAATTGTATTTTCTACAGAAAAGAAATGAATTTGTCTTTTTTTTACTACATAGAGCTAACTAAAGCGCTATGACAGCCGGTTAAAAAAAATCACCCCTTTTTTCCCCGAGGTAGGCAAAGGTATTCCTTTCCTGGAACTATCGACTTTCCACGAGAATATTCCACCGTTAAACGTAATAGTTGGTGAGCCCATCGCCGGACCGGGTCTGTTAAAGATGCCTCACGAGTTAATTCTTGGATCTACGGGTTTCCTCACGATGTTTTCCTTCACCGTCGAGCTAGTGATGAATATGTACGTAAGTTTTTGTAAAACTCATTGTTACAAGCCAGGATTTGAAACCGAGTCTTACTGGTTATCACCATGAGAAGCGGGCTCTTTAACCGTAAGGCTATCACTGCTACACAGGTCGATCTTTTCTGAAAAGAATCGTTATCCCCCAACTCAATTATCTCACCGACCTTGCGGACTAATAGGGCTGGCATCGGGGTGCGGTTTGAGCGTAGTGATGAAGGGGTAATACGGCTCCCTCTCGGGGTTGGAGCAGCAGTAGACCAGCCTAAGCTGCGAGCTGGGCGCAGCGACGCCGCAGACGTAGCAGACGAAGCTGGCCGTCGTAGCGGGTTGGCTAGAGGGCCTCTCTAGACGGTCGAGGCGCTCCAGGGAGGGGGAGTGCGTGTGTGCTGCGAGGGACTTGTCGCCCGACGAGGCTAAGCTGAGGGGGGAGGGCGGCAGCAAAGATGGCGGCCGCGTCCGGAGAGTGTAGACGCGCTCGTTCGCGGGCACGCCTCGCATCTGTTGGCAAAGGGGGTTTGGTTAGTTTTTTAATACTAATAAAGAAAGGCCGGTGAACCTCGAGGTCCTGTTTTGAATATACTCAAACAGTTCTCATACGGCTTGCTTATTTTATAAATGCACATTAATAAAACCACTCCATCCCTCATTATGTAATCTATTAACACTATATTTGACAAAACTTTTAACCATTAATGGAACATCATTTATGAATACAGGAAATAGAAAAGGACCGAGAAATGAACCTAGAGGGAGCCCTTGTTTAAAAAGTGGTTCTTGTGATTTAGATCCATTGATTAAAACTTTTTATATTCTTTTTTATTATAAAATATTCTATAAGGCATTAAGCTTTATCATTAACACTGTATTGTTTTAATTTACGTAGTAAAGTCAGATGATCAACGCACTCAAATGCCTTTGATAAATTGCCAAATTTTTCGAGTCTTTCCAAGCACTGAATATGAGCTTGAGAAGCGCGATTCCAGCATTAATGGTGGTGCGAGCGCCCTCTAGAGAAGTCAAATTGAAATCGACATGAAATACATTGTTTCAGTTGAAATGAGAAACCATTCGGACAAGTATTAACCTTTAAAGAATTTAATAAGCATTGGTAAAACAAACATAATTAAAATAAATAGTTCACCTACTTAGTTTACTTATGATTTTCTCAAAAATCTTTGGACGCGGTTCTTAATTTGGAAAATAAAACAATGTTTCCTTTTAGTACAATTTGCCATAATCCTTATGTACTATAGCAAAAACATAGCTCACATACACACTTCCAAAAAATTGGTTGTCTGTAAAGTGTGTTTACGGACGATAATTTTACGTGATAACGTCATAAGAAAACATTGATGGAAAATTGCATACTGGGCTGGAGGAGGGATAGATGTTTCACCCGAACGTTTAGGCCGATCGTGCCTCTCGGCTCAGGCGAAACGTGACACAGTTTCATGCGTGCAACCGGAGTTCACCGATTTATAAGACGTTATCATATCAAAAACATTACGGTCCTTCTAATGCAGTCGGGCAATAACGCCATCTCGCTCGACGGGCTTAAGAGATAACAAAGTATCCAGCTAGGCATCCACTCGGCTGTCCCATGTGCGCGGGTAGCGTGACCCGCGATATCTCGGTATCGCTACCACCCGGATAGGGGGGTCGAGCAGATACACCGGACAGACGCGCTCTGTTACTGATTAGCGGATAGATTGGCAGGTTGAGGGTCGAGCACTGGCGATTGCGCGGCCATGTCACCAGATTCCAAGGAGGGATAAAGACAAAATCAAAATGTATGGGTAGATACGATTATAATAAAATAAATAAATAATCTCGCGCCTTATAACCTCGAGAGGGTAGGCATAGTAGGAAGATATTCTTTGGACCCCTAAACGGTGGTGAGCCCATCGTCGGACCGGGTCTGTTACACTTGTCTCAGAATTCATTTTGGGACCTGCGGGTTTCACTTCACCGTCGAGCTAGTGATAAATATGTACCTACGTAAGTTTATTGAAAAACTCATTGGTACATGATTCGAACCCGGGGTAGATATATAGACCTTTAATACACATAGATAGATGACAATTACAAACAAAGGAGTAAAAAGGTCGAGGGGATCGGCAGAGATACTCCATTTCTGAAATAGCCCACTTTTAAATAGTGTTTTTCTGTATGCCTAAACGTGACAGGTGGTGAACTTATCGCCGGACTGTAGAGCTTATTATATATTACACATGCTCAAAATTAATATTAATAGCAAAAATAACAAAAAGATCATATCTTTCACAGACAATGTTAGTGACTGAGTAGCAGTATACAAAAGGAAAGAGCAAAACAGTCATTTTAACAGAGATAATGGGAGCAGCAGTGTGTATACTTTGTTAGCTGAGTTTAGTACTACAGCTTGAATTGAAGCTTCCTAAGTCCAATGGTTGAGATTGTGAAGATTGTAGAAGTCACCATAGATTACTTTTTTTACCTCTAATCTACACGTTTTGGTTTTAATAATAATAAATTGTGGGACATAATTAACACACCGTTATTTAGTCCCAAACTAGGCAGAGCCTGTACTATGGGTACTAAACAACTGATAATAAACTTAAACAAATATGAAACATGCACACAAATGTTGATCGAACCTACGATCTCCGACTCAGACTGCAGAGTTACTACCAAATGCGCCATCAGGCTATTTTTAAGAGCACACGAAACATTTGTCTAATTTATAAATAACCAGTATTTAATATAATAAGTAAAAAAATACTGTATATTGGTTCTACCTTGTTTGATTTGATCAACATTACATCACTCTATAAGACTTGAGCATTAACGAGCACGATAAGAAACAAGCAAATAGAAAATTATTTTTATGAACCAGGAGCGTGTCAAAGTTTTTTATCTTGACCATCTAAAATCTTTGTAAAAATTAAAATGGTCCTACGTAGCATCCCTGTGGTACGCCACGTCTCAATAATCCTGATAGTGGAATTATAACTTATTGCATGACTTATTACTTATCATTCCAAGATTATAGGTCATGAGACGTATTAAGAGCGATATTTACACAACAGAGTGCCCCTTTATCGGAGAAATACGATAGTAAGGTCAATCAAAGGCCCGTCGATGTTCTGTAAACATGTAAACATCACGAGTGTATTCATCGGTTTAAACTAAAATTATCTTTACTTAGGGTAATTTGACCTTTGATTGTTTGGAATAGATGTTATTGAGATAATTATGTGTAGGCTGCTAAGTCAATATTTTGTTACAGTGTGGAAATAATAATTGTATTTTGTCATAATCATTATTAGATATCTGTTAGCACGTAGTAGTATTGTACTATTTGCATAGTACATAACGCTTATATTTAGTACCCCATATTATCTTTTTACACATACAGCATACTGTTTTCCAGCTGCGCATGTTTAGTTATATCTATTTACCGACTGTAACGAATTAGTAAATTTGTAACGAATACACAGAAACTAATGGACCGATTTAAAAATTTCTATCACCAATAGCATCTGTTTACGTTATTTAAGATCTTTTAATATAAATATTGCCTGAAATAAAGATTATTATTATTATTATAGCAAGCTTACTTTTGCTGGGAGTAACATAGGTTATAATGTTCCCACTGGAACGGGGCTTACGCAGGTATGTAGGTAGTATACAGGGTGGATTTTTGAGACGGGTCAGTAAGGGCAGGTACCTTAATCGTTATAGTTACAGGAAAACGTTTCTAGGAGACCATCCCTAACTTTTTAAGATATTATGAACTGCATTCACAGATTTTGGAGAAAATGTAGTCAGCGAAAAAAATTATAAAATACAAAAAAATATTTTTATGCCAATCGATCCTATTTCGCGTGAGGATCAAAATACTCTATGGGACCATCGAAGAAGGTATGAGTACTAGAAATGAAAGAGAAATCGCCAAAAACTTTGTTCATACATTTTGTACTGAAAACGAAAATCAAATCGAAATTATTCTTTATTTTGGCAATCATATTTCTTATTGATCAAAAGATTCTTTTTCAAGTCCAACAGAAATTTAAATACAAAAACTACGGTAGCCTAGAGCCCTTACTGACGCGTCTCAAAAATCCACCCTGTATAATAATATGATGAAGTGATAAGACCTTTTCAGAGATTGATTAATCATCGCATATAAAAAACCTCTGAAAACATCACTTAGCAATTTGGGAAGTATTATTACCTTTTTATGATATTTTTTGTCTAATATGAATAGTCAAGTTCTAGACTTCTAATAATCGTATTCAGACTTATGTCAGTTGTTTTAATACATGATACCTCACCCCGAAACGCTAAGAAAGTCGCAGGCTAAGCTAAGCTAAAAAGTTAATCCTACTAATACTATAAACGCGAAAGTTTGTGAGTATGGATGTATGGATGTTTGTTGCTCTTTCACGCAAAATCTACTGGTAGGATTTTTAATGAAACTTTACAGTTATATAGCTTATACATCAGAATAACACTTAGGCTATATTTTATCCGCGTATTCCAACGGGAACGGGAACTACGCGGGTGAAAACGCGGGGCGCTGCTAGTAATAAATAATTGTTCATTCATCATAATCTGTAGGTACCGCTATCTATTATATGTAAGTACACTACAATTAATCAACTATCTAAAGCTTATCCGTTTAATTGATATTTTTCTATAATCTGATAATGGTATCGTATACATGATGGCTATTTAGTCCATGTGCTATCGTTAAATAATGCATCACCTGTTGTTTGTCTTCAACATGTTTTACCTATTTTAGATATCAGCTGTCACTACCTTCTGCACAAAGACTAACTTTAGGTTTTAGTTAAAAAACAAAAAAAGACGTGTGGCACTCGGTGACTGCCGCGGTAAAGCTATTGCATAGCATTTTGTATCAACAAGACTGCCGAAAAGAAACGAAGTTAGACAATGCACGGCCTTCAAGCCACACCTCCGTGCCCGTCGGAGTGGGGAGCGTGAGGTTTTTTTTCGTTACGGAATTTCTGGATTCGGTCCCCGCGCTCAAGGCCCTCGATAGAAGCTATGCAATAGCTTAAAAATATTATGTTGCTGGCAATAAATTATAGTTATATCGATATTTGACAGATTCTGTTTTTGACAGATTCTGTTTTTGACAGATTCTAAGTTTGTTATATAGATAACCAAAATTTTTTAAATTGTAGATAACGATAGGTAAATGATTAAAAATCAACTACCTCCCATTTCTCTTTTCAACATTCAGTTAGAGGTCCCGTCCTAAAGAAGGTACAATTTCGCCGCTTGTTGCCGATGTGCTGGCAGCTTTTATAATATATTTAAATTTGGAACGTTTTAGCCCTTTTATAGTTTTGTCTTTTGTTCTGCTTTTAATGTCAATAAAAATCTCTTGTGAAAAACAAGGTTTTTTTCTTCAGCAATAGTACCGATCTTACCTGAACTCTCACTAATCTACTTACAAATGTTAGATTATTGTTTAGAAAAATTATCGATCGTCGATGTTACAAATTTTACAGGAAGACAGTTTCAATTCAATGGAATCATTTATTAATAAATAAAAATTTACGTCAATACTACCCGCGTAGTTGTTACGCACGGATAATGTACCATTCTAATGGAGAAAGTATTTTTAAAATCGGTCCAGTAGTTTTAGAGTTAATTCGTTATAAACATACAAAAAGTCAAATATTTCCTTTTTATAATATTAGCGTAGATAATGTAGAGAGGAATTTCACAATAGTATTTATCAAATTATAACTCATTTATTCAGAATCAGAATCGTTTATTTGCTTAGAATAGGTTCATTCATTCACTATGTATATGTCATTATAGTCTATTTCACGTAGCATGGGTTCGGTGACAGTCCAAAATACCCGCCCCCAGGCCTACTACTTATAAAAATATTGAATTAAAAAATAATTAATATTTTATTATTTTAACATTGCAAAAATACCATATTTTGTTTTATTCGTCATTCGTGTAATTCGTCATAAATGTGCAGATATCAACACTGTGCCCTACTACACACTAGTTATTAGTGATCTAGAAATCTCTCAGAACAAAGCTTTACCCTCGAATTTTCTTCTTTGACTCTTAGGTTTGCTGATACGTGCACAATAGTAGAGGTCAACAATACACTATCGCATGCCGGGCAACGCTCTGGCAAAGGTCGTGGGTTCAGACCGACAACCGAGTTTTATAAACATACCCTAATTGTGCTGTTACATGAAGAATATAGTCCAGTTGCCAATACAATGAGCAGTGATAGCCCGGACGGTTAAAGAGCCGGCCGAAAATCAGTGAGGCTCGGGTTCGAATCCTGGCATGTACCAATGAGTTTTTCAAAAACTTACGTACATATTTATCATTAGCTCGACGGTGAAGGAAAACATCGTGAGGAAACCCGCAGGTCTCGGAATTAATTCTGAGACATGTGTAAACAGACCCGGTCCGGCGATGGGCTCACCACCTGTCACGCTTAGGGGTCCAATATATCTCGTGAAATGTGGGTATATTCAGTAATAGAATACCTCTGCCTACCCCCTCGGGGATAAAAAAGGCGTGAGATTATATTATTATTATTATTATTATTATTGCCAATACAAAAAGAGCAGTGATAGCCTTACGGTTAGAGCCGCGGTTAGTCATCATTGATAAATCATAGCTACGTTGTACACATTAGTCGCCTGTCACCCATCATAACAAGCAAAAGGAACACTTCATCATCGACATCCATCGTGAAAACTGAAGGTAGACAATCACGGAACCGTATCAATCTCAAGAAGTAGCAACCGGCTAAATGGAAAACCTGATCTAAACATTCATTGTAAGGGGTCGTCCATTAATCACGTGAGGTTCGAAAGCGGGGGGGGGAGGGGTTCGAGAAAAATCACGAAATATCACAAGGGGGGGTGGGGGTGTAATGAGATATCACGTGTATTTATTTTTCATTGGCCGCATGATTTCTAAACCAATAAGTAGCACGTGACTTTTTATTGATGCTTGATTTTCCAAAATTTTTTCATTTCGTCATCGAAATTTTCAATATACTTTCCACCAAAAAAATACACGTGATTTCGGTATGGATGAGGGGGGGGGGGGGGTAGTCTAAAACCTCACCACACATCACCAAGGGGAAGGAGGGGGTCAAAAAGTTGCTAAAAAACATCACGTGATTAATGGACGACCCCTAATAATTATTTAGAAAATATTTAAATTGGGACTTTTCAAAAATCTTATCGGAAAGATAATACTGAATTAATCCTAAAAATTCCGTGTAAACCGAATTAATGAACAGACTATACGATACGTTATCGGGTTTATCTACCGAATCCGATACATCGATAAGAGTCGGGTCAATAGATATATTATAGATATTTACTAATAGATAGGGCAGGGTAAGTATTTACATACGTCAGATATGAAATGTGATATAAGTACTCATGTGTCACCACTAGTTATTTTATTTTTATTTAATAACTAGCGGATGCCCAGCGGCGTTGCCCGCGCGGATTCCGTTTATTCCCGTTCCCGTGGGAATTTCCGAAAATCCCTTCATAGTGCTTGCCTACGACATATTTAAGACACCTACATACCATATTTCAAATAGCGGGTGCCCAGCGGCGTTTTCCCGCTTGGATTTAGTTTATTCCCGTTCCCTTGGGAATTTCCAAAAATCAGTTCATACCAATTTTCTATGACATATCAGACACCTTCATACCATTTTTCAAGTTTCTAGGTGTTATCGTTTCGGAGTAGTATGTATTTCTCTTTTTAACCAGTTTTTATATTTTCCCGTGGGAATGAGATATTTTCTTGGAATAAAAAGTACCCTAGATGTTGACCCGGGTACTCAGTTATCTCCATACCAAATTTCATCAAAATCCGTCCAGTAGTTTTTGAGTGATGCGTGCACAACCAGACAGACAGACAGACAAAAATTCCAAAAATTTGTGTTTCGGTATCTATATCGATAACTATATACACTACCGTTACAATTTTCAAAAAATATTTAATGTACAGACACGGCCCCGTTAGAGTTTTATTATATGTATAGATAACGGGTGCCCAGCGGCGTTGCCCGCGCGGATCCAGTATATTCCCGTTCCCGTCTGAATTTAAAAAATCCGTTGTTAGCTCTTGCCTACGACATTATAAGACACCTACGTCACCTACATACCATATTTCGAATTTCTTAGTTGTAATCATTTCGATATAGTACGTATTTCTGTTTTTAACCAGTTTTTTATATCTTCCCGTGGGAATGAGATAATTTTCCTGAATAAAAAGTAACCTAGATGTTGACCCAGGTATTCAGTTGTCTCCATACTTAAAAATTCACCAAAATCCGTCCAGTAGTTTTTGCGTGATAGACAGACAAAAATTTTAAAAAATTGTGTTTTGGTATCTAAATCGATGACTATCTACACAATTCAAAAAATATTTCATGTACAGACACGGTCCTGTTAGAGTTTTGTTATATGTATGTATTCAAGCTTTATTTGTGGCTCTATTTGTGGCTCACTAAAATTTATCCTGATAAGATACCGAGATTAGCGAGTTGCATTATCATATGAATCGTGATGTTCAATTTAGATTTGAGGGATGTTAGTGTAACGTCTAGCAGCTAGATCTTCTCGGGTCAGTGTCAATAGCAGTATAATAACCGAGGAAAGATTGCTGTTTTAGGGTTCCGTACCGAAGGGGTTCAAAACAGGACCCTCTTAATAAGACTTCGCTGTCTGTACGTCCGTCTGTCTGTCACCAAGGCTGTATCTCAAGAAAAAACTCAAAAAGGCATCACAAAAAACAACTGGAAGGATTTTGTATGGAGATAACTGAGTACCTGAGTCAATATCTAGGGTATTTTTCTTTCCAGGAAAATATAAAAACTGGTTAAAAGGGGAAATACGTTCTACTCCGAAACGATGCCACCTATAAACTTGAAATATGGTATGTAGGTGGCTTATATGTTGTAGGCAACTGCTATGAAGGGATTTTTGAAAATTCCCTCGAGAACGGGAATGAACTGGATCCGAGCGGGCAACTCCGCTGGGCACCCGCTAGTCTATACTAATATTTGTATTTTTGTATTTTGGTTACGAATAAACTCAAAAACTACTGAACCGATTTTATCAATTCTTTTACCAATGGAAAGCTAGAGTATCCCTGAGTAACATAGGCTATATATTATGTCCGTATTCCTACGGGAACGGGATCTAAGCGAATGAAGCGAAGCGCGAGTAAAAAAAAAATAGTTTTACTATCTGCAGCAGATCTTTGTAGCTGATTACATGTGCTCATATCTATTAGAGAACCAGACGTATCTACTGGATAAGAATACTTACGATACAGGATAAACACCAGTGGAAGATTTCAGCATTATGTGACGGACGAAAAGTTTATCAGTCATTGACAAATTGATTAGCCAGACGTGATGCATAGTTTTCAAAACACCATTTTGCTGCTACGTTGTGAAAAGACATATACGTACGTAGACGTATTGCAGTGCCTAAGCTAGGTCTTTATTGATACCACAAATGTAAATTTATA
Organism: Ethmia dodecea; assembly: GCA_963855545.1. NCBI lineage: Eukaryota > Metazoa > Arthropoda > Insecta > Lepidoptera > Depressariidae > Ethmia > Ethmia dodecea. Next base: position 12,427,563 of record OY979458.1, read on the forward strand.
CTATCTACATAAGGATCGTCGTTCACCGCGTCGCTCGTCGAGCACCGCGAGGTTCCAATGGGCACCGTAACAATTAAAATCAATTGTGTTTTATTTTATTGACATAAAGAGGATACATTTTAAAAAACCGGCCAAGTGCGAGTCGGACTCGCGCACCGAGGGTTCCGTACAACCTTGCAAATTTATGGTTTTCGTAATTTTTCCTTTATCTATGCTATAAGACGTTGCTTCGTACCAAATTTCAAGATTCTGAGTTCACGGGAGGCACCCTGTAGGTTTTGATTCCCTTGCAAGTGTCGAAAATTTGCGGCATAAACGGCTGTATCTTTTGATTGCGTTGGCTTAGAAGTTTGATTTTTTCACAGCTTCAAGGGACAGTAGACCTGAGTAATTGATATAAATTTCAGCTTCATACCTCCACGCGTTCCTGAGAAAAAGGGTCTTGACAGACGGACGGACGGACGGACAGACGGACAACAAAGTGATCCTATAAGGGTTCCGTTTTTTCCTTTTGAGGTACGGAACCCTAAAAATATAAAACCCCCGACACAATAAATACATATAGACACAAACGGCTGAACAGATTTTCATAAAACATGACTAAGAACACTCGAGATAAAACTATCTATAACACAAAAAAAAAAAAACGAAAATCGGTTCATCCGTTTGGAAGCTACGATACCACAGACAGATACACAGACAGACACGTTAAACTTATAACATCTATCTCTTTTTGGGCCGGGGGTTAATAAAAGTACGCCTATGTCATCCTCTAAAGACTCACTCATTCTCAGAACTCTTATATACTTGTCTCATTAAACGTAAGTAAAAAAGTAAGTAAGATGACACCAAATCTTTAAGTTTACGTATATTCACAAAACAACTGGCCAAGTGCTAGTCGGACTCGCGCACGAAGGGTTCCTTACCATTATCTATAAAACGGCAAAAAAAAATCACGTTCGTTGTATGGGAGCCCCCTTAAATATTTATTGTATTCAGTTTTTCAGTATTTGTTGTAATAGCGGCAACAGAAATACATCATTTGTAAAATTTCCTACTGTCTGAATATTACGGTTTATGAGATACAGCCTGGTGAGGGACGGACAATAGAGTCTTAGTAATAGGGTCCCGTTCTACCCTTTGGGTACCCAAAAAATGAAGTGAACAAAGCATGATAAAAAAAACCAACGACAGACACCGTAACCCCCCCCCCCCCCCCCCCCACGCATGCGCCTCGCCGACATCTATGCACACAGACCGCATGTCGTGCGTCACTGCCGACCACCTGAGCACATAGGGAGGCTTGCACAACGCCGCTGCTACACACTGTCGGCTGGCCTATTTGGAAAATGATCGTGTGCGTAAGGGCGTAACGGGAACAGAGGGCCTGGACAAGTGGCTTTGTAAAACGTAAACGTCAGTCTAATCTTGTTAGTTAAGAATGGCTACTGTTTACATTTAGCCAATCTTTATGGACGAGTTTAGTGTGCCTTGTTATTGACGTTTCAAAGAGTTTTTTTTTATATATAAAAAAAGGGGGTAAACAAGCAGATGGGTCACCTGGTAACTGACTACCGTCGCCTATGGACACCTGTCTCTCTTCTTGAAGGTTTGAAGGTCCGGAAATACCGCCGGCGACAATTTGTTCCACAGATCGGTTATGCGAGGCAAAAAGTTTCGTGAAAATCTCACAGTGGTGAATTTTATATACCTACTGAAATAAATGAATTTTAAATTTGAATAATAGAATGACCATTACAACACGTCACAGAATAAGCGCAATTCCTCATACACCCCAATTAGTATATTAAACATAATAAAATATGACGAATTTGTAATTTAGTTATGTCTAACCAAATTTCTTAAATAACGAACAATAATAGTACGGTTTCCATAGGTAAATAAATTCATTTATGCTGCTGAAATCTATTAAGTAGTCGATACTAAATTTTATTTTAGAAATTTCACGATCCCATAAGGCTTGGCCTATAGATGAAAATACAATTTTTTTTAATAGTATGTGCATGGTTGTCTTGCCACGCTTTTGTGACGATACGATATACTGTGCATGAGTCATAAAACAATCCCAGAGGGAGTTGCATAGTAATATAAATTATAAAAAAAAACTGGCCTTTATCCCCGATAGGGTCGATAGAGTTATTCCAGGAGATACTAACTTTTCACCACCATTCTTTTTTCGGACTTCTAAACGTGGCAGTTGGTGTACTGGTTAATTAAATATTGACCACTGACCATAAGCTTGAAGATGAATAAAAGACCAAAGATAATGCATAAACTGTTACTAATCGTTGAGAAGGAAAGACGTCACAAAAAATGTAAACAATGAAGTAGAGAACAATAAGGAACATAAATTGATGTACAATAAAAGATATATTGTGGAAAGAGAGTTCAGAGTCCCTACAATTATGAGAGCGAAGACACAGACAGCAGCTTGTCAACAATGAACTCAATGTCAATGAACTCCTTGATCGTTTTTACATTGTCAGCTTACAGACTGCTGAAAGGCTTTTCTCATGTAGGAGTAAATTGAAGGGTCATGGTAAAAAGGAAACAGCAGGCGTGAAATTTAACAGGATTACAGACACGTATGTACAAGAGGACAGCCGTCATTACACGCAGCAAGCAAAGAGATTATAGAAAGTTCCCAGTAATAAATAAAGTTTCTTTTTCTTAATTCAAGTTCACGGATTGGATTACGTTTACAATCACTACATAGTATAAAACGAAGTCTCTTTCTATGTCCCTATATCCCTATGTCCCTATGTATGCTTAAATCTTTAAAACTATGCAACGGATTTTGATGCGGTTTTTTTTTAATAGATAGAGTGATTCAAGAGGAAGGTTTTAGTATTAGCATTGAACCCGTGCGAAGCCGGGGCGGGTCGCTAGTTCAATATAAATGATAATGAATGGACTAGCAGAATGTCCAATGGGATTTGGAAAATGACGAATTTCTTACAAACTTACAAAAGTCCTTCTATCTACGTTATAAAAGAGAAAAAAAAACAAATATATATTTATCCTCAAGGGGGTCCACATAGGTATTTTCAAAATCCTTGAAATACCCACTTTTCACCACTACATTTTATTGCTGAGCTTACGGTCCTGCCTCAATGGTCAAATGGAATACTGGACCACAATGGTGTTGTGCATGGGAGAGTCCGCAGAGACCGGCGATGTGTTAAAGATCAGCCAGATGAAGAGCACCCGAAACCGACGAGCATGCAAGTTTGATGGATGCGGATGAAGCACGAAAGATCTGCCTGGTTCGTAGCAAATGTCTATTTAACCAAGGACCAAACTTGATGATCTTTGAGGACATTCAGTTCTAGTTAAGATAAGTCCAATGTTACGCTGATGATGACGTATTTCAAAGTAAAGTAGGAGAAAACAAGCCATCCGAGTGACACGTGTGAAACAGTCACAATTCGCATTGCCATCGACGCCGTGTCTACTTATTTTAACATGATTATGTACGCTCAATTCAACTCCACAAAACAATGTTTCTGCTTCAAGCAGTACCATTAACACAACACCTGTGCACACATTTCGAAACTCTCAAACAAAGTGTAGCTGCCGATGACAAATACCGAGGCGCGACGGTTCGCATTTTAATACAGAATAAACGGATAGGAAATTTGGCGTGGCCAATCAATCGTGACTCCGATAAGTGATGTGAAATTTAAATAAACATAGGTACAATCGATCAATTGTATGCTAGGTGGGGGAATGAGGAAAATCTTTGGCATCTTCAAAGATATCGATACAAATAAATAAATAAATAAATAAATAAATAAATTGTGGGACACAATTCACACACGGTTATTTAGTCCCAAACTAGGCAGGGCCTGTACTATGGGTACTAAACAACTGATAGACATACTTAAATAAATATTAAACGACCAGACACGAAGCCAACAGACATGTTCATGCACACAAATGTTGGCCCCGAGCGGGGATCGAACCCGCAACCTCCGACTCAGAAGGCAGGGTCACTACCAACTGAGCCAACAGGCTCGTCGTAAATTAAATGAAAGTGAAGTGGAAGAAGTTAATATAGTAATCGCAAATAAAGTAATCAAGACAATCAATCTTGTTTTCGGAATGATTTATCAGTAAAAGGTTCACGCTAAGGTGGTATAAGCTGGTAATTTGCACGTATAGAATGTATTAATGATAGAAATGGTGGTAGTACTAGTTTTCGACGATTCTAATTGAATATGTAGAGCACTTGGAACAAAGCTATTACCACACCACCGACGACGCCCTAAGCCGAGACTCGTGTCCCCTATGGGCGCCCTTAAGCCTGTAGTTTCTTTTGTAGTTATTAACTACACTCGGCGTCAAAAAAATCGCACCTTTGAAAAACCACTTTTAATCCCATTTAGAATCAATGATGATGGGACTATCAGGTATCATTTTATAGGTCTAATTATCAACATTCAGCAAATCGTACTTTAGTCTTGCTAGGTCATAAAAAAAGAAGTGATTGCAAAAGAAGAAGAAAAAGTTTGTTGACAAAGAATTAAAGTAAGACAAAAAAAATGCTTAAAACCTAGTTTTACCCCCCCCCCCCTTTTTATACCTCTAAAAGGTAGCGCAACTAGCGGCCCTTTTATAAAGTAATTATGCATTATTTTAGTATAACGACGCGTCATTATTTGGGTGAAATGTTTTTTTTTTTGGCATAAATGATTGTTAATTTTAATGTCGTTAAATTAATGTTTAAAATGATACTTAAAAGTCCCATCACCATAGATTCTAAATGTGATTAAAAGTGGTTTAAAGTATTATTTTCCGAAGGTGCGATTTTTTTGACGCCGAGTGTAGTTGGTAAGAAGCAGGGTAGTCCGATGAATGCTGTCAAGCCATTAAGGCATACAGTATAAAGACAAATCGAAGAAAAAAAGCGAATAGAATATGAAGAATTAATATTAGAGCAGTATTTTGGATGTTAGATTGAGGCTTCAGAGGATGTCTCTGAAGTCGAAGGCTCACAGGATGTTATAGTCTATACTGACAATATAAAGAGTTTCAGCTCAACAGTGGATTCTTACAAGTTGATGATGGTGATGATGAATATCAAAATCTTTTCTAGATACACAAATACTAAATCAATAATCGGTAAACGCAGCGCGTCACCTGGTAAGGCAAATAAATACTTTCATTAGTGTGTTATTATTCAACATGGCGGCGCCAATGTAAACAATCAGTGACAGTTGGTATAACCTAAAAAGCTTATTTCAACACCTTCTATGTAATTAACAATCTATTCGCTATCTTTGATAAGATACGCAAGACACTATTGACAAACAATATTATCCGTACACACTGTAGCACTTTCTCTTGGTTTATAGTCATAATCACTACGACTGCTACTTAAAAAAAACTGTATTTTTGAACCGTGATAACTCGTCGCTGGAAGTGTTTGAAAAATTTTCAAACTTTACATTGATATTTTTTTTTTACAAAAACATTAATATTTTCAAAACAGCCTTATACATTTCCATTTGATGGGTCTATTGGCTCAGTTGGTAACCCTGCCTTCTGAGTCGGAGGTCGCGGGTTCGATCCCCACTCGGGGCCAACATTTGTATGTATGAACATATCTTTTGGCTTCGTGTCTGGTCGTTTAATATTTATTTAAGTATGTTTATCAGTCGTTTAGTACCCATAGTACAGGCCCTGCCTAGTTTGGGACTAAATAAACATGTGTGAATTGTGTCCCACAATTTATACTGTTTCCATTGTGTTAATAACCAGTTTAAATTTTGGGTACACATTTCGAATTATATTGGCAAAACCGTTCAAAAAAACCGCAAATCAGAATCATGCGACTCGCAAGTCGAAGGTTACTTAGCTCGAATACCAGACTATGTCACAGTCACGAGTAAAAAAAAAGAGCTCTAGTTACATTGTAAAAGGGCCTCCCATTAACATTCTGTTTACGAGACGTTTTGCTGAACGAGAAAATGGCGGAGAATATTGTGAATTAGAATACAAATATTGTGTTTTGCTAATGCTGTTATTACACACACAACTTGTGTGATATTGATACAACAGATCAGAGGTTTATTACGCGGAAGATGATAAGTCTATCGTAGCAAATGAAAATTCGTGATAAGCACATTTCCAGACCAATGGGGATCGTATGATTGGGTAATTTAAATGCCGAAGCACATATACCTAAAATCAGACTTGAAATCCCTTTGCTGAATGTGAAACCTTTTGCTAACTTAGTAAGTGAAATCGTAATCTGTAGTGATGTCAGCTGCCACAAGGAAACATCATATGAAGAGGTAAGAAGTCACGTGAGCAGAATGCAGAAATCAGGTGAAATCCCTTTGCTGAATGTGAAACTTTGTCCTTTGCTAACTTAGTAAGTGAAATCGTAATCTGTAGTGATGTCAGCTGTCACAAGGAAACATCATATGAAGAGGTAAGAAGTCACGTGAGCAGAATGCAGAAAGTGAAGCTTGGAAAAGAAATATTTTAATCTATTAACTTAGAGATGACAACGGATTCGGGAAAGAAAATACACAGCGAAGACCTACTAAAACTTTACATAGTCTAACAGTTCCGTCGTTAAAAGTAGTTAACTCTGATGGATACAGAAGAGAACACTTAGTAATCAATCCAAACGTTAAGAGTAAGTAACAACTCTTTATTGTAGACCAATAAAAATATGCGATAAAAGACACAATGACAAAAACAGTAGAATGAGTAATGAAATATTAATAAATAGAAGTAGTAAATAACAAAAGAGCGATGACTGAATAAATAGAAATAGTGAAACAGATAAAGGTATATACGTGGAGAGAATGGACTTCATATGAGGAGTAACATTGATAAACCAAGACTAACAGCACGTGCTCACATATCTCTCAAACTTAAGATACTGATAAGACCATAATACCAAAGTTATCTTGACACAGAAGAAAGAAAGAAAGAAATAAAGAAAGAAAGAAAGAAAGAATACAAACCAAATAATACATAATACAGATAAATTTTTCCATTTTACAAATTTAGATGATTTATTTATCTCCTACTTTAGTAACAAAAACAATTATTTCGAAGCTCAAAGCAGAAGGAATTAATTATGTTTAAAAGCTAAAGTTACAAGTAAAACTAGGTACTAAATTGTTTGCCGAATGTACCGAAAATTACAAAAAAGTAATAACAGCAGAATATAAACTATAATGGATATATAAAAGAATCCTGTCCTAAGACCGTAACCGTTCCGAAATTATATTATTTCTGCAATTGGCAAACATAAATATAGTAGATTAGGCTACATATTATCATTTTCAATATCAGTCATATTTCTTTATTAAAAAAGTATGTTATAAGTATTATTCCATCAATGTCTATTTCTCTCCTATCTATTTAAATACGACTACCTTGAGATTCATCGGGGCCCGATCCTCAGTTTTGCACATCCGGTCCAACATCACATCTCTTTTACCACCACTGTTTATCACTGCAACTCCAACTGCCACTTCTTTCACTTCACTTGTTTCAATCACAAGAGCAATAAAAAAATCCACTACAGTAATACCACATTCTCACCGAGTGCTGACAAAACACTATCACAAGTCGTTTGATCGTTTATCACTTTCGAGTGTAGCGTTTATTTCTTTGCGCAGGTGCGTACGTTAGCGTGCGTCGAATACGACTGAGGCAGTCCGCATAACCCCACCGTCTGGCTCAAGATAGTGTTTCTGGGTCAAACCGGTAGCCTCAATGGCAATAATCACTACTGCAAATAATTCGTGTCCATTCCGTTTACATAGACGACATTATAATCACTCGTGAAAGCCTCTACATACCACGTTTTGTGCGCGCAATTTCAATGTTGTTTTTAATTTTATTTTCCTTTTCTAATAAGTCAATTTGCATGTGGCGTTTGTTTATGTTGAGGTTTATAGTGTGGAAGTGTTTGGAATTCTCATTAATGCATTTAGTAGGTTGTAGATTTTGTGTTTTAGATTATTGACTTATGAATTATTTATGTTGATCTGACGCGAAAGTTAAGCAGTTTTGGTTGGACTTCTATAGCATAAAAAAATACACTCAAGGAGTGACAATGAATATGTTTTAATTTTCTGTAGGTAATTAAAAAATTACACTTAGAAATGTCAATAGTCTAATAACAAGGCACTCTAAACTCGTCCATGAAGATTGGCTGAATGTAAACAGCAGCCCATCTCCACCGTCGATTCCAAGTCGTCGTTGGTGGTTCCAAGTGCAATACCCCGAGAAGAACCAGCAAGAAGCTCAAGAGTTTGCCAGAGGTATACTACATTCGGTGCACATTACATTCGCCAAAGTTGTATTTTCTAATCTGAATGGTAACAGGTGAACCCACTACCGGGACGATACTGTTGGGCAGCCTTAGACTGTACCAATATGACCTACAGGCACGAAATATAATTCTACAGCATCTTTACTTATAGCTAGTTGATGGGCCTGTTGGCTCAGTTGGTAGTGACCCTGCCTTCTGAGTGGTCTTTTTTACACTCAGTCCCATATCTTTAATATATTTCTTGCTTGAGGAGCTGTCGGTGGCCACCGATGGAGTTCACGTTGCATCTTAGTATGCTAACAGGTTTTGAGTGATATTTTTTTTTAATTATATGTTTCTGAAAAAAAAACTTACGTCAATTTACGTTGGTCCGTTACGTGAAGAACGGACAAACATACGTACTTTCACATATAACATTATATTACTAACCCCTTGAGATAATAATGGCGTTCTAGTAATATTCATTAAGTATGTACACTCGCCTTTACTAGTGCGCAAGTCGGAATCAAATTGTCGCACCCATACACAACTTAGCCCTATTGCTTGCAAATAAAGTTTATAATCCATCCAATTTCATATCGGTGTTATCTTGGGACCCGACCTGACCCGCTGGCCCCAGCAGATAATAAATAAAGCGCACATTCAGGCCAATTATAAAAAATAAAACAATACAACAGGATACTGGCTGCTACAATTAATTTGGCGGTTTCGTTGTGACGTTACGCTCTTTCATCGCATACGTGATAATCACGGCGTGACGTCACGTGTTATCAGATAATTCCTGGGCGTAGCTGCTTATTGTGCATTAAGATAAGAGCGACCGCACACCTGCCGTTCTTCTCCGGTCCGTTCCGGTCTACTTTAAAACGATATAAAGTAGTTTATTTTAGTACCGTTGCAAATGGCGATCATCGGGGTAATTAAAAAGTATGAAACATTGTAACATGACCTGATTCAGAAATTTTAGAATGCTCAATATTCTATCTCTAAATACCTTTAAATATGTCTAACAAATACATTAATATCCTGAAGGTATTATATTATACTAGGTGTTCCCGTCCCCGTTTGAATACGGGAATAAAATATAGCCGGGAATAATTTTGACGAGCCTGTTGGCTCAGATGGTAGTGACCCTGCCTTCTGAGTCGGAGGTCGCGGGTTCGATCCCCGCTCGGGGCCAACATTTGTATAATATATAATAATAATATAATCTCACGCCTTTTTTTTTATCCCCGAGGGGGTAGGCAGAGGTATTCCATTACTGGATATACCCACATTTCACGAGATATATTGGACCCCTAAACGTGATAGGTGGTGAGCCCATCGCCGGGCCGGGTCTGTTTACACATGTCTCAGAATTAATTCTGAGACCTGCGGGTGGGTTTCCTCACGATGTTTTCCTTCACCGTCGAGCTAGTGATAAATATGTACGTAAGTTTTTGAAAAACTCATTGGTACATGCCAGGATTCGAACCCGAGCCTCACTGATTTTCGGCCGGCTCTTTAACCGTCCGGGCTATCACTGCCAACATTTGTGTGCATAAATAATCTTTCCTGTTTATAATATTAGTATGTATAGATTAGAAATTGTAAAGCAGTGAATCCACCAAAGAAAACGGACTTAGACTTCCCAACACATCCAAGTGTAGCTAGTATCGATAATTTAACTACGACATTTACAAAGTGCATAACGCTGTTTTGGTCCCGACGCTAGCGAGTGAAATTTGGGTGTGGCAGAACAAGCATGAAAGCAAGGTGAACGCAGTGGAAATGAGGTCTTTGAGGAAAATGTGTGGAGTAAAATTGTGTGATAGAGTGAGGAATGCGGATATACGAGAGAAGTGTGGTTTGAAAGAAGATGTAGTGTGAAGGATAGAAAAGGGTATGTTAAGCTGGTTTGGTCATTTAGAACGAATGGATGAAAGAAGAGTAACGAAAGAGATTTATGGTGCGAATGTTGAAGGATACAAGGCAAGAGGACGCCCCAGAAGGACGTTCACGGATCAAATTAGTGACGTCCTTCAAAAAGCTGGGGTCAAGAGTGCGAAGAATAAAAGAGCGTGTATGAAAAGGCTTATGAATGTGAAGGAAGCGAGGGAAGTGTGCGAAGATCGGGCAAAGTGGCGATCCATCGTCTCTGCCTACCCCTGTGGGAAGAAGGCGTGAGCTGTATGTATGTATGTATGTATTTACAAAGTCACTGAATCTGCTCAGTAAAATTATTATGTACCTACCTAAGATTGTTCCGTGATATTGTAGGAAATGGAGACAGTTGACAAAATTCCGTGCAATTATAATACCAATAAAATATAATAAATAAGGGGGTAGGCAGAGGTATTAAATTGCTGGATATAACCACTTTTCACGAGATGTTCTTTGGACCCCTAAACGTGATAGGTGGTGAGCCCGTCGAGGGACCGGCTCTGTTACACATGTCTCAGAATTCATTCTGGGACCTGCGGGTTTCCACACAATGTTTTCCTTCACCGTCGAGGTAGTGATAAATATGTACGTATTTTTTTTTAAACTTATTTGTACACACGGTACCAGGATTCGAACCCGAGCCTCACTGATTTTCATCATGTGAAGCAGGCTCTTTACCCGTAAGGCTATCACTGCTATTAGACAAAATTCCGTGCAATTGTAATATCACTAGTTAAAATATAATACACAAAAATAGTTTCCGAAGGCTCACGTTATCGGATATTATTTAGCTTTCCACGAAATAATTTAAAGTAATGATAACGATATTCCAAGCGTGACACGCTTTGCTAAGCGTAAGGCCACGTGTTTCGTACATAGTTTAGCATTTATACATTTATGGATGTGTTAAGGTATGTTAAACATTTGTCTAACGTATAATACGCAGAAAAATGCGACTTCAACTCCATGTTTGCTGACCCGTTATAGCCTGCGCAGACGACGGACTTTGTCCCCGGAGGACAGTCCCCCGAATCGTAAAAAAATATGTCCGTCTCTTTTTGTCCTGTACCGCCCCTCGGTGTCCGCGATTATTCGGGGGACTTTTTGTACGCCATACTTTTAATCCCTCGTGTGCGTTACTCGATACAGTTGTAAGCGTTCTATTTTGGCGGACAAAAAAATACGGGGACAAAGTCCGTCGTCTGCGCAGGCTATTAGACTTTGTAATATTTGGTTAGACATTTTTTCTAAAACTTTACTATTTCATGATGGTTGAAGAAAAAAGTTGATAATTCGTTCTGGATACCATTCTGAGATATTAGAATTTATATATTTTTTATCTTAATTCTTATTATATAATTTGTACAAAAATTATGTTGATGCCTTAACCTCTGAATGTCGTTGCTAAGCCGGCGACACTAATTTAAGTGTCAAATGTCTTTTCAAATGGCACTTTTACTTACATCCGGCAACGTGACCTACCGTAGGTATGTGCCCGGTATCATCACCAAAAAGATGATGCGCGGCGGACGGCTCATCGAACAACGTTCATCCAAATGATTTTAGAAATATTTGTTAGTACAGCAAAGAGCAGTGATAGCCCGGACGGTTAAAGAGCCGGCCGAAAATCAGTGAGGCTCGGGTTCGAATCCTGGCATGTACCAATGAGTTTTTCAAAAACTTACGTACATATTTATCACTAGCTCGACGGTGAAGGAAAACATCGTGAGGAAACCCGCAGGTCTCTGAATTAATTCTGGGACATGTGTAAACAGACCCGGTCCGGCGATGGGACCTATCACGTTTAGGGGTCCAATAAATCTCGTGAAATGTGGGTATATCCAGTAATGGAATACCTCTGCCTACCCCCTCGGGGATAAAAGGCGTGAGATTATATTATTATATTATTAGTATAGTCACTTGAAACTGGACAAAGTATTAACTTTGAATAATTAGCTGTGAAAAAAGTGGCATTTTTATTTTAGCTGCAGTAGTTAATTGTGAAAAGGCAACAGTTCACAGTAGCATTATTAAAAAAAAATATAAACAAGTAAAGATTAGTGAAAAGACTATCACAGGGTGCAGAATTTCTCGTTTTTTTATTGCTTATAACTGAAAACATGTAACTTTATGTATTTTTTATCTTAATTCTTATTATAAGATGATGATTCTTTTTGCGAAAATCTATGTTGATGCCTTGACCTCTGAATATCGTCGCCATGCTAGCGACACTAAATTGAAGTGAAAAATATTTTTTCAAAATAAAAAAAATGCTCACTAGTTTGACAATCGAACTAATCAATCGAACTAGTGGGAACAAACCTGCAACGGTTGTGACGTCATAAAGAGGTCAAATAGGTGGTAACGTATTTTGACGTGATACGTCTAATAAATCTATGAACGCTGACTGCACGCACGGAAAAGTGTCACGTTCCTAAGCCTGAGCCGAGCCGAGCGTACGAGCGAGAGCGCGGAACAAGCTATGGAGAGGCACGATCGGCCTAAGAGTTCAACTTGTGACGCATCAATCTCTCTTCCACTAAAGTATGCAATATTTCATAAATGTTTTCTTATGAGACGTTTTCCAATAACCGGTTAGGGCTTACGGACGACAGGGGTCACTGACCTGGTATTGGTTCCACTGCTGCAGCAGGTGGTGGTGGCAGGCGGCGCATGCGCGGACCGTGCCCTGCGCGTCCTTGGGCCTCGAGCGAGGCGGCCGAGGGTGCTGCTCGCCGAAGATCGGGAAGTACGCCTGCTTGTTCTGGAAACACACATAGCACTGCTCAGTAGATGGACATCACATTCCTAATAGCCTAAAGCCGTATACAGGAAGAAAGCTGAAAACTTATCAGCACTTATCGGCGCTTATCGGCGCTGGTCCATACTACATAAAGCAAGCAGATTGAAGTTGATGATTGGCGGGCGGCACCAGCGCTGGCCGGCGCCTGTCGAAGATTGTCGGCGCTTATCGGCGCTTGTTCATATAAATGCCTGCCCTGGTTACCTGCGTAGACCGGCGCCTATAAGCGCTGATAAGTTTTCAGCTTTCTTTCTGTATACGGCTTACGATCCGGCTGCAAACAAGTGTAGGGATCGGGTATATGCTACAAACCAAATTTTTACGCATATTTATGATTAGGAGATTATATATCCACCAGGGTGCCCTATCGCATTATGGCCGCTAGTTTTTTTTATAAACAAAAATTTATTGATTTTTGGGATGAAATTTCATTCACTTGTTTTTTTACATAAAATATCGTCCACTTCACTGCAATATACATAAAGACACTGACTGAAACAATTATTTTTCAGAGTCTTTATGTATATTTTATGTAAAAAAACAAGGGAATGAAATTTTGTACAAATTTGGTTTGTAGCATCTCGATCCCTACACCAATTTGCAGCCGGATTTCGTACTATAAAGCACAGGCTAACGCTTATTTCAGGTGCCAGTCTCCACGTGTACCAACCATTTTTATACAAAGAAACTATGATGCCATCCTACTTTATTGTGTCTAACCAAATTTCTTAAATAAAGAGCAATAATAGTACGGTTTCAATAAGTATCCCTATTTTTTTATTAACACATTAAAAATAGCTGAAATCGATTAAGTAGTCGATACTGAACAAACTAATTTCTGTACCTTGTATTGGAAGATTAATTTATAACGCGATACCCTTATTATGGTTTATTATTAATTTACAGACTTTCATAGACACTGGCAAACTTGACAAATTCCTATCCTGTAATGAGAAAGCTTGAGTGGAGAACACCTGGATACAGGCTTTATCAGTTGTAAACTGCTTGCCTGATTAATAATAATAATAATAATTTATATCAATTAATTATACGCGCCACAGCCTAGCTCGTCAGACACAAGGCGCGAGATTATATTGACAGTTCCTCGTGACGTCACGCCCAGAGACGTAGGTCCAATAGAGTTGCCCGAATCTATATGTATGGGCTAACACTAGCAAATATTAGACAAGCTTAGCGAGACCCGTCCCGTTTTACCTTTTGGTTACGGAACCCTAAAACTTAAAAGCCGTTCGTTACTCTCTAAGTTTTTCTAATATTATTTTCAATGTCGTCTACGAGCATCAGAGCTCTTCCTATAATAAGCATAGCATTCAACAGTATTACACAACTTATGAAGTATTGGTTAGCGACGTTTCAAATAAAATTGAAACTGCCAACGGGTTTCCCCATAACAATACCATTTAGCGCATAGCTAACGAAAACCGTAAACATTATTGTACACTAGCGGTTCTGCGCGGTTTCACCCGCGCAGTTCCCGTTCCCGTGGGAATACTGGAATAAAATATAGCCTACGTTACCCAGGGATATTCTAGCTTTCCATTGGTGAAAGAATTTTTAAAATCGGTACAGTAGTTTTTGAGTTTATTCGTAACAAACTTACAAAAATACAAATATTTCCTCTTCATAATATTAGTATAGATTTTAGCGCGATTTGATAGCACGATTTTGCAGCTGGTTATCGCAAATCGATAACACAATAGTAATTATCGAATAATCGGCATGTTACGTGTCAAATCATGGAGTGCGTGTGACACAAACTCCAAGGTTGCGAGGGCGATGGCACGCCACGCCCATAAATCGGCACACCTACGTGACGTGACCGTGGTCTCTCAGGGACTTCTATGCGCGTGACTTTATCATGATATAGTTGACGGAAAACAATAGCTTACTAGATACTACAAGATATTTTTTTTAAAAAAAACGTACTCGTCTTTTTGATTAGTTTTAAGTCTAAGTTCTAAGTCAAAGTCTAAAATTCCTAATTTTAAGTAAGCCTTCTCCATAGAATACGGAAGAAAAAGGACATAAACAAACCATAGATTATAGAGTAATTTCAAACATGTAAAAACCAACTAATTTGATGTCTTATCTGTCACTTTTATCCATGACCTTGTCACATAGTTGCTAAAAATGTTAAACACGTGTATTTGAATAAGATGTGAATCCGTTCATAAGGTACAATTTTGTTATTTTGACATTTGTGTCATTGTAAATAAATATGGCGCTTATTTCTGTCCCTCTCTTTTCCAAAGCGGTGGAAAAGAATAGAGCTAACTTAAAATTAGGAATTTTAGATGGTTTGCAGAATCGAGTTCATTGACATAACTGTCATAAAAAGTGCTTAAGTTGCATAGTTAACATACGTAACTTTTGCAGCAGAATAATTCATAATAATAATCTCACGCCCTTTTTATCCCCGAGGGGGTAGGCAGAGGTATTCCATTACTGGATATACCCACATTTCACGAGATATATTGGACCCCTAAACGTGATAGGTGGTGAGCCTATCGCCGGACCGGGTCTATTTACACATGTCTCAGAATTAATTCTGAGACCTGCGGGTTTCCTCACGATGTTTTCCTTCACCGTCAAGCTAGTGATAAATATGTACGTAAGTTTTTGAAAAATAATTAGATTAATTTTTGCAGCAGAATAATTAGATTAATTTGCCAAATAAATTGAATTTATATTTGATTTCTCAAAGACGTCTAAACAAAAAGTTTCTTAGGAAGGGGTTGGGGGGGAGAAACACTCTCTTCGAGGACATATAAGATAATACACCAGACTCTCGGAAGGCGAACACTGAAGACAGAGCCGCGCCTCAAACATATGGAGGAGCAGAGGTGCAATGCTCCTTCATTGTGAAAAGGGAAGATCTTTAGTGATCGTGCCTGGGGACACCAACGTTGATGTTGGACAGCTTTATTTATACAAACTCATTAGAAAACTTCGATAGCGCGGTTTAGAACTTTGCCGTCTATGGCGCTGTACTTAGTTCTATATAGTTTCGCTAGAATTTTCGAAGAATTAACTAGCTGAAGTGGCAGAGGGCCGGCCATATCTCGCGAAGAACCTACAACCGTTGGGGTAAACGTGTTCTGGACTGGAGACCGTAGTGTAGGACGCCCTCAGGCCAGATGGGATGACCATCTGCGAAAGGCTGCAGGCAGATGCTGGATGCGTCAAGCCTCTCATTAGGGGAGGCCTATGTCCAGCAGTGGACAAATGTAGGTTGATGATGATGATGAGTTTCGCTAGGTGTCGCATCCGATCTGTCAGAAACTAGGGGACCCGGGAATGTCAATTGGCAAAAGAGTGGCATGTGGCGCAAACATGTCTATGGCACGACATGTCACTCCGTAATGCCCCCTGCGTGACCGTCACTTGTCCTGTCATCTTAGCAATAATCGCTTGTTGTTTAACACAGCTGCACTGGATGCATATAATCTGTGACCTATCGAGTGTCCGTAACCCTGCAACAGCAAGGAGCATAGATATCATGTTGATGGATTTGTGTCAATATTTGCTTATAAGTAGACTAACAGGTGCCCAGTTGCTTTGTCTGGGCGGAGCAAATTTTGATAACGTCTTATAAATCGATGAACGCAAGCTGCACGCACGAAAAAGCATTGTCACGTTGCGCCTGAGCCAAGCGTGCAAGCGAGAGCGCGGAACAAGCGACAGAGAGGCGCGATCTTCATCAATATTTTCTTACGACGTTATCACGTAAAATTATCGTCCGTAAAAAAAGTACAAAAATACCAGAATACAAATATACAATAACACAAAAATACAAAGTGAGGAAACCCAGAATTGATTCTGAGGCATGTGTGGGGCAACAGTAAACCAGTCCGGCGATGCGCTCACAATTTGTCGCGTTTAGGGGTCCAAAAATTACACTAGTGGTACTTTCAGTACCCAACCCCCCAGGGTCAAGGGGTACATGAGTATATATTTACATAAAAAAGGTACAATAACAAGCAAAAGAACATTTATTCAAGCGCCGGGTCGTACGCACGGCTATTAATAAGTAATCTTACAGTCCAAAGATAATAATGGCGGAGTCAACATTGGCAAAAGATTGATGAGGCAATCGCGCATTACATTTACAACATCTTAATTGTACGGTTATACATCACTAGTGCGCGGTTTCACCCGCGTAGTTCCCGTTCCCGTGGAAATACAGAAATAAAATATAGCCTATGTTATTCAGGGATTCAGCTTTCACTAGCTCGACGGTGAAGGAAAACATCGTGAGGAAACCAGCTGGTCACATAATTAATTCTGAGAAATGTGTAACAGACCCGGTCCGGCGATGGGCTCACAACCGCGTTTAGGGGTCCAAAGAATATCTGGTGAAAAGTGGGTATATCCAGAAATGGAATTCCTCTGCCTACCCCCTCGGGGAAAGAAGGCGTGAGATATATTTTTTATAGCTTTCCATTGTTTTGTGTTCATCAACGGAGTATCATAGGCTACATTTCACCCGACTACACAGTAGAAACTGTAAGTTTTCTTTTTTGTGTTCAATTGATAGTCAAGAGGCACATGATTGTAGTGCGAGTCTGACCTCTAAGGCGATTGTAATAAGAACGTTACAAAGTCCAATGTGTCAAGCTCCACGTGCAAAGTGTATTTTACATACCTACTGAAATAAATGAATTTTGAGTTTGAGTTTACATAATACATGCTCAAGCCTCTATCCAAAAGGAGGCCTGGATTCTATTCCTGGAAATATCCAACCAGTGGACCAGTATATTCTTTGACCTCTAAACGTGAAAGGTGACACCATCATCGGACCAGAATGAATCAATTGTTTTTTGACGTGATAACGACTTATAAATCGATGGGCGCCGGCTGCACGCATGAAAAAGGATGACTCTTTGTCACGTTTCGCCTGAGCCGAGCGTGCAAGCGAGGGCGCGAAACAAGCGACAAAGAGGCATGATCGGCTTGTGACGCATCTATCTCTCTTCTACTCCAGTATGCAATTTTTCATCAATGTTTTAGTATGACGTTATCACGTAAAATCATCGTCCGTGAACCGTCTTTACAGACAACCAATCTATATAATTATACTAGCGACCCGCCCCGACTTCGCACGGGTGCAAAGCTTATACTAAAACCTTCCTCTTGAATCACTCTATCTATTAAAAAAACCGCATCAAAATCCGTTGCGTAGTTTTAAAGATTTAAGCATACAAAGGGACATAAGGACATAGGGATATAGGGACAGAGAAAGCGACTTTGTTTATACTATGTAGTGATAAAAATCAATGCCACTTTTCGTTGTTATTTTATAACAATGAAAAGTTCTATCCAAACCAAATTTTAAGACTTTATTCGGACTATTTAGCAGATGGTTTATGTGAAGTTTGCTTAAAATCTGTCGAGTGGTTCTTCATTTATACTTTGCGAAGCACGTATCGGGCCGCTAGTTTTTTAATATAAATTAGGGCAAATCCCAAACTGTTACTCTCATCGACTGTCAGTAGAGAAACAGAAAAAGAAACCGTCAAACGTATAAGCGTTACGTTATCGTAATGTCCGCAACAAATACAGCCGAGTGGATACCGAGATAGCCCCGGGGCGCAAGGTCGCGGCCTGCGATATTTTCCACGGCGATAAACCCCAACGGGGCGCGCCCCGAGATAGCAGAGGCGATATTCAATTTATTGGCCGAGCTATGATTGGTGACGTCACCACGGATAACAATACTAGAAAAAAAATCAAATCTATACTAATATTATAAGTAAGTAAGTAAGTAACAACTCTCTATTGTACACCAATAAAAATATGCAACAAGTGACATAGTGATACAGAAAAGTACAAGGGGTCGGATGAAGGTAGGTGGTGCACTAAAGTTAACAATGGATTAAGGTACTTAAATACATAAACCGTTTCCTATAAATATATAAAAAAATAAAATAAAAACAGAATACATACATAAAGTAAATATATACATATATATATATATATATATATATATATATATATATATATATATATATATACAGATACCATAGCATATTATAATAACATGAATATAGTACATACATAATACATTATTACATAATACATACATTAAATACATACATTATTTGATTTATTATAAGGAGGATTCCAAGCCAAGGTAATGGATTTTTAGTCTGTTTTTGAAAATTGGCAGTGATTCAGCACTCCTTATGGACAGGGGGAGACCATTCCATAGCCTTACAGCCTGCACAGTAAATGAGAAGCTGTAAAAGTCTGTAGTGTGGCGTGGAAATTTCAGTAACAGATCTCTGCTTTGACGCCAGGACCGACTGAAGTCGCACTGCTGCTGAAAACGCTCTTTCAGGTACGAAGGGGTTGATGGAATGAATAGCACTGAGTAAAGAAGGGCGAGAAGATGGAGATCCCAGCGGCGGCGAATAGGAAGCCACTTGAGCTGCTTGCGAAATACAGAGACGTGGTCATATTTGCGAAGACCAAATATGAACCTTATGCTCAAACCTTTTTTTCCGAGAGCTCTTTTACAACTTTACCTTTTAACAACAGTAGCTTAGATAACGAAATTCTTATTTTTTTTTATAAGAGAAAAGAGGGCAAACGAGCAGACGGGTCACCTGATGGTAAGTGACTACCGTCGCCCATGGACACCTGCAACTCAAGAGTCACAAGTGTGTTGCCATCACAATATTTAATTCTCTTGCTACTTTTAGAGCCATCTGTTGAGTATATGCTGAACTAGAACGAAATATCATTAGATAGAAGACGTACGGATGGTTCTTTTCAACCGACTTCAACACAGGAGGAGGTTATCAATTCGACTGATTTTTTATGTTTGTCACCTCAGAACTTTCGATTGGGTGAACCGATTTTGATGATTCTTTTTTATTTGAGAGCTGGTGCTTCCCGTGTAGTCCCATTTTAATTTCGTCCAGTTCTGACAATGACATCCATGAGAAAACCATATAAGTTGAAGATTGAAGTCGGTTTTTTTACTCTTTAGAGTTTCATGTTATTTGATTTCCACTATAAGTAATATAAAATCAGCATTTGCACGCTACTTGAAATAATTTGTTTATGATATACTTTTGTACACGGAATTATTTTTGGTCCATTCAAGCTAGTTTTGGGCTACGCCATGATATTTTCGTGATACCGCAGATAATTTCTGTACTATTTGTCGATTCAATTCCTCACAGACGATTTCTGAATACGGTATTATAAGACCTCACCATGACTAAGTTTGAGCTACACTTCTACTAATTTTGGGCTACACCCTGACTAATTTTGGGCTGTATACCTACTAAATTTGGGCTATACCACGACTTAATTAGGGATACATAATGACAAATTTTGGGCTACACACCGACTAAATTTGGGCTACTGTAACGTTGTACTTTCATATTGAAGCATTTAATATTGTGACTCAAAAATAGGCAGAATGTGATGATGCTTTTGCTTTTGCCAAACGTCATTGTAAAAAGAAGTCGGTGTTGTCAATGTCTACGAAAGATTTCCCTTTTGTTGACAAAAATAAGTTATTCAATTTAAATGCATTGTAAAGTTATAAATAATAATAATATAGGGAAAATAGTGTTGTGTTATTATATTTGAGATCACTTAAATGTCAAACAGTTTTGAACTATGATTTTTGCACAATTGTGTCTTGTGAATTTGAGGTCAAGATTGCCTGCAGTTACCGTGTTTTTCGGGAAGTGTGTTAGAGATGGTCTTCCAAATACAGAACGTGGACTTCGTTCTTTCTTAGCCGTGATGTCGTCGAAATAACTTGGCTAGCGACATTTTACAAAAGCAAATGCTTTTGAGCTCAAACTTGAACATCCTGGTGAGTTTGATATATCTTTCAACACTTAAACGATGTTAGATCATGATGATTTCTTGATTTTTTCTAGTTTCAAACATTTTGTGTTTCGTTGCAGAATCTACCCTACTTCAAATTTTTATTAGGAAACTCATTGTTAAAGAAAGAATGTTTCCTGAAGTATTCTTCTATATTCCAATTTGGTAAGCTGTTAGTTTGTAACTTCTCCATTTGCATTGGTTGAATTCCATAAATATTGTGGTTTATAGTGAATTTATTTTATTGCAGTATGGGTTGATATACCCACATTTTTGTAAGAAACCTCCGGGGTTGACATGAGATCCTGATGCTTCAAGCTTGACTCTTCTCCCCCACAAGGTATGTAAATGTGAAATTGCTAATTCCAATTAGGTTCTGTTTTCCAACTTTATAAATAATTTTTAACCGTCTCCAAGTAAAGTCATGTAGATAATATTTTCCTGTTAATTGCAGGAGGTTTCTACAATACGCTGGTTTCTACGATACGAAAATTTCTACGATACGAAAATTTCTACGATACGCAAATTTATACAGTCCCTAAATTTCTCCGTTGCAAATTTATTCGATGACTATGGTGTTTCTCACCGTGCCAGTTTCTCCGAGCTCCGAGTTTTTAAGAATGGTGTAGTGCTTCTCGCTATTTTAAGATAAGTCACCATGATCAAGTAGGTGTTTTTTAAATTTCAACATATTAATGATAAATTTAACCTAATTGGTGGTATAACCTCGTTAGGATTTTACAGTTAAGTTATTTTATTTGCCCCGTGAACCCGGCTCTGCCGATTAACTAGTCTGGTATAACTTTAGTTACAACTTATCTGTAAGTGTTAACGGTTAATGTACAACATCTGATATAAAAGATAAATAAATAATAACAACAGTCATTACCAACATTCAGTTGATTTTATTTCCAATCACAAGCAAACCCAGAACCAAGCTAAATTTCACATCATCTTTTATTCCGGTATATTTTATTTTGTCATGAAAAATCCTAGGTGACACTACATTGCGACTAATTTCGGACTACATTCCTACTAAATTTGGGCTATACCCCGACTAATTTTGGTCTACCGAAAAATTTTAGCATACTTACCTACCGCACCTATTCTCGATCTGCCGATTAATAATTCCTTTGGGCTACTCACCGACTTGTCCTTGGGCTCCTTCGTGTGCAGGTTGAAGAGCGTGCCCCGCTTGTACTCGTCGCCGCATACGTAGCAGACCTCCGTCATAGAGTTCTTGTCGGGCATGGACAGGTCCAGGATGTCCCGGTCGGAGGAAGAGTTCGAGTTGCCAGAGTACACAGACACCGTGGACCTGGAAACGAATACCGGTTCATTACGAGACCTTCACATTACAGACGTAAGAGAAAGAAACTATTCGAGTTGTGCATCAGTGTAATACTATAGTGATAGTGAAAACTAAGAACACATGAACAAAGTGAAAACAGACCCTTATAGTCCAGGCAATGAAGCGGATTTTTGTATGAAGACCCCAACATTAATTCCTCAGTCGATGAAACTTTGCAGGATTGTAGTATAGTTTGAGACAGTACTTGCATAAAAAATTAAAAAAAAAAACCTAACCGAAGTTTTATACTAAAAAAAAAATTTTATTTTGTCGATAATCTGATAATTTCTGCTTCATTGCCTGGACTTTTATAGTCCAGGTTAAAGAGCCGGCCGAAAATCAGTGAGGCTCGGGTTCGAATCCTGGCATGTACCAATGAGTTTTTCAAAAACTTACGTACATATTTATCACTAGCTCGACGGTGAAGGAAAACTTCGTGAGGAAACCTGCAGGTCTCAGAATTCATTCTGAGGCATGTGTAACAGACCCGGTCCGGCGATGGGCTCACCATATATCACGTTTAGGGGTCCAATATATTATCTCGTCAAAAGTGAGTGTACAGAAATGGAATCCAGAGGCCTACTCTCTCGGGGATAAGTTTTTTTTAATCTATTAAAGTAAGCTCAATTATAATCCCAGTAATATAACGACGAGGTCGACAACGCAAAATATGGGACGAACACAAATTAACTGTGGGTTGTATGTAACTGGGGATGAGTTGCAACAAATAGGGAACAGTTAAAGAGTCATAAAAGTCACTTAACGAGACAAATATACAAGGGTTTTGTTAATGGGCGAGTTGGTAGAAGACGACCTTGGCATATCTACATCGACCGACCGATGTATTGAAGAAAGAGTACCCGAAATCGACGATTATGCATGAGTCGTTTGATGGATGTAGATGAAGCACGACAGATCTGCCAGGTTCGTAGCAAGTGGCAGTCTATTGTTTCTGCCTACCCTAATGGGAAATAGGCGTGAGATTATGTATGTATGTAGGTTGAACATTGGCGAAAATCACCAAAACCACGGTGTAAAGCCATTATTACTTTATGGAGGAGCGGACGTAGAATGCTCCTCCACCGTGAAAAGGGATGATCTTTCTTTAGGCGAGGTGATCGTGCCTGAGGACCGCGGTCCAACGGTTGATTTTGGACAGTTGTATTTATACAAACTCATTAGAAAACTTTGATAGCGCGGTTTAGTTCTATGTACTCGTAGCATCGCTAAATGTCGTTACACTTTCTCACGTATAAAGAAAGATCCTTAGCTCAGTAGTGGACTCTTACGGGTTATGGTTTCTGTGTGGCTACCGCTTTATAGTCAAGGCAAGCTAGAATGAAACCATGTTGCACATCATGCCGCTCATCATGTTAAGCGTCGACGCAATCTTCAGCAACACGTTGCCAGAGACGTTAGTCTTCATTTCAGCGGTAACGTAACGTACGTCTCGCCTTCTCAGCATTTGATGAGCAACTGCATGTTGCACCGAAGCAAAAAACGAACCGCGCGTCTAGCAACTCCGCAAGCTGCGTCCAACGCAAACACGTTGAGCATCAAGTGTTCACGTGTTTATTTACACATATTTATTAGCCTCTTCATATCCAGCTTGAGAGTAGAACAGAATTCCTCCAATCCAGCGCAATACGATAGCGAAAAACAAACGAAATTATGTAACCCAATTTAGTAATATGTAAGAATTGATTAAAAGAATATTGTGTTGAGGAGTTTCTTGCCCCGCTTCTTCTCCTCAACCATACATGCTGAAGCGGTGGAGTTGAAATGACGTTCAATAAGTGGACTTGTAAGTTCCTATTTTGAATAAAACATTTTGACTTTGACTTTGAGTATACGACCGTCTTTGCTATTACCTGACAGCGTCGAGGTATCCCGCTGGTTCCGAGGCCCCGGAGTGCTGGCTGCCCACGGAGATGACGGAGGGGTCCCTCGCACGGAGGTCCAGGACGCCCTCCTCCTCTGCCCCCGCGACGGCACCGGTCGCTGCGGCCGGGTACCGTTGCTGGAAAAACAAGGAGTTCTCTAAGAGATGCCTTTTCAGATGCTGGAGTGGACTTGATCACAATTGGCATTATGATAGTTTACATATTAAAGAAGAACAGGCTGCTTTTTAACTTAATATTTTATAGTTACTTGATAATTTTTTTTAGCTATACAACATGTAACAGAATAAGCGCAATCCCTGAAATTAGTTTGTTCAGTATCGACTACTTATTCGATTTCAGCTATTTTTAATATGTATTAAATTTTTCCCAAAAGTGTATTAGCGTAGCTGCTCTGAATTTAGTGCTTTCTATGGAAATCGTGCTATTACTAATCGATATTTAAGAACATTGGTTAGACACATATTTTTTTATATTAATATACTAATTGGGATGTATGAAGAATTGCGCTTTTTCTGTTACGCGTTGTATAAGGTGAAAATTGTAAATAGTTTTGTTAATTTACCGAATATTGCCCTCTCCAAATTTGCTGTGCCCCTACGGGGTAGTGCTGTATGCAAAGAGATTAAAATATAATAAGACATAGAGGGGACAAAGCGAGGAAAATTTGAACTCAAAAGTTATTCCAAGTGGAATAAGTCGAGTACAATTTCGACCGAATGACAGCTCGCGTTCATACTAACTGACATGACGCTTGAGCTTCAAACATGCTTCAAAGTTTTGTATGAAAATGTTCCCAATGCCCCCTCTATGCCCTATTATATTTAAATCTCTTTGACTGTATGTAAACATGTACTAAGCCTATATTCACTGTGCAATTGTTTGAGACAATTAAATAAACCGACTTCAAAAATACGAAGTGGTTCTCAATTCGACACGTATGTTTTTTTATGTTTGTTACCTTAGAGCTTTCAACTGGGTGAACCGATTTTGATGATTATTTTTTTATTTGAAAGCTGGTGCTTCCCGTGTGGTCCCATTTTAATTCGGTCCAGTTCGATAATGGAATCTATGATAAAACCATATAAGTCTTATATTTGCATTGAGTATGCGCGCGACAAATGGACGATTAACTCAATATCATGCCAACCGATTTCGATGATTATTTTTTTAAGTGACTTCAAAAAAGGAAGAGGTTTTCAATTCGACTGTATTGGTTTTTTACTCTTTACAGTTCTATGTTATTATACCGACGATCTTGAAAAGCAGATGTTATTATTTAACACTAGCGACCCGCCACGGCTTCGCACGGGTGCAATGATGAATTTTCTTTGCTATAAACCATCCCTGGACCCACTCAAACCCACACAAAAAGTTTCATCAAAATTGGTCCGGCCGTTCTCGAGTTAAATCGTCAGGAAGGAAAACCCGCCTTATTTTATATTATTTAACATGATAGTCAAAAAACTTACAGCATAAGTTTTAAGCCGTTATTAAAGAATTATGCTCAACAAGCACGGAACTTCGCTTGACTACAGCCAGAGAGAGAGAGATGCCACTATATGAGTCACATGGATCCTTCCCCTTTTAACTATGTTCACTTTTAAGGTACTATTCTTGGACTAGCCACATTCAATTGGAGACCTTACACCATCGTCATAAAGACAACTCTTTCAATGCATATATCGCCGATCGAGTCAATGTAAGTATGCCTAGGTCATCCTCTACCGACTCGCCCATTCACAATACTCTTGTAAATTTGTCTCGTTAAGCGTCTTTCATTCATCCGCTCAATATGACCAAACAACCTCAGCATTAATTTTTCAACCCTTCTATTTGTTATGTTTATTTAATTTTTGTTTTTGTTTGTGTCTAATATACTTTTCATACCTTCTATTCGAAAAGTGACGTTTTGGTCCTCAAAAAAAGGGAGCAAAGTAAGTCTTTTCTGATAGGGTTTTTATAAGTGCGAATAAAAGTGTTTTGAATTTAGAATTAAAAATATTCGTCAACATTCTTAGCCAAAGAGATTAGCAAAATAAGTTTGCATTTTAGGTTGGCGCCACTGTAGCTTAAGTACTATAACAAAACATTAGTTCTATTTTTCGCCGCATTAGGTTGACAAGGCTGAATAGCGTTCGATGGTCGTGCCACACTGTCAGAAAAATTGCTGTGGCAATGCGCGCGCTCTCGTAGTTATTTTTCACAATTATTATTTACATTTTATTTTACGCCAAATTTTCGAATTCCAACATCAAATTGTTTGTGTCTTTTATATTTTAAACTGAATTCAAGTAGCAGTGATAGTTAAACACCGGAAAATATTGAAAAAAGAAGCAAACAATGCCATCAATATTTTTTTCTCATAGAGAGGTATGAAAAGCAGAGTGTATCATTCGGTCGCAAAATTATTGTTACCTTGGGCTACGTACTTTAAACCCCTCACTTCGTTCATGATTCTACATTAGAATCCCTCACTACGTTCGGGATTCTATCCTAGAAACATTCACTATGTTCGTGATTTAAAGAAACGCCCTCGCCGTAAAAATATCGTTTTGCTCCCTTATGACACAATCTACTAATATTACACACTACTACTAGGGAAGCAAAATAAAGCCTCAGAGGTCACATGTTTGAAGACCTGGGCTTCGCATAGGTCGACAATGACGTGAGATGAGATATGAGACATTTCTTATTTACTTCCCGAGGTGTGTATACTTTTTTCCAGCTCGACGAAGGCAGAAAGCGGCAGCTTCGTTTAGCGCAGCGGGGCGAAAGTTGACGCTTTCCGCCCGGAGAGGAGAAAAAATTATTTTCTTTATTTCTTTATATAATTCCCAAAACCACTCACATTATTAAATTTCCCGACGTGATTGGTGTCCTTGTCGTTGGCGGGGGGCGCGTGGGGCGGGTGGGGGGCTGCGGGCCCTCCCCTGCTGGCGGGGCGGGGGGTCGCCCTGGACGCCGGCCGGGGGGGCCTCGGGGACGAGGGCGCGGGGGGGTCCTCGCGCGGGGCCCCCGCCTCGCCGCCGAGCCCGAAGACCTGCGCCGCGTATTCGCCTTGGAAGGACATGTCTGCACCTGGAAGCAAGGAAGGGGTCGTTTTAGTTTACTTCGGAGTCTTCAGCATTCGTCATATAACCAGATATTTTAGACTTTTCTGTTTATAATAGGCAGTGAAAAGATTTTGAACATGCCTTCTGGAGTATTCGGGTAAACGGTAAAAAAAAAAGAAGATAGAAAGAACTCGTTTAAAAATAAAAATAAATAAATAATCTCCGTATTTCATCCCCGAGGGGGTATGCAGAGGTATTCCATTACTGGATATACCCACATTTCACGAGATACTTTGGACCCCTAAACGTGATAGGTGGTGAGCCCATCGCCGGACCGGGTCTATTTACACATGTCTCAGAATTAATACTGAGACCTGCGGGTTTCCTCACGATGTTTTCCTTCAACGTCGAGCTAGTGATAAATATGTACGTAAGTTTTGAAAAACTCATTGGTACATGCCAGGATTCGAACCCGAGCCTCACAGATTTTTGGCCGGCTCTTTAACCGTAAGGGCTATTACTGCTCCTCCTCCAAAGAACTCGTTTATTTGCAGAAATACAGTCAACTTTAAGGTCTTAAAATATTAACATGTCCTTGTATTCTGTACGAAAGAGCACGTGGAGTTTCTCCTTAGAGGTCAGACTACAAGTTAAAAGAAAAAATATTAGAGGTGTCAAGGGACACCCGGATGAAACGAAGTTCCATCATCATCGTCGTCGTCATCGTCATCATCATCATATCATCATTATTAGCTTTAACTATAGCAAAAAGTGTCGGTCATTACAACTTTTGGTCTTAATTTTTTCCGTCTCTTTCGCAAGGCGCGAAAAGGAACTACGTTCCAAAAATAATTTATTTTCTGTAAGTACAAGAGGTACACTTAGAAACGTCAATAGTCGAACAACAAGGCACCCGAAACTCGCCAATGAAGATTAGCTAAATGTAAACAGCAGCCCATCTCCACCGACGAGTGTAAAGCTTTATGTTCTCTTGACTGTACAATCGAGTGTCGGGCTTGCTTCATTCACAGCGACGGCGGCCTCGACCGCGGTGAAAGTGATCCGTTGCTAGGCGGCGATCAGCTGATCGCGGTTGCTAGGCAACGGCTTGCCTCATTCAGCAATGTCGATTTGGCATCGCAATTAAACCCCAAGTTAAGGTTGCCGCACACTTAGGCCCGGTATTGCGAAATGATCAAGCAACGAAACTATGCTTGAGAACGTCAGAAAGAGATTCTATAGGAGTCGCATAAAGCTATAATCTAAATGCGCCAAATCGTTTGACGCTGTCGGATATTCAAAGACTGACTTAGATAGCAGGCCTGCAGACCGCCTCTCATGCCTTTTATCCCCGAGGGGGTAGGCAGAGGTATTCCATTTCTGGAAATACCCATCTTCACGATAATATTCGAACCCTAAACGTGATAGGTGGTGAGCTCATCGCCGGACCGGGTCTTTTACACGTCTCAGAATTAATTCTGGGACCTGCGGGTTTCCTCCCGAAGTTTTCCTTCACCGTGATGTATATGCATGTAAGTTTTGAAAAACTCATTGGAGAACATGCAACTCTATCATACATAACTCTATCTATTAAAAAAATTACCGCATCAAAATCCGTTGCGTAGTTTTAAAGATCTAAGCATACACGGGACAGGACAGACGGGTAGCAAATTTGTCTTATACTATGTAGTGATAGTGAAGTCACCAGCGTCACAACTAATGAATACAAAACCACAAACACACAGCACCTCAGTAACTGTGAAACGAAAGCGACTCCAAAACAGGAGACCTCATTATGCGACCTCGGCCTGGTCACCGGAGAAAGTGATCAGCTGACCGTGACAGTTGCGGCGAAGGGCCGCTACGCTGTGACGTCACTTAAGGGCCTCAAGGCTGGCTTGTGAAGGGCAAGGTCCAGCTAGTGATTGTTTTGAAATTTTGGCGTACATTTAGAAATAATAAATATTAATAAATTGTGGGACACAATTCACACACGGTTATTTAGCCCCAAACTAGGCAGAGCTACTATGGTTACTAAACAACTGATAAACATACTTAAATAAATATGAAACAAAACAGACACGAAGCTAAGACATGTTCATGCACACAAATGTGGGCCCCGAGCGGGGATCGAACCCGCGACCTCCGACTCAGAAGGCAGGATCACTACCAACTGAGCCAACAGGCCCGTTAAATGAGGAAGTATTAAACTGAGGTTAGTGTGTAGTTAGCTGGCCTACTTTTGACATCTTATCTCATCATAAAACAGTACAGTGACTGACAACTCACGGCCTGTACCGGTAGACTTATGATGGATCCACACAGCCCGGCGGCACTGCCGGCAGCTTTACCATAACTAAAAGCAAAGCATGGATTTCCTTTGCTTTTCTTTTCGTGCACACAAAAAGCCGGCGGCACGGCCGTCGGTTCATGCCACCGGAATGTGTGGAATGTGGATCCACCTTTAGAGATTTGAAATTTGAAAGAATATTCCGTTTTCTACTCTTAGAGAAAAAACTTACGCATTTTCGTCCCCGAGGGGCTAGGCAGAGGTATTCCATTTCTGGAAATACCCACGTTTCACCAGTTCATTCTTTGGACCCCTAAACGTGATGGGACTATTCCCGGACTCCTAGATATTTAAATATTCATTCAGGTATCCGAGGAGTGCATTATTTTCTTTAATACCCAAGTGGATATGACAGTGCACGGAAAAATGCTAAAGGTGAAATGTAAAGAAGGTTCCTGAGATAGCGCGGTGCGGGATGACAGATGAATTCTTCTGCGAGTAATCCGGGCTACAATTTTCCCACGGGAACGGGACTTACGCGGGATGAAACAATGCGAAGAAGTAACATAACCGCGATTAAAGTCAACATAAGTCAGTAAACACACTGGAGACGGCAAACCGGAGGGAACCGGCGCGAACCGGCTGCGCTATTTGCGTCGCTGCTAATTCTACTGCGATCATAGTTCGCGAGTTCACGGCGCTACTACTGTTTGTCTCTCAATAGTCACTTTAGTTTAAAAGAGTACAACTAAAGTACTTACAAATATAATCTCACATAACCTTTGCCAAAGACGGTAAAAGACAACCTGTCTGGTACCATACCATACTTTCGTTGACACGTGTGATGTAGGTAGTTAAGATTAGTTATTAATAGGACAGTTTAAGGTAGATTTAGAAACACTGTGACAAGCAGTTACGCATTATACGTCCTACCAAGCACATCGGTTCTTTTATTTATCTAAGAAATAGGGCTTCCTTCGCGCTGGACAAATCAAGCCAGAGTAGTGATGAATGATAAGTATGCATTAGTTTCAAATTAATGAAAGGTACTTGGCGAGACAAATATAATTTATACAAGGTTGTTGTGGATCAGCTGTTACAGGACGATCTAGTTGTACTGACATGTACAAGAAAAGTCGGATAAAGAATACCCTAACGAGACCGTTTAATTCGTTTGATGAACTTTGATGGATGTGGTTTAGTGTCTCTATAATCTCACGCCTTTCATCCCCAAAGGGGTAAGCAGAGATATTCCATTACTGGATATACCCACATTTCACGAGATACATTGGACCCCTAAACGTGATAGGTGGTGAGCTCATCGCCGGACCGGGTCTATTTACACATGTCTCAGAATTAATTCTGAGACCTGCGGGTTTCCTCACGATGTTTTCCTTCACCGTCGAGCTAGTAATAAATATGTACGTTTTTGAAAAACTCATTGGTACATGCCAGGATTCGAACCCGAGCCACGGCTCGTTAACCGTTCGGGCTATCACTGCTCTAGTGTAGTGTCTCTGCCTGTCACTAACTTTTATATAAATTAGTGATACGTAAATAATCAATCTCACGCTTCTTTTACATATATACAAAGTCGCTATCAAAAAGATTCACTACTCTGCATCCGTCTAAGCGAGTTACGGGCACATGGTACCACTTCAGAATGCGTTCTAAAAATACTACATCAAAGAGTTCGCACCGTCCGGCGCATACGCACAGCACCGTCTGGCTTCGCGTTGCAGATCATCGCGGACGTCTGCTCGCCTGGTGTTTCGTAAAATAACCTCTTTTCAATTTAGAGGTCACTTTTATACTAAAACTTATATTAACTACTTTAGCGATGCGCATAAACACAAGACTAAACATTGGTGCTTTGAGTTTCGGAGAAGTGAGGTATACTACGTAAAACGTAAATACGTAGTTTTCATTCTACTGTACAAAAAAGTTGTAAATATATGTTTTGGGTTTACACCCAAAACATATATTTACAACTTTTTTGTACACAGCGAAGTTACATACATACTTACGTATGTATGTAACTTCGCTGTGACTTCCTGTAGCCTAAGTGACTTCTGGTTTGACGGATTTTGAAACAACTAGGTATCTTTAAATTGTTACTGTTACCTGACTGCCCAAAACTAAGGGGAATGTTATAAATCTAATCAATGCTTTTTACACACTACTCAATATTTTTTCAAGTCTACATGAAATGCGCAGGAAACCAAAAGCAGCTGTAGCAATAAACAATTGCACGCAATTCATTGAGCGTTCAACAGCAGAAGTAGGCCGCTGCGTTGCGTCAGCGCACTTAACCCGGTGAACCGAGCGTCGAACCGGCACCGCGCGTAACGCTGCCGTTTGCGAAACTCGCCTCAATGGCATATTTGCACACACGCTCAGTTTGCCGATACAGCCTACCACCATCTCTTGTAAAACTATCATACTTCTGGAACGATTATTTGATAATAAACATTACAGATTCTTAAACCAATACTGGTGCTGATTCTGCTTTACAGCGATTTACAGCGAATTATCATAGTTTACTCCTGTCATTTTCTTTCTCCTAGAAAAGAAAAGAGACGAGATATATTTAGTCCTGTCAAATTAAAATTAGTCCTGTCAACTAAGGCATTACATAACTTGTTCAGTGCTTAAGTAAAGAAGTCACGACTAAAATACTGCCTCTGACAGGACTAAATTCGCTAGGTTATCTTCTATCCCGTTTCTTTTTTTGAGGTAAGACAAAGCCAGGAGTAAACCAAAATAAGTTTAGTCGGTGTAAAGCAGAGTAGCCCCCCTGTTCTATTTCTGCATAGTGATGTAAAAAGTAAAGAATGATTGTCGTATTATTATTATCAATTTCCTTGATATAGAGTTTAAAATTTAAGTAATGAAAATTATTGGATTTGACAAAAAGCATGTGGGAGATATTATTTCACAAAAACCTTTTTGATAAATACGACGTGCATTCGGTAAACACCACGTGCATTCGGTTGACGTAAACAAGGTAATTAGCCCCACTCTCGGCCGAGCACGCCTATAAATACTCGAGCGACCATATCGACAGATCAGAAGGTGTTCGTCTGTAAGCACGGCACGACGGTGGTCTGAACTGTCTTCATCAGGTAGTACTATTCTGTTACTATGTCAGTTTTTGTGTAAACTATAAGTTAAATAATATTATAGGTAATTTATACATTATTTTGCCAATATACGGTAATTTATGAATATTATAATGATAAGATGAGATATAGAGTTAATTATGTTGCTTTATAACTAAATAAATGGCTGATGGTTAAAGACTCAATCTTATGATATTTACTTTTTCTACCCTATCTCCCACAAGCAATATTAAAACAAGTTTACCCACTCTAAAATGACGTCATGGTACGAAGGAAGCAAGCATAGAAGCCCCCAGCTTCGGTTAGTCGCATGAGGAAACGTCGAAAAGAAAATCCTATGCTACTAATACTACAAATGCGAAAGTTGGTATGGATGTTTGTTTCTCTTTCAAGCAAAAAGTACTGAACGGATTTTGATGAAACTTTACAGTTAACTTATACATCAGAATAACACA
This sequence comes from Ethmia dodecea, assembly GCA_963855545.1. Classification (NCBI taxonomy): domain Eukaryota; kingdom Metazoa; phylum Arthropoda; class Insecta; order Lepidoptera; family Depressariidae; genus Ethmia; species Ethmia dodecea. The sequence continues at coordinate 12,460,662 of OY979458.1, forward strand.
TATTAATTTCCACGGGAACGGGAACTACGCGGGCGAAACTGCGGGGCGCTGCTAGCATAATATATAACAAACGTTATAATGAAAACTATGTACGTGAGATTTGAAAAACACATTGGTAAATGCCCTCACCAGGATAAGAACTCAAGCATGAACGACCTTACTTCCAACCGGGTAATTGCAAGGGGCCACAAAGAAACCCTAAAAAAACATCAGTCTTACATTACTACACCTTCCGGTAGGCGCACGTAACAAAACATGACTATTGTTCCATGCGGCGCCGGCTGCTGCACAATGGCCTGCACATTCCAGCAAACGTGCCTCAAACGCCATTCAAAACGGTCAGCTCGCAATTTGAGGATGGAAATTTCTGGATTTTTCGCCAAGACCGAACGATATATGCGTTTAACTAGTGAGTGACATGATTTATATAGCAGTGATAGCCCGAACGGTTAAAGAGCCGGCCGAAAAACAGTGAGGCTCGGGTTCGAATCCTGGCATATACCAATGAGTTTTTCAAAAACTTACGTACATATTTATCGCTAGCTCGACGGTGAAGGAAAACATCGTGAGGAAACCCGGAAGTCTCAGAATTAATTCTGAGACATGTGTAAACATACTCGGTCCGGCGATTTAGGGGTCCAATATATCTCGTGGAATGTGGGTATATCCAGTAATGGAATACCTGTGTCTACCCCCTCGGGGATAAAAGGCGTGAGATTATATTATTATGATTTATATGAGCGTAACTTGGCACTCGGTGTCATTAGAAAACTTGGTCACTTACATCGCTATGTCTGTCATTTAGGCCCATAGTACAGAACGATCAATTAATGTAAGAAAGAGATGCAGTATATGAGTCTCGGAAGGCTGTCCCTTTCTAATTGCGCTTTAATATCAATTCGATTGGTAGTGATCCGTGTAAACGTTCTTTCGAGCCCGCGTGTATCGAACAATTTATTATCGAAAATGTGTAACAGATCCATCTACTAGCTGTCATAATTTATTTATTTATTTATTTTTATTTAACTTTGGCACACAAAACAAGTTGTAGTCGCAGAAAGTAGTACAGTAAGGAGTACAAACTAAATCAAAACTCTATGTATGCTAATACAGATTAATAACGACTAGGCGAGGGTTAGTAGTTTTAGACATAAGAAACATTATCCGGAATAAACATAACCATGTACAGCCAAGAGCAAGTCAAGCTTTACTTCCAGTTTAAGCTGAACTGAAAGTGTCAAGCTTAGCGTGCTCTTGACTGTACAACAAACCTACGCAGTTTCGAACAAAGATTACTTTTCCAATGGCCCTTAATCCAAACACAACACGAAATCCGGACACGGCACAAAGAAACTTTGACACGAATAAGCATCTCTTTGTCGTGTACAAAAAATATATATAAAAGGATAAATGCTTTCTGTATCTCTATCATTTCATACCTTGCCGAGACAAAAGAGTGGGAGGTAATCCCTCCCGGAAGCGTGATTTGTGTTTTACGATTTCAACATTTCCACTTCATATTTCACAGGTGATAAGGATGCTAGAATGGGCCGGCTTTCGTATACAATTTGAAAACTAGACGCGATCTCAATCTATCTACATCTGCACTAAATAAAAAGAGGAAATGTTTGTAAGGAATAAACTGAAAAACTAGTGGACCGATTTTAAATTCTTTCACCCATGGAAAGCTACAATATTCCAGAGTAACATTTACTTGCTAATAATCTAATTAGTACTTACTAGTAGTAATAAAGTTTGAAATTATAGATGTTTATAACTCTTTCACCCAAAAACTCATAAACGGATTTTTATTACATTTTACAGTAATGTAGCTTATACATTAGAACAACGTAAGCTATGGAAAGACGTCACTAACACTAGTATGACAATAAACTCATTGTGACACAGAGCAAGCATCGACAGAAACCCTACGCAGCGTCAGCGCCGAACCGAATAGATGAAACGAAACGCGCCTCCCATATAATCCTCAGAGACCCTCCCTCCAGGAGATAACAGCCCGGTGGAGTGGACTCTTTATAAATAGACGTGATTATTCCCCTTTCCCGTTTGATGGCGATTAGATCTGCTATTTCCGGAGAGATTTCCTTTGGATTTGAAATATTTTCAGCCTTTTCCATGGAGGAGATATCTTTAAAGATCCCACCGTTTAGTTATCTATTTTCCGGCACATGTAAGGAAGTAGGGCCTATATTGAAGCGAGAGATTCAAAGATGTTGTTAGGCCAATACGAGGCGACGCTGGCAAAACCTAGTAATAAATATAGAAAAAATTGAGATAGCAGCGACTAGGGAGTAGGTGTGTGAACAACGTCATGACGGGCCTGTTGGCTCAGTTGGTAGTGACCCTGCCTTCTGAGTCGGAGGTCGCGGGTTCGATCCCCGCTCGGGGCCAACATTTGTGTGCATGAACATGTCTGTTGGCTTCGTGTCTGGGTGTTTAGTATTTATTTAAGTATGTTTATCAGTTGTTTAGTACCCATAGTACAGGCTCTGCCTAGTTTGGGACTGAATAACCGTGTGTAAATTGTGTCCCACAATTTATTATTATTATTATTATCAATAGAGTTTTTAAGCCACCAAGTTTTCAGACATGGCTTAAAGACTTTGTATAATGCTTGTTAAAATACAATAATGTTGGTATAGAGTTTCTTGCGTCTTTTCTTCTCCTCAGCTAGAACACTTTCCAAAACGCTGGATAGGTTATTTTATTTTAGGTAGTTACTTATCGGTATTGTGGCCTTCAATACGTGGATTCCGTATTCTAGCCCTGGTTTTTCTATTTCAATGATAATTTCTTTCAAGCAAATAGGTAGTGATAGTATTCTTCCGTTTAACTCTTTTAACGAAATCAAATCTAATTCATTTATTTGTTAATGTAAAAAAATACAATTAAAAAGGTCAATAGTCTAATAACAATTGACTCTGAACTCGTCCATGGAGCTTGGCTGAACAGCATCCTGTCTTAACCAGAGTTGCCGGTTCGAATGCAGTACCCCGAGAATAGAAGAACTAGCAAGAACAACAAACACGGAAACACTTCATAACACGAGGTTTGGTACATACATATCGATTTGACACAACGATGGCCGTCCTACAGTAGTTTTCCCGCCTCTTAAAATCGTATATTGCAGTCAGCCACTACATGTTAGTGTTCACTCAAGTGTCTGGTATTAATCTAAAGCCAGTCTGCGAATGCACTTGTTGTATCTCGAGGACCGTTCTTATTTGCCGATTCACTGTCAAGTCTTATTCTTGAATTCGAATTTCGAGTTCATCTACGATAACTAATTTTATCTCATCAAACCACATGATGATGTCACAAAATGGTTATGTATTGACCTTGATCGTCATCTGTTTATTAATTTTTAAGTTACTTTCTTGTATAATTTTCAACATAAACTTATACAATATTTATATTTGTCATGTGTATAAATAAAAATGGATGCCTAAATGTGTTAAGCACAAACAAAAACTCGAGAATGGCTCAAACGATTTGCCTGTTTTTTGTGGGGTTCGTCATAGTCCGGACATGGTTAGTATGAAAGGTATTTTTGCAAAATTCCCATGGGAAAGCGAATAAAACTAGATAGTAAGCCAAATTTAAGTATAGTTTTCAAACTAGTGAGTAAGATTCAGTGTGTTTAAACGTTGGTAGACCTAATAAATAAAATAAAAACGGGATCAGGGAAACACTCCGAAAGTTTGGCAAAAAGACTTTATCTACATATCTTAGACATCAGGTGACCGTGGAATTTCACTGAATCTTTCCTTAGTGCTTATCTGCGGTACTCAACGAATATCTCTTCCAAATTAAGGCTGTTTATCAATCAGTCAGCAGCAGTTTAAATTTATACAACGCGTAACAGAAAAAGAGCAATCCCAATTAGTATATTAACATAAAAAAAAAATGATGCAATCGAACTTTAGTTGTGTCTAACCAATTTTCTTAAATATCGATCAATAATAGCACGATTTCCATACATATCACTGAATCCAGCTATGCTAATTAATTTTTCGGTAAAAATTAACACATATTAAAAATAGCTGAAATCGAATAAGTAGTCGATACTAAACAAACTTATTTCAGGAATTGCGCATTTTTTTTCTGATATAAAAAGGGGACAAACGAGCAGACGGGTCACCTGATGGTAAATGACGTCCGTCGCCCATGGACACCTGCAACTCAAGAGTCACAACTGCGTTGCCGACCTTTGAGATGGGAGTAGGGGGAGGGGAGGGTTGAGGAGGGGAGGGTAGGGGGGATTGGGGCCTCCGGTTACCTCACTCACTCAACGAAACGCAATGCATACTTTACGCTGGTTTTCTGTGAGGCCGTGGTATCACTCCGGTCGAGCCGGCCCATATTGTAGATTCTCACATATGCCACATTCCATTGCGGATCGCTCTCACCAAGCCATTCATTCATGTTGCAAGACTTGCAAGTACAGTCTATAGCACGTGGAGCTTGACACATTGGACTTAGTAACGTTCTTATTACATCGCCTTAGAAGTCACAAGTGTAAAGCTACATATGCTCTTGACTGTAAATTTTTTCTGGCGTTCCGCACCCAGACTAGCAACTTTGTCGCTGCCGGTGCAATTGTTTTAATATTGTTTATCGGCTGATCTCGACCGATTTACGAGCAACCCGACATCGTAAACCAAGGCGCTGTCAGTTGTTTATACGATCGAGGGTATTGCTCAGAATCGCCTTTGGGAAACTGATTTATTTATAGCACTGCCAACGGACTTTCAACCTTAGGATTGATCACTCTTCTGGAAAGGGTATGTTAATTGGCTTGATTATAGGGTTATTACCAGGAATGAGTATGTAGCGACACTACATAGAACGCGCCAATAGACTGCCGAGTTCTAAAACGCGCTATCGAGTGATTTTGTATAAACACAACTGTCTCATATCAACCGTTGGACCGCGGTCCCCAGGCCCGATCACCTCGCCTAAAGGAAGATCTTGCCTTTTCACGATGGAGGAGCATTCATCCACAGCTCCTCCATATTGGTGACCCCGACGTTCACGTCAGACGACTTCGATAGACTGAATAAAATAATTTATTGATATTTCAATGCGACTCGTATTGACCTAGAAGAAGTTCACTGACTAGGCTCCACGAAAGCAAAAAGAGTCTACGTTTTCGCAGATCCTGTGATAAGGCTGGAAGGTCTGTGAAGGTCACAGCACACTTATCAACTCGGAAAGGGATCGTCACCGTATCGCCTCGAGCCGTTCAGTATTGTTTGTATGAAACTCCCTACTGCAACGCACACTAATTGGAAACGTAACGTAATCGCCTCGCCTCGGAACAGGCTCCGAACCGCGATGCGGTGAGTGGTCAACTTGCAGTTCCCGCGCTTACGGCTCGCTGTCCCCCCGCTTACGTCTCTCCGTACGCGAGCTCACGGCTCTTCGTCCACCCTTGCCCCTCAACGTTTGGATTCAAACTGATTTGGTGCCAACCCGGTCGGCCAGCGGTCGGCGAGGCGTAAGCGCGGTGACGCCTAGCCGTAGCCGAGTTGACGTACAGGAGCCGCTGCTACGCTTTGGTTACATGCATACGTTAGGTTGACGCCTGGTTGACGGCGAGGCGAAAGGCGATACGGTGCCGATCCCTTTCCGAGTTGATATGTGTGCTGTGACCCTAAAGATTCTCAGTTTAAAAACAGAACGCAAAACAAAAGACACTCACCAATAAAAGGCTTCCCGTCTAGCCGCTTCATCCAGTAGAACCGCTGGCTGTGTGGTTTGTTCTCTCTGTCGTACTGCTCCCACTGCTGCCTGAGGAATGTGTAGCAGACGCAGCAGACCCGCACGGTGCCGTCCTCGTCGCCATCGGCGCGGTAGCCGGCCGGCGGCGCGTGCGCACCCAGGAACGGGAAGTACGGCTCCGTGCTCTGCTGGCAATGGGGACGGGGTTAGTGAGTACAGAAAAGATGAAAGAGTTTACCCTGGGAGGTCTAAGATGTCAAAATCAGCTCCCAAGGAAGTATAAATAAATGAGAAAACATATTTTTTTTTACATTAAACTACATTCGGAAAAAACATCGAACAAAAGAACATATGACATTGTCAGCGTTTTCTAAAGAAAAAAAAAGTATTCGCATCCATTACGTATTAAAAAATAAACGCGTTATATCCCCGAGGGGGTAGGGAAAGGTATTCTATTTAGAAGTGTTCAGTATATTCTTTGGACCCTTTAACGTGATAGGTGGTGAGCCCATTGCCGGACCGGGGTACTGTAACACATCTCTGCAAAAGGAAAAAGAAAACAAAAAGGAATGTCATTGGCAATAGAAACGGTTACCTAGAACAGAAAAGTGGGTACTTCCAAAAGTTTTAATAGCTTTACCAATCCCTCAGCGGAAAAAGCGTGACTATATTTTTTTTACTATCCATGGGAATGTAACAATTACTTTAAAAAAAATAGTATAGGTATTATAACTAAGTCAACGGTGAAGGAAAACATCGCAAGGAAACCTGCAGATCGAGACCCCAGAATTGGTTCTAAGGCATGTGTAATAGCATCCGGGTCCGGTTTTAAGATCACCACCGTTTAGTGGTCCATAAAATACACTAGTTAAAAGTAAGTGATTTTCTTTACGATATTTTCGCTCACAGTCGACCCAAAAATAAATAAGTCTTTGAAAACCTGGTAATTTAAACCCAGAAACCAGGATTCAAACCCGTGCCTTATGAGAGGCCGCCCACTTCGAACACTTCTATCACTCATTCCTCACGAGTACAGAAATAATTACAAATATCATTTATATAGTTACGCCATACGCATCCGCAGGAAGGAAGTTGCAAGATAACATACTATGCACACGAGAGATCAAAACATCAAAGACCGAAATCAGACACCAGTGATTCCAAAATCGGCACTCCGGAAACACGAGTGGATTCCAATTTAAGACTCATCAGTCGCTACAGCTGATGGAGATAGATGGATTGTGTACCTAAATGATAAGTGCAAGAAGGAAGTAAATGAAGATATAATAATAACTAGCGACCCGCCCGGCTTCGCACGGGTGCAATGCTAACACTAAAACCTTCCTCTTAAATCACCGTATCTATTAAAACACCTCAACAAAATCCGTTGCGTAGTTTTAAAGATTTAAGATTTAAGCTTTAAGATAGGGACAGAGAAAGCGACTTTGTTTTATACTATGTAGTGATAATAAACTGTGGGACTCAATTCACAGACGGTTATTTAGTCAAAAACTAGGCAAGACCTTTACTATGGGTACTAAACAAACTGATAAACATACTCAAATAAATTCGTAAGTCAACAGACATGTTCATGTAAATGTTGGCCCCGAACGGGGATCGAACCCGCAACCTCCGACTCAGAAGGTAGGGTCACTACTAACTGAGCCAATAGGCCCGACAAAATATATGGTTGATAGGGATGAATGGAAGGAAACGCAAAAATAGTGGGAAAAGGGCAAAGTGGAAATTATACAAGCAGCAGCTTATAAAGATGTGACGCATTGTGTACAGTACAGGATATGTGCAAGAAGGAAGTGAATCTAGGTTAATATTATAAAGAGTTTTTTCTGTGTTTGTAACGAATAAACTCAAAATCTACTGGACTTATTTTAAAAAGCTGCAGTATCCCTGAAAAACATAGGCTATATTTTATCTCCGTGTTCCCACCGTAACGGGAACTACGCTGGAGAAACCGCGCAGAACCGCTAGTGTATATATAAAATTCATTCAATAAATCAGTCATGGCATGGCGATTTTCATTATGCGTAATCTTAACGAAAATCCACCAATATTAGAATATGCCCTTAAGGGCTGATTGAACAGTCAGTTAAAAGTTATCTGAAGAATAAACATCACCTGTCACTTTCCTTTCTATTGTCAAATACCATACATGCTGAAGCGGTGGAGTTGAAATGACGTTCAATAAGTGGACTTGTAAGTTCCTATTTTGAATAAAACATTTTGACTTTGACTTTGACAAACAGTGACAGCATCAATTTATTCTCCAGTTAAGATTTATTTGACGATTGAAAAATCTGCTCTAAATCAGTTATTTTTATTCTACATTGGAATGCGACATTCGATAATGACAGTGTCCCAGCTTTGCAGAAGAAGCGGCGCAAGAAACTCCACAACACTACTATTCCTTTATTCCTTTTTGATAAAAATACGGAGGAATCCGTGAAAAAGCTACTCTATTCACTAACAAAACAGATCATGTCCAACATTGCTGTTTGTGCTTCTGTTACACAATCACGTCTCAGAGCTGTAGATGATCATTAAACTTTGCATTAAGGTTAGTCTGACTCAACGAGTGGGTGTGTTCGTAGGGTCATAGGTGCAAAGGTCTTGGCCCGGTATACAGCCGCAGAGCGCATTCCACGGGTTCAAATGTGTCATACTGTATTGTATCCAATCCATACACATATTATAGTATGCAAGGACAGATTCAATTAATCATCTAACGTCTACAGTTTTACGCAAATTTTATAAAGACGCAAACTTTTTTGGACGTTTTTAGGACGTAAACTCCTGGAACAATAGTTCATCCGATTCAGATTTTATTTTGATAAAACTTGAAACAAGCTTTGTACATTTTAGATATTCACAAAAATTACTTGGAAATTTATTTCATTAATATGACGTCTTTAAACCTTTTAACCTAAAACTTTAATTATGTAAGTCAGTTTATTTGTTTGTCCGCTCAGTCATGACGCAAAAACTACTGGACGGGTTTTAATGTGGTTTTCAATGTTTGGTAGTTTAGGGTACAACTTAAAACATAGGATACATGATTAAAACTTTTCTTGAACAAAAAATTTTGATAGTACGTCAAGGTGTCGGAATACAATCGAAAAAACTCTATCACAGACACGTGTATCTACAATCACACTACCCGCACAATCGATAATGCAGTAAATTGCACCATTCTGATAAACCAACGAGGCAAACCATGGGAACGTTTTATGGGAAAAACTAAGATTTATTGCCTACACGGCTTTCTTTGCTGCTTTTCTTGTGAGAATCACGAACACAGCAGTAATATTGGTCCCACGGGCCAATTTGTGCTTTATCACTGTATACGGAACCTAATAGCATGTGTAGCGACCTCTATCGATTCTACAGAGAACTAAAGCGCCATAGACGGCACGTTCTAAACCGCGCTATCGAAGTTTTCTAATGAGTTTGTATAAATACATCTGTCCAACATCAACTGTCGGACCGCGGTCCCCAGACACGATCACTTCGCCTGAAGATCTTCCTTTCCCGATGGAGCATTCCACCTCTCCTCCATATTGGTGACCCCGACGTGATTTGAACACGTATAATAAAACTATGCTATCGCTAGGAGCAATCTCAATGGCTATGTCAACAGTTCCGCCCCGTCTAGTGCTCGCCGATGTTGTTTTAGTTGAGTACACATTGCGTAATGAAGCGTTACATCACGACAATACTACTGCGGCATGTCTTTGTGCGTTGCTTTTGTTAGTCTTAGAACATTATTGTCTTAGTGGGTCCTATGGAATTGCCATTTTGTATAGAAAATTTCAAGAAGACGGAAACCTTCATGTTCTATTATTTAATACCAGTGCTAGAAGTGTCAGGGTCAAAGTTAAAAACCATATTTACTAGTAAGACATGAGATTAAAAAGAGCTGCCCTTGAGTTTCTTGTTGGTTCTTCTCGGGGTACTGCATTTGGAAACAGCAATGTCGGTGGAGATGGGCTGCTGTTTGCGTTTAGCCTATTTCCATGGACGAGTTTAGAGTGCCTTGTTAGACTATTGACTTTTCTAAGTGTATTTTATATACCTACATAAAATAAATGTTTTTGCAATTTGTATTGAATAGCGGCATCTCTTTTTGACAACCGCAAGCGGAGTTTCGTTGCTTATGGACTGTTCTGAGAGATAGTGTTAGGCCATTGTTTTTGAAAACTATCTTAGCGTGTCCGCATGAGGGTCTCAATTAAATCGTTGGAATTCCACTCAGGTAATGGAAATATAAAATTTTATGGTCTGGATTGGACGCACTCTCTCTATTAAGTCAGGAAATCGAATACGTTGTGGGTATTATAATTGAATGATCTAGAACCAATTGGAGTGGCTATCTCGAATTGAACGACTCCAATTCAACTAGAATATTAACAGTCATGACATCACGACACTCACGAGGCACTAGTCGGGAAGTGAGGTAATGGAGATGGCGGGGCTAAACACAGCCTGCGACAAAGATTACTGGGATTGTTTGAAGGTGGCTTTTATCCGACGGAGTCCATATAAACTACCTTATATTATTAAATACCTTATATTTTGAATTTTCTATTTTTAATTTATTCGTTTTTTTTTTGTATAGAAATAAATGACCCGTGACCCGTGCACCCACTGGCTTCACCTAACGGTGGGTGTAGGGGTAGAAGCTTTATTGTTATTGTAATATATTATTATACACATAACTTTTTATTATTGCAGTGATAGCCTAACGGTGAAAGAGCCTGCTTCAGATGATGATTATCAGTGAGGATCGGGTTCGAATCCTGGCATGTAGGTACTAATGAGTTTTTCAAAACTTACTTACATATTCATCACTAACTCGACGGTGAGGGAACCAGCGGACCCCAGAATTGGTTCTAAAGCATGTGTAAAAGCATACCGGTCCAGTTACGGGCTTACCACCTTTCTGTTTAGAGGTCTAAAATACACAAGTAAAAAGAGGGATGCTTGTGTTGTGTCTACCCCCTCTCCGAGATGAGGCATAAGCGTATATTTATTTGTGTTTTGAGTGGAGTACTTGCGGAGCAGCATCGCCTGGATCAGTTTATTCCCGTTCCCGTGGAAATTTCAAAAAATCCCTTCTTTAGTGCTCACTTACGCCTTTTATTGAATCTTTGTAAAACATTTGATGCTTTTCGACTTCGACCCAGCGATTTCGACTGTGCGTTGATCAATCAGACAACCAGTCAGTTTATATTTTTATCTATATAAATATTTAGAAAAAGAAGGAAGGAAGGGCAGTGCTCTACATAGACTTATTAATTAAGAATTACCATTCCTATTACATTTATTGACATGATGACACAAAGCGACAAGTTACGAATTGCGCTCCAAAACAAATCAATTCAAATAGCTCCGCAACGTTCGCGGTTAGGATTTCCATGTCCGGGGAATTTGGTGGACATGTTCAAGCACTGTCCGGGACGTGTCAGAAACGTGCTCAGTTAGAAACACAACAAATATTTTCTAAAAGAGCTAATGGAAACTCTTTATTGATAGCTTACATGATCACATCACAAACAAAGCACTGATATTTGCAGGTATATCTCAACAGTACCGTGACTGACAGACAATGCACAGCCTAAACTGGTGAACCTAGAGATTTCAAATTTAGAGGCAAAAATTACTTGACTAACCTAGAGGTGCACTAAGGAGGGATTCTTTTAAATACTTATGGAATGGGCAAACCTGACTGCCGTGAGAAAACTCATTAGTATATGCCCTCATCAGGATTCATTCCCGAGTCCATGAGAGGCAGGCTTCATTCAACAGGGCTATCAAGTCAAGTCAAATTCAAAAATAATGTATTTTCTGTAGGTACAAAAAGTAAAATTAAAGGGTGATTTTTTAAGCGTTGTTTTTTTTTTAATCTCAATTTGCATCATATATTTAAAATTTTTAATAGAATTGATAAATTGGCCTTGGCCATTTACATTTTAAAGATAACTTCATGTAAATGTTGTCCGCGGCGACCGTGGAAGAAACGTTACCGTCAACGGCGAACGATATCGAGCCATGATACGCAACTGTTTCTTACCCCAGTTGGCCAAGTTGAACTTGGTTGACGTGTGGTTTCATCAAGACGGTGCCACATGCCACACAGCTCGTAAAGTCGTTAGTGTATGTGGACAAGCCGCACACGATTGAAGCCTTACGGGATAACATAACACGCGTAATTCGTGGAATACAGGCCGAAATGCTCGAAAAAGTGACGCAAAATTGGACCTTCCTAATGAACCATTTGAAACGGAGCTGCGGACAACATTTACATGAAGAACTTAAAAATGTAAATGGCAAAGGCTAATTTATCAATTTCAATAAAAATTTCGAATATATGATGCAAATTGAGTGTTTTATTAGATTTTAAAAAAACAACGCTTAAAGAATCACCCGTTAGAAAGGTCAATAGTCTAATTAAGGCGCTCTAAACTCGTCCATGAAGATTGTCAAAATGTAAACAGCAGCCCATCTCCACCGACGAGTTGCTGGTTCCATGTGCAGTACCCCGAGAAGAACCAGCAAGAAACTCAAGGGCAGCTCTTTTTAATCTCATGCCTTTTTAATATCACTGATCTTACATTTACTAGTAATAATACTGTCTCACAATGACAGGCATGATGGTCACCCTACTCTCGACGCAATGGCTGCGTAGTGTCAATCGGTTCACTCGCCGCCAATGGAAACCGGCGGGAACCGGTTCCGATGCGCCCGCGCCTCTTAATTGGAGACATTGAATTGGGTGACATTGTAATGTGGGAGCAGTGATGTATTTATTGGCCGGAGGTGGAACACGACCGACGTGATATATATTCGTATTGATGGCGACTGGCCGACATGCAACCTTTTTATATTTTTATATTAGGTTTTTATACCTCATATGCTCTATGCTTTTTGGTTGTCCTTGACAAAGAGTCGGCTTCTTTTCTTAGATTCTAATCTGCCTCGTTATTAAAAAGTATTTTTCTCAGTGTTTGTATCATATCATAACATACATTCATTATACAGTCCACTATCACTTCACCGATCGCTATCACGTATCTCAAGTGATAGGTACTGGTAATAAATGAAGATGTGTAAGTGTGTCCATAAAAAGTTGTATGATATTGAGCTCATCAAATAAGATTTATTTATAAATCATTCCACTAGCTGTAACAGTAGCTAGGGGTATTCTCGAGAATACGCAAAGATTCCCAGGAAGATGCGCACGCGACCTTTTTAGTTTGTAGGTTATACAATTGACATAAAGTTTACAAGAGCAGTGATAGCCCTACGGTTAAAGAGCTCGCTTCTCATCATGAAAAATCAGTGAGGCTCGGGTTTAAATCCGGGCATGTACCAATGAGTTTTAGTAATATACTGGTGAAAAGTGGGTATTTCCATAAATGGAATACCTCTCCCTACCCCCTCGGGGATAAAAGCCGTGAGATTTTTTATTTCGTTTTAAATTTTACTATAGTCTATTTCACACCAACTGGGTTCGGTGACGGTTCACATTTTTCCTTTTTACGCATACAACTTTCTAGTAAGAAAAATAGATGGTTCCAAAAATAATGAATAATTTATTATTATGTCATTGGTAAAATACATTATTTGTCGCCTCTAAAATTCTAAATTAAAATCTCAGCCTATAAATCAAGAAAAATATAAAAAAACAATAGATAAAAAAGGTATTCTAAAAATACTTATTACGTAGAACGGAACTTTTACTCATAGGGATTGACACTACTTAATCTACATTAAATCGATGAATCGAAGCTTTTTGGCGGGAATCCGAAAGAAGATGCAATGTTTTTGTAAAATTTTCATTTTGTTGTATCTTTTGGGTTGATAATAGTAATAGTGTATTATGTGGCAGGGGTCTGTGAAAGTGTGCAGTGATTTGTAAATTCGATAATGTATAATATTTTCGTATTGCATCAAAAAGTCAATTACTTTTTTTTTTGTTTTTTTTCCATGTTTTTCCATTATTTATCCGGTGAAATTTAAACATATTATTCAATAAAAAGTAATTTTGAAAAATCATTCTATCAATAAAGTATAAAATCGATTCCATTTTCTTTACAAACTTACTCGAAACTTTAGAAAAATCGATTGGATTTCATTAGGGCACATCACTTCAATTGTCAACAGTGAACTGTCACCGAACCCACTTGGTGTGAAATAGACTATAGGTTATGTACAATTTCGTTCCAAGCAGTAGCTGCCATTCCATTCCGCAGCGATGTAAATTGATCCTCATCATTCAGTCGACTGAATTCGGGAAGGTGTAGTAATAGTACGAGATGCGGCTGCAAATTAGTCTGAGTTCATGGTTTTTCAGAGTCTTTATGTATATTGCCTTGAAATGGATGTTAAAAAAACAAGTGAATGAAATTTCGTCCCAAAAAATTTTTTTTTAAGCTATTGCATAGCTTCTATCGAGGGCCTTGAGCGCGGGGACCGAATCCAGAAATTCCGTAACGAAAAAAAACCTCACGCTCCCCACTCCGACGGGCACGGAGGTGTGGCTTGAAGGCCGTGCATTGTCTAACGTCGTTTCTTTTCGGCAGTCTTGTTGATACAAAATGCTATGCAATAGCTTTACCGCGGCAGTCCCCGAGTGCCACACGTCTTTTTTTTTATTAAAAATACTAGCGGCCATATTTCGATATGGCACCCTGGTAGATATATATTCTCCTAATCATAAATATGAGTAAAAAAATATGGTTTTCACACCACATGCTCGACAAAGCCGGATTATATATCATATAAACGTCACCGAAAGCAAGACATATCCCTTGGCCTTAACCGGGTTATAATGTTGTATGGAATTTCATTATAACCCTAGGTCAATAATGTAATTTTCACTTTTCATAATCCTTACTGCTATGACGATAAAGTCTAATTTCGTTAAGCAAAATGTGGTGCAGTCGTAGCCAACTCGATTTTCGAAAACCGAAGCCGCGACCGAACTAGATTCATACGATCTTCAACTCGGGAGTAAAACTGGGAGTCCTTCGTTACGTTTAGGGTTCAATGTCGTGCCCGTGACATAAAACAGTGCTTTATTCCCTTGTTGTATAATCTACTATTATAGCATATACTCGATCCCTAGACTAATTTGCAGCCGGGCTATAAGCCCTACAGAAGTAGGTACAGACCTGGGGATCAGCCTTATGCCGCACGGTGTAGTGGTCGCTGAAGCCGCCGCCGCCGCACACGAAGCAGACGCGCGCGTCGTCGGGCGGCTTGTCGCGCGGGGACGCGGCCCGTGCGCCCGCGCACCCCGCGCCCAGCGAGCTCTTGATGTACGCCTTCGCCTTCTCCATGCCCGCGACACTGCAATCAAACGTCACTTGTTATTATCGAACTAGATGTGGCGACAGCGCATGAAAGTATACAGCACGTAGTTTTAAGATTAGAGATAAACCACATTTTGTAATAGTATATGAGTTAAAATAAATCAGACTAAAATCCATCTGCAGTCTCATTTAATTATGTACCAAAAGGGTTGGTACACTAGACATTAGACAATGCTGTTACACTTCTTACTCCCCATACAGTGGCTGTTATCCCTAATTTTTCTTTATTTATTACTTTTGGAATAAATAAAGAAAAATTAGGATTAATTCTGAGACATGTGTAAGCAGACCCGGTCCGACGATGGGCTCACCACCTATCACGTTTAGGGGTCCAATATATCTCGTGAAATGTGGGTATATCCAGTAATGGAATACCTCTGCCTAACCCCTCGGGGATAAAAAAGGCGTGAGATTATATTATTATTATTATTTATTACTTTTGATCACGACTTCTTCCGCGTTTAAGGATAAAAACTAAGCTAGCTAATGTATAACCTACGTTACTGTGAAGTTAATCAAAATGAATACCTTTTGCGTTAGAGCACAAGTACATAACAGGGCCGACAGAACTCATGAAATGTCATACAATTATAATTTATAAACTTCTTAAATAAAAAAATGGTAGAAAAGAATACATAATTAGACATAATTAAATTAGAAAAACGAGATCTGTAAGTGTTGTTGAGGGTGTGTGTGATGTGTGGAGTGTATGAGGGTGAGAGATTGTTCAAGTTGTGGTCAAGATAAGGTTTTTCTGTATCTTTTGAAAGATACTGGGTCTCGCTTCTGCTTTCCAGCGACTAAACTTACTTTAGATTAGACCTGTCTTTGTCTTACCTTAAAAAAAAGACGTGTGGCACTCGGGGACTGCCGCGGTAAAGCTATTGCATAGCATTTTGTATCAACAAGTGCCCGTCGGAGTGGGGAGCGTGAGGTTTTTTTTCGTTACGGAATTTCTGGATTCGGTCCCCGCGCTCAAGGCCCTCGATAGAAGCTATGCAATAGCCATCCATCCATCCATCCATCCGTCCGTCCGTCCGTCCGTCCGTCCGTCCGTCCGTCCGTCCGTCCCCATCCGTACCCATCCATCCCCATCCGTCCGTCCATCCGTCCCCATCCGTCCCCATCCATCCGTCCCCATCCATCCGTCCGTCCGTCCGTCCATCCGTCCATCCGTCCGTCCATCCATCCATCCATCCATCCATCCATCCGTCCCCATCCCCATCCGTCCGTCCGTCCGTCCGTCCGTCCCCATCCATCCGTCCCCATTCGTCCGTCCATCCGTCCGTCCGTCAGTCCCCATCCGTCCCCATCCATTTGTCCCCATCCGTCCGTCCGTCCCCATCCATCCGTCCGTCCCCATCCGTCCGTCCATCCCCATCCGTCCCCATCCGTTCCCATCCGTCCCCATCCATCCGTCCGTCCGTCCATCCATCCATCCGTCCCCATCCGTCCGTCCATCCGTCCTTATCCGTCCCCATCCATCCGTCCCCATCCATCCATCCGTCCCCATCCATCCATCCATCCGTCCCCATCCGTCCGTCCATCCGTCCGTCCGTCCGTCCCCATCCATCCGTCCCCATCCGTCCGTCCATCCGTCCTTATCCGTTCCCATCCATCCGTCCCCATCCATCCGTCCCCATCCATCCATCCATCCGTCCCCATCCATCCATCCCCATCCGTCCGTCCGTCCGTCCGTCCGTCCCCATCCGTCCGTCCTCATCCATCCGTCCCCATCCATCCGTCCGTCCATCCGTCCCCATCCATCCGTCCCCATCCATCCGTCCGTCCGTCCATCCGTCCCCATCCATCCGTCCCCATCCGTCCGTCCGTCCATCCATCCATCCATCCATCCATCCATCCATCCATCCATCCGTCCGTCCGTCCGTCCGTCCGTCCGTCCGTCCGTCCGTCCGTCCGTCCGTCCGTCCGTCCATCCATCCATCCATCCATCCATCCATCCATCCATCCATCCATCCGTCCCCATCCGTCCCCATCCGTCCGTCCGTCCGTCCCCATCCGTCCGTCCGTCCGTCCCCATCCGTCCGTCCGTCCGTCCATCCATCCATCCATCCATCCGTCCCCATCCGTCCGTCCGTCCGTCCGTCCGTCCGTCCCCATCCGTCCTTCCGTCCGTCCCCATCCGTCCGTCCGTCCGTCCCCATCCGTCTGTCCGTCCGTCCATCGTTAGGCAATGCACGGCCTTCAAGCCACACCTCCGTGCCCGTCGGAGTGGGGAGCGTGAGGTTTTTTCGTTACGGAATTTCTGGATTCGGTCCCCGCGCTCAAGGCCCGGGATAGAAGCTATGCAATAGCTTAAAAGAAAAGGGATAGAAGATAACCTACCGAATTAAGTCCTGTCAGAGGCTGTATTTTAGTCGTGACTTCTTTACATAATATGCACTAAACACGTTATAAAATGCATTAGTTGACAGAACTAAATATCTCTCGTCTCTTTTCTTTTCTAGGAGAAAGAAAATGAGAGGAGTAAACTAAAATAAGTTTAGTCGCTGAAAAGCAGAATCGAACCCACTGTCCCCATTTACTATCTTTTTACACGAACCTACAGTACAATGGTAGTTGTTATTGTCATTATCTTATTGACACGAACATAATCAACTGGATTCATATCGTAATGTATGTGTAAGATTAATGACATTAAACACGATATCATAATTAATTCAATGATAGCCGAGCAATAAACAGATAATTGATAATGATTACGAATGGCTTAGCTGCATAATGATACATCACGAATGGATAATTCGAAGACTGACAAACGCCGTTGGCACCGTCCGTCGTGGCGCTATAGGCGCGGGACAAGTACAAGAACTCAAACTCAAACTCAAAATTCTTATATTTCAGTAGGTATATAAAATACACTTTGAAATGTCAATAACAAGGCACACTAAACTCGTCCATGAAGATTGGCTAAATGTAAACAGCAGCCCATCTCCACCGACGAGTTGCTGGTTCCAAATGCAGTACCCCGAGAAGAGCCAGCAAGAAACTCAAGGGCAGCAACGAGAAGCGTCGTCAGGCGGAGCTGAGGCGCGGGCGAAACGCTACTTCTTTGATATTTCTCAGTATGTGGATTTACATTAGAGCAGGAGTTTAGTTGTAATAAAAAGGTTCCTATTCAACTTGATGGTCCGAAAGGCTTTTTAGGATTTCGTACTATATAGACTCTCCTCTACAACAACAGTTCAACATTCTGCAAATGCAACATTTTGGGAATTCAACTTTAAGGGATTTAACATTCTGCAAATTCAACATTTTGGGAAATGATAATTCAACATGTTGGCAATTCAACTTTATATGATTCAACATTCTGGGAAATCAACTTTTAGGGAATGCAACTTTACGCGAATTCAACTTGATGGTCCGAAAGGGTCTCACGTCGCACCTCTTCTATACATTTTGTATGAAATATCAAAGAAGTAGCTCCGCGCCCGCGCTTCGCCCGCGCCTCACCTACGCCCGACGCTTCTTGTATTTGTTCCCCCCCCCCCCCCCATACGCGACCAACGAATGCCTATTTATGTCTATTTTATTTACATTCATAGTTAACAGCAGTTAGCCAAAGCACTATAGACTTAATATAACTAGTTGTTAATTACATTATGGAGGAGCGGAGGTGGAATGCTCCTCCATCGTGAAAAGAGAAGATCTTAATTGAGGCGAGGTGATCGTGCCTGGGGACCGCGGTCCAACGGTTGATGTTGGACAGTTGTATTTATACAAACTCATTAGAAAACTCCGATGGCGCGGTTTAGAACTCGGCCGTCTATTGGCGCGTTTTATGTAACTCGGCCTTCTATTGGCGCGTTCTATGTAGTGTCGCTACAACATAATGAAGACTATCACAAAAATTGTATAATTTCTTAAAAGTATTAGATCCATATAGGTCATCATCTGGAATAGCTTTCAGAACCGAGTTGATTGTCATGGAGAAACTGAGAGACCGGACCTGGTATTGTTAAAAAATATACTTGTTTGTGTAAAATTATATTTCTCTACCCGCGTAGTTCCCGTTCGTGGGAATAGGAAAATAAAATATGGCCAATGTTAGTCAAGGATATTGTAGCTTTCCGTTGGTGAAAGAATTTTTAAAATCGGTCTAGTGGTAATTTTGAGTTTATTCATTAAAAAAATACAAATCTTTCCTCTTTATAATATTAGGGTATATAGAATTTCTGTACCCATTAACCAGCCCATGGCTGAATAGAACGCTTCTCTTGACACTGCACCGAGAGCGTGTTCCTTATCAATTTTCCTATCTGCATATCAACCGAATATTGGCTAAACCGAACATTTAATTAACGACCCAGCCAGCTTATCCAAAACAAACACGCAGGCACGCATCCAGTATTCAGAGGGTCCCAAACCAAGAGTCATTTTTGACGTGACAACGTCTTATAATTCGATGGAGCCGGCTGCATGCACGAAAAAGTATGACGTTGTCACGTTTAACTATCGTCAGTAAACCGACTTTACAGACAACCGATTTTTTTCTACACTAAAAGTAAAACTTATTTACGTTTATATTAAGTACTATCTGAAACTATTTATCCGAAAATTCATTTACTGATACAAAATCTACTACATTACTACTGCGGATAAAACCGCAGGGTGTAGCTATTTATATCTCATCTGGTTATTGTATATCCTCACATTCTTTGACATTCAACTCAACACATATATTATTTGACATAGCTAATTTTAATAATGGAATATTTAATATAATGTCATCCCATTTGATATTGACTTGCCATTTTTATACGCATAAATTTTTTTATTTGTCAATACTATTGTCAGCAATTCTTTACTCTGTACTTATAAATAGAAAACAGGTTAGTTTCTATACTAATAATATAAATATGAAAGATTTGTATATTTGTATGTTTGTAACGAATAAACTCAAAAACAACAGGACCTACTTTACATATTCTTTCATTAGTGGAAAACGACATTATCAGGGAGTAACAAAGGCTACATTATATTCCCGTATTCAGACGGGAACGGAAACTACGCGAAACCGCACGGAACAGCTAGTGTTATTATAACTTGTTAGATCTCGCCATCAAACGTAAAAGTTTGGCGAGGCTATAATTAAGTAACACCTCTGTATTATACTCCATTTATTTCAATAAAAAAGCAGGCCCCCAATCCCACTTGATCCGCGCCTGCCCGCTGCAGTATCCCGGCGCCCACGACATCGCTTAAAGAATATTTAATTGCGATCCCCCGCGATCGTGTCTCGCGATAGACGTAATGTGTCGCCGGAGTCACGCTACGTGCCGTGTGTGGTTAGGGCCCTAGCTAGAGCCTAGCTTGCGACATAAACTGCGCCAAAAAGTACCTGGATTTATCGACAAAATATACAACTGGCTTTTGCTAATTCGTCCGCAGTCCGATTATAAACATTGTAATCGCAATGGTCTTCATTTTGACGTACGTTGCTTCTTCCGTGCATCTGTCAATACAGCTAGTGAAAGAAGAGCAAGCACTGATAGCGTAACAAATGGCAAAATTACGATTACAATTATAAATAGAAAATAAGGCCCCAGATGTGTTTATATGCCTCTGCATTCATGTGCATCTTCATGACCCCTTAATCCCCCTATAAGGGATTTCAATTCCTGAAAATATTCACTTTTCACTTGTATATTTTTACGTGACAGGTGGCGAGCCCATCGCCGGTCCGGGGTGCTGTTACACACGAAATAAATACACAAATAAAATAATCTCACGCCTTTTATCCCCGAGGGGGTAGGCAGAGGTATTCCATTTCTAAAGAGACCCACTTTTCACCAGATATTCTTTGGACCCCTAAACGTGATAGGTGGTGAGCCCATCGCCAGACCTGTTACACATGTCTCAGAATAAATTCTGGGACCTGCTGGTTTCCTCACGATGTTTTCCTTCACCGTCGAACTAGTGATAAAGTACGTGAGTTTTTTAAAAACAAAATTAATTCACTCAATAACAAAGCTACAAAATCAATTAATATGACCATAAACCATGTCTACTAATAGTAGACATAGTTATTTCAGCTTGACCGTACAGACAGGCCATTACACGACCCCGAGTTACCCTACCCATACACCATAGCACGACCCCATTAAACTAACAAACTTTTGAGTATTAAACCAAACCGGAGACGCCACTGACAGCGTTCCCCTCTGCCAAAAAAGTTCGGTCAACGCTCATACCTGTTATATTCAACTAGTTTTTTGAGTTCACGGAGTGCTCGGATTGGTTGTTTCTGTGTGTGAATGTTTTTGTGTGCATCTAGTTCAAGCTAGTGTTTAATTGCTTTGTCAAAAAATGCGTTTGTATTAACATTATTTGTGTGCGTTTCCTCGTCCCCCTTGCAGATATTGGCAGACTTTTTTGCAAAGAAACTAGTGCGCGTGACGTCTCCTGTTGGTTTAATACTCAAAGTAACAAACGTACTCAGTTCGTAGTCTTCGTACTCAATTTAGGATACGTTGCTCTGCGATTCTGTCTAAACATACTCCGTCATTTCCGTGTCTGTCCGTCCGTTGACACTATCTGTTAAGTATCCGTGACGGGTATTTCTAGCGGTTGACATTCTGGTACAACATTATCGATGTCATACAGGAAGAATGTCCTGTAGATGAGTTTATATCGTATGGAAACTAGCTATACTCATAGTTAACGTGCCTACTCTGACGAACGAAAATGAATGGTCACTTACATAATATTATATACTAGCGGTTCTGAGCGGTTTCACCCGCGTAGTCCCCGTTCCCGTGGGAATACGTGAATAAAATATAGGCTGTGTTACTCAGGAATATTGTAGTTTTCCATTGGTAAAAGAATTTTGTAAATCGGTGAAAATGAAAAAGTTTTTATTTTCAGTTAGTTATTAAAAATTACACTTAGAAAGATCAATAGTCTAATAACAAGGCACTCTAAACTCGTCCATGAAGATTGGCTAAATGTAAACAGCATCCCATATCCACCGATGAGTTCTCGTATACCTACACAATACTCGTATAGTGGAATAGAATACAGCAGTACAAGTTGCTGTAACGGCAACTCAGATCTCCTAAAATGCGACGACAATATCCAACGAATACGATGTTTCGATTTATGCGGGCGATGCTTCAAAACTGGCGCCTGTAGGTTGCAGTTTTCGTGAGTCAGAGTCAACGGCACCGCCAGGGCCGCATCTAGGAATCCACTGAGCCGAGGCGATAATTTAATTATTGTTGGAAGGATTCCGTCTGATGATAATGTAACTAGTGTAGGTGAGTTTAGCACAGCCCACGTGCCCATCAGACGTAGGAGAGAATACTCAAAATCTTTTTTTTTACGTGATAACGTCTTATGAATCGATGAACGCCGGCTGCGCTTACGAAAAAGCATTACTCATTGTCACGTTCCGCCTGAGCCGAGCGTGCAGGCGAGAGCGCGGAACAAGCCATAGAGAGGCACGATTTTTTTCTTATGACGTTATCACGTAAAATTATAGTCCGTAAACCGACTTTACAGACAACCAATTTTTAATATTGGAAAATTAGTTATCTATCGCCGCTTTCTGATGCTCAATTTATCACATTTTCTAAGACAAAGTTACAAGTAAAAAGTATTTCAACTACCTACCACTTACTTAACAATACATATTAAACTATCAGATGCGAAATTATCACGTTCAATGATTATTCACACAAATGTTGACCACAGCCAAGACCACGTATTTAGCTACAGAAGCCTCGAAATAAACCTAACCCCACCAAGAGCCCCCCTAAATCCGTCTCCGTCCACGTCACAATCGATCGAGTTGTGTCATCGACACCGCGGACTCGATACCGCAGTCTCTAATGACTGACACAATAAATGCAAGTGCACTCAGTAGTCAGTACGTGTGCAGTTCATATGCGTTGCAATAGGAGTTGTAATCCATTAAATTTGTATGCGATACGATACATCACCCTATGCAGTGAGGTTGCAGCAAGTGTGCGACGCAGTATAAGTCTTCAATTCATTTATCTCACAATTACAAGTCACATTCATAAATACATAAAATAATAAATTTCACGCATTTTATCCCGAGGGGGTAAGCAAAGGTATTACATTTCTTAAAAGTTTAGGCGCAGAACGTCCCATTCGCAAAACGTCCCACCGAAAAAAAAAATCCTATTCGCAAAAATTCCCACTCGCAGAATATCCCATTCGCAAAAAGTCGTATTCGCACTGTCCCATTACGCATGATAAAAGTCAACTGTTGGAGAAATAAAATGTTACTCCATACCCACGCTTCACCAGTATATTCTTTGGACCCCTAAAAGTGATAGGTGGTAAGCCCATCGCAGAATCAGTTTGCTGTTACACATGTCTCGGGATTAATTCCAGGATCTGCGGGTTTCCTCACTATGTTTTCCTTCATCGTCGAGCTAGTGATAAATATGTACGTAAGTTTTTGAAAAACTCATTGGTACATGCCAGGATTCGAACCCGAGCCTCACTGATTTTCGGCCGGCTCTTTAAGTGAATGTCAGGATGGCGGAACCAAGTCAAGAATTTGAATGTTGAATAGTTTAAAAAATAAGTACCTAATTAGTACTAATTGGTACCTATAACCAAATAATTAGTACCTAAACACTTTTTACGTTATTTTGTTTTTAAAGTGGTCCGCCATCCTGATGTCAGGATGGCGAGACCAATCTCAGCTAATAAACTTCCAATGACTAAAGTGACAATTTAAGTATCTCATGAATTACTACCTAATTAGTACCTCAACATATATAAATTACAAGTGTATAGGCACAACCGATTTTGATTTATTGGCGTTTTAAACTTTTAGGTTTTTTCATGGTAAGTTCACTTATAACTACTGGGTTTAAATGCAATATTGATATCGCTAAGCCAAAGGGATTTAGAATTAACAATAATACATTAAATTATATTAGACGAACTATTTTATTTAATTATTTTGACCATACAGTATACAGTGGGGTCGTATCATTTTCTTTGAACTTTTAAAGACTCTGGTAGTGAGGTCACCGTAGCACGTTCCAAATGGAAGTGCTACGATGATATCTCACTACCAGAGTGCTGCAGTGATAGCCATACGGTTAAAGAGTTTGCTTCACATGATGAAAATCGGTGAGGCGATGAAAAGTTTAAAACGCCAATAAATCAAAATCGGTTGTACCTATACATTTGTAATTTATATATGTTGAGGTACTAATTAGGTAGTAATTTAAGAGATACTTAAATTGTCACTTTAGTCATTGGAAGTTTATTAGCTGAGATTGGTCTCGCCATCCTGACATCAGGATGGCGGACCACTTTAAGAACAAAATAACGTAAAAAGTATTTAGGTACTAATTATTTGGTTATAGGTACCAATTAGTACTAATTAGGTACTTATTTTTTAAACTATTCAACATTCAAATTCTTGACTTGGTTCCGCCATCCTGACATTCACCTCTTTAACCGTAAAGGCTATCACTGCTCTATTCTATATTTATTACACAATTTTGGGATTACATGTTTTCTTGTTCGTTCACATTAGTAATTATTCACTCTTATTTGCATTAACTTTCCCTTTTTTACAGATCTAATACTATGCTTATGCTTCACTTTAATTTTGTATTCCTCTTTATAATGTTTCTAATGCTGATAAATAAATAAACTTTCCGTTCAAAAACATCGAACGTTGTTTAAAACGACAAAAAAATTCCAACAGTAAATTTGAAAATACAATTTCCAATTCAATTCGGAATTCGTATACACTAGACAGCCCTCGCCCGCCATGCAAATGTCTACAGGGGACATGACGGATGCACCGACAATCCAATTTCGTATATCTGGTACAGTCTGGACACAGCTTCGTTGATTAACATTATAAATTGTCAGACTAATTGACAGACGGAAATTTAGCAGAGATAGTATGTACTAAACAACAGGTATACATACTAACACAAAGACACTGGACTAAGAAAATGAACGCCAAGTTGGCCCCGGGCAGGAATCGAATCTACGACTCATGTACACTGAAATTTTTTATTAATAAAAACCTGACAATTATGCACTTTGTTAGTCTATAGTCTATACTAATATTAAACAGAGAAAGGTTTGTATTTTTGTATGTTTGTTACGAATAAATTCAAAAACTACTTTTAAAAATTATTTCACCAATGGAAAGATAGAAGATCCCTGAGTAACATAGGCTATATTTTAATCCCGCATTTCCACGGGATCGGGAACTAGAAACCGCGCATTACCACTATATGTATGGATTTTATAGATGTATGGATGTTTGTTCCTCTTTCAGGCAAAAACTACTGAACGGATTTTTTTATGAAACTTTACAGTTATATAGCTTACCTACACATCAGAATAATACATAGCCTATATTTTATCCCCGTATTCCCCCGGGAACGGGAACTAGGCGGATGAAACCGCGCAGTACTACTAGTTTCTATACGTAAAATAAAATTGTAACTGACCGATGTCTGTACATAGAAGATATTAAGAAAACTAAATAGCACTAAAACAACAGTCATCACTGTGAAATCGAAAGGAATAGTAGTAATAATCAAAAATATCGGCCCGTGGAATCGAACTGGCGAACTCTGTTTCAGAAAACAGTGTCATTACTAACTGAGCCAACAGGTCCATAGATGCTCGACCAAACCGTGAAATAACTAATGAATTTGGAAATCCCAGCAAACTGAGGTAAACACATCTACAAACGTACATGACAGGACAGACAGTCCCATCGATCGTGTATATATATCTAGAATGACGTGCGCTAATTGGTGACGTTTTGTTTAAATTGAGCGCTCCATTCAAGATCCTATTGCGAAACTTGATTTATTTACTTTCGTTCATTTAGTGTGGATGTTGGCCTCGGTGATGATAATTAATTTGTGTTTTAGTAAATATTTTATCTTTGACGGTTGAGTTAGTCGACAGGTTAAACTTAGATCAATTATTTTAATTAAATTCAGCACCACTATCAACCCTTTAGTGCTTCATATGTCAATATTGTTGTCACTGTGTTAATAACGTAGACAATTATTAGTAAAATTGTTTGTAGTCTTCCTTCCCCATTAAGCGCGTCACACACGGTGAAGATAATATAAAATATATATTATCTTAGAGCATATTTTAGAATATCGCTCACCATAGAAATCCTATGAACCATCACACACGACGAAGTTAATATATATTTTATCTTCAGTACGTTTATACGCAAATATGGAAATATATATTTCGTATCTTAAGATAAAATATTATAGCATCTGCACCGTGTGTGACGCGCTTTAAGCTTTAAGTATTTTTGACGTGACAACGTCTTATAATTCGATGGAGCCAGCTGCATGCACGAAAAAGTATGACGTATGCGGCGTTACAGTGCAAGCGAGAGAGCGACAAAGAGACATACCTAATCCAAAAAGTATGACGTTGTCACGTTCAACTATCGTCAGTAAACCGACTTTACAGACAACCGATTTTTTTTAATTTGTATTCTTCTATGTACATTATAACATAATCATAGTTTCTAAGTTTGAGTTTAATAATACTATTACCTTGTGTCAACTTTAAATAAATGAATCATTAACAGCGCACTTCGACTCTTTCGTAGTTTTTCTTGTAAATTAAACTGTCAGAAGTCTATATAACAAAAGTCATCAAGACACCGCTCACACAGATTCACAAAAATAAAAGGTAAAAGATTTATAAATTCACAATGTTCCGAATTTTCGACGAAGCAGGCCAGAAATAAAACCCTAAAAAGCAGTGGCTTTGTAAAAAAGAGAATAAAGCTAGAATCCTGACACAAATGAATGGTCCGCTTTCGCCCGCATGCTGTCGCTCAAACGGTAGAGGGGGGAACTAGGGTGGGGGGCGTTAATACACATACGCGCTTATTTATTGACAGGTCGCCGCAGCGGACGGACGTGCATTGCGGAAGTCGGGGTATTCGCTTCACGTGTCCGATGAAAATTTAAATACTCATGCAATATTGACGTTGCGTTTTGTAGAGACATGCTCGTTAAAACTGAACGCAATTAAAATGGGTTCAATGGTTAACACAAAGAGGGTAGTTATTAAGCGAAATATGTTTCATTTCACAATGTCACAGCTAATTATATTAATTTATGATACATAGTACACCAATACTAAGAACTAAGATTATGAATCCACACCCACACGAATATTATAAACGCAAAAGTAACGCTACCAGTTTTTACGACTAACCCGCAAAACCAATTGTGATGTTTCTGGCAAAACGGTACAGAGAGCTACTTTTACCTTTTACAGGAAGTTGTGAAAAACTATGACGAAAACCATTAAAGTTATGATACAACAAAGTCTAACAAGTAAGAACTTTATTAGTAGGAAAAAAAAACATACTGCGTGTAGAATGCATGTGCTTTTTTTGCCTTTACACACACCAGGCATTTTATAAAAACAAAAAGTTGCTTATATACTTATATATATGTCATCGCTATCGAAGCGGAACAAAAAACAACATGGCAGACGTGTTCTTTTAAAGTACTTACTTTTACGTCCGCCATATTGCTTCTTTCTGTGACGTCACCAACCCTGTTCCGCTTCCATGGCTATGACAAATCTGGACGACACTTCGTTTATTAAAATCTATTAACCTTTAGGTTAGGCAGGACCAAACGTATTTAACTCAAACAATATTTGAAAATACAAGCGCAAGAACAGAGATAAAATATCCCACTATGTAACAGTTTAAGATACTCTCTAATAAAGTGTTGAATAAAGGGGTGTAATCGCAATCATCTTTATTTGACATTTGTTACGCAGTCAGTGCTTGCTCTACTTACACTGTCGGTAATGTCAGATGTACGGAAGAAGCAACGTACGTCAAAATAAAGACCACTGCAACTAAAGTTGTAAATAGACAAAAGGCCAGCATAACGAACTAACACTTCTACCTCAATTAATTGCTCATAACATCACAAATTAAATTCCAAGACAAACTTCGACCCGTCACAACTTTGTACGGCACCACCGTCCTTGTCTAATGTCGCAACTTTCACTGAGTTAGAGCGAGGCGAGATGCGACCGTCCTGACCTACCGCAACCTGTCAAGCGAGTGGAATTACGAGTGTTACGGTTGCATAGAAAACGAAACTTGCTGGTCTAGACATGCCTTTCGCTTCATAAAGGGCCTCACCACCGAACGTTACCGTTTTTGTCGTTGACTGGCAGATGTACTGATTTTTTGGGAGAAGTAGCCCTCGGGTCGCCACTTGCCTATTAGACGCGCTGATAAGACCTTCAAAAACATCTAAGCTTCAGGTCCCAAGGGCCCATCGTCTCAATTGCAAACGGCACAAAATAGTATGTTACACATATAGGGAAGCAAAATAAGAAATGTCTTAGATCTCATGTAATTGTCGACCGAGGTCTACAAACATGGGATCTGAGGCTTTCTTATTTAGGTGCTTCCCGAGGTGTGTATACCATTTTTCTGCTCGACGCAGGCGGAAAGCGGCAACTTCGGTTAGCGCACAGGGACGAAATTTGACGCTTTTCGCCAGGAGAGATGAAAAAGAAATTCCCAGCCAGACCCAAATATTTTCTCCTCTTAGACGCTTCGGCAGAAACCGCACCCGCACCAGGGCGAGAAGTGTTCTTAAAATTTTTGTTACGCTACTACTGTACTCTTCTTTATTCTGTAGTTTTGTACTAGACGTGTAAGCCTGTGCTGCATAATTAGACATATCTTTTGCTTCTGCTATCGATGGGAAGACGCTTCATCGATAGTGAAACCAGTTCGAGCTAGTTTGCGGGCTGCGGTTATGAGTTTTTAATGATACGGGGCCCACCGTTTCATAGGTCTCTATTATGGCGATTTGGATCGGTTAAACGATCAATGGACTCGATTCTGCAAACCACCTAAAATTCCTAATTTTAAGTTATCCTTCATTATAGAATACGGAAGAAAAAGGACAGAAACAAACCATAGATTATAGAGTTATGTCAAACATGTGAAAACCGACTAATTTGATGTCTTATCTGTCACTTTTATCCATGACCTCCTTACATCGTTGCTAAAATTGCTAAAAACGTGTATTTGAATGCGCCCATAAGGTTCAATTTTTTTATTTTGACATTTGTGACGTTAATAAATATGGCGCTTATTAATGTCCCTTTCTTTTCCAAAGCGGTGGAAAAGAATACAGCTAACTTAAAATTAGGAATTTTAGGTGGTTTGCAGAATCGAGTCCAATGAAGCCGTACTGTATTTATCATAGCTCTAGCTAGCTAGCGGGAACATATCGCGAGACCCACGGATTTTGTTTCGAGGCATGTATATAATAAAGTATACTTGCCACGCTTAAGGGTCCAAAAAATGCTCTAGCTAGGTATTATAATCTAGAAATGTATAATCTTACTAATATTGTAAACGCAAAAGTTTGTGAGTGTGGATTTATGAATGTTTGTTCCTCTTTCACGCAAAAAATACTGAACGGATTCTGATGAAACTTTACAGTTATATAGCTTATACATCAGAATAACACAAAGGCTATATATTATCCCCGTATTCCCACGGGAACTGGAACCACGCGGGTGAAACCGCGGGGCGATGCTACTTTGTCAATAGCTTTTGGTACCCATAATACAAGCTTTGAGTTTAAATAACTGAGTGTTCATGAATTGCATCCTACAATAAAAAAATGTCTCTTAGCTATATTTTCACAGCTATCGCTGGGCCAATCTTGATAAAACTTCAAAGGGAAGCTGCCATCTTGAAGCAAAACATTCCTCAATTTACAACTGAGATAAGGAAAATTAAAAACAATGTCAACATTGACTTAACCTCGTCAGCCAATTCTCAGAACACAATTGATTTTTAATTGTTACGGTGCGCATTGGAACCGCGCGGTGCGACAAATTAAAAAGTATTTATAATGCCCGTTCCCGTGGGAATACGGGAATAAAATATAGCCTATGTTACTTCTTGTATCTTGTAGCATTTTAATGATCGGTTCAGTAGTTTTTGAGTTTTTTCGTTACAAACATACAAAAATACAAATCTTTCCTATTTATAATATTAGTGTAAAGTGTAGATTCATTATTTACCCACTTTGATGCATATACGTTAAATGATTTATTACGTTGGCGAGGAGTGGGATATTTGTGCAGATAATCCACTCGATTCGGCAAATGACGCAAAAGCACACGTCATTCTTTTATCGTAACTGCGTATTGTCTGAGGGAGGGGAATTCAACGTTCTACGCTCACTACCCGACTGCGACAGAAGGGGGGTTATATTTCTCGAGAGTATGTATGTATGTATAATTGTTTGGCACGCTCTACGGCCTGAACGACTCGATGGATTTTAGCTTGAGATGTGTCGTTCGTTAGATTCGTATTTACAGTGAGTGTCAAATTAAAAAAAAAACAAATGGCGGATTTTTGGCGCCAAATTATGAAAAACACTACAACAATCTCATGCAGTCGGCGGCAATATGTCTTTATTGTTGAATTGAGAAGATGCCGCCGAATGCATGAGATTGTTGTAAGATTGTGCAGCACATGGTCTTTTACTTCTTACTGCACTAATAGGTCTTATTTCCAGCTTTTCAGGCAGTCGGTTTTTAGATTTTTATATTAATGTTTTTTATTTTACAATTAGTTTGGTCCAGTCAAGAGCACATGAAGCTTTACACTCGTAGTGCGAGTCTAGACTCTAAAGTATATATAATCTCACGGCTTTTATCCCCGAGGGGGTAGGCAGAGGTATTCCATTACTGGATATACCCACATTTCACGAGATACATTGGACCCCTAAACGTGATAGGTGGTGAGCCCATCGCCGGACCGGGTCTATTTACACATTTTAATTTTGAGACCTGCGGGTTTCCTCACGATGATTTCCTTCACCGTCAAGCTAGTGATAAATATGTACGTAAGTTTTTGAAAAACTCATTGGTACATGCCAGGATTCGAACCCGAGCCTCACTGATTTTCCAAAGTGATTGTAATAAGAACGTTTCAAAGTCAAGTATTATTATTATTATAAGTGTCAAGCTCCACGTGCTCTTGACTGTACAGTGTGACCGCAAGGCATTTTGAATGGTTGCTGAGGGCGGATGGAAACAATAGGAAATCTTATTTCTGCGCAAAAGTAATTACCCAAAACGTGGCAGGTGGTCACGTGACAGCTGTCGACGTAGGTACTTTGATAACAATTTTGTGAATACCCTCAAGATTGCTGGTTCAAAAGAATTCAATTTAAGTTGAAGGGTTGGTGACGCGTTTACTGGATTTTTCACCCGACTTCGTCAAAGCAATAAAGAGAGCTATTATTTTGGCCGATAGGTATGTAGGTATGTAATATGTTCATCTGTTCTCTCACAACTTCTAATTTAGATTAGACTAGTGACCCGCCCCGACTTCGCACGGGAGCAATGCTTATACTAAAACCTTCCTCTTGAATCACTCTTTCAATTAAAATTAAAAAACCGCATCAGAATCCGTTGCGTAGTTTTAAAGATTTAAGCATACATATGGATATAGGGATAAAGGGACAGAGACTAGTAGTGGTAGACTAGTTTGGGATTAAATAACCGTTTGTGAATTTTGTAACACCATTATATTTCATTTCATTGTGAAATTCTATTCTACTTATACGTACCTACGGTTAAATTGATCCCTACTAAAACAAAAGTAACAATCAAATATTCAATTCAGCATATTTTTTTGCCATTTTTGTGGCGAAAAGTATCAGGTTTCCAATTATAAAAGCAGTTATATTGAACTTTTGAGGCACGTGTAATTATGAAACGAATTTGTATTTATTTATTTTCTGGTAATTCTACATATAACTAGCGACCCGCCCCGGCTTCGCACGGGTGCAATGCTTATAAGATTTTCCCGCTTTTCTGTTGAAATTTTTCCTGAATTTTCTTTGCTATAAACCTCGCGGAGCCCCAGACCTTTCCAACGAATGCAAAACCGTGGAAATCGGTTCGTGCGTTCTGGAGTTATAGCGTCAGGAAGGAAAACCCGACTTATTTTTTATATAGTAGATAACTAGGCACTCTAAACTCGTTCATGAAGATTGGCTAAATGTAGCAGCCCATATCCACTGACGAGTTGACTTGAGGGGTACCAAATGCAGTTCCCCGAGAAGAACCAGCAAGAAACTTAAGTGCAGTTCTTTTTAATTGGGTATCTCCAGATGAGGATATTTCCAAATGGAATACCTCTGCCTACCCTTCGAGGTATATTAGTCGTGAGATTATTTATTTTACTATGGTTGCAGAGAAGACGTAGCCTGCGTAGTTGCGGTTTTTTCCATTTCCGTAGGTGACGTAGGCATCGCGTCGTAGTTTAAAAAAATACGACTCCGCAACAGTTTCGTCTTTTGAGGACAGATATTATTTCAAAAACTATAAAATAAGTTGTAATGTGTTTTTCTTTAACTTTCGTGGTCTATTTCACATCCTTAAGGATCGTTTTGTACCACGTGTACATCTGTCGTAAAGACATTTCACGTTTTTACTTCAAGGTTCCTAACTTTTTCTTTTAAGTAATTAGGTAATTGTTAGTCAATAACTGTCGTCATTCATTCATTAACCGTTCCGTCTGTCTTCGGTTTCATTCGAGCGATTCTCCACCTTATGTCCTCAATTTAAGTGCGTCGTAATAGTTTATCAGTGCTACAACAAACACGCCAGTGTGCCCAGATAACTCGCTTGACCTACGACGGGAAACAATATTATAGTAAGTAGTTTTACTCTAACCTAATATTTTTACAAAATCAAATTTGTTCAAAACTGAAATTTTAATCTACTGATATAAGGGAAATGGAATGTGTTCTAGCTGAGGACGGATTAAGAAACTCCACATCAACACTTCTTACCACCATATTATAATTTTTTTTAAATAATCAATTTGGAATTATTTTTCGGTGTCGTATTCCGCTGTGCTGAAGGAAATCTGCTCCAAGCATTATTATTATTCATAATTATAATGTTACTAGTTTGTTACATTTTTCAGAGTACTTGTTAAACATGAGTTTGTAAAATTCATAACTTCATTGGATACTATGAATTTATAAATTTTCCTCCCTTCCCAGATGTATGTCTGCATGTATTCCCGAAAAACATTCCACTGAATCATCTGCAGTCGGGTAAAAACAAAATCGTACACACCGCACAGCTCGACTATCATATCATATCGATCAATTCGAGCGCACTAGTAAAATTCGACGATCGTTCAGAAATACACTCGAAAGTAATACCGACTTGGCAACCGAGTATTGGCAGAAATAATATTCGATTGAAGCCTCTCAATTTGGCTAGGGGAGTGTGGGGCAGACGGGGGGGACTATATTAATTCGGGGGTTGCCGAATGTCGGACCCAATCGGTCGACTTTAGTCATTAATGTGAAACCATTTTTGTTTCCGTTTGATAGAGTCCTTTAGAGCTCCGCTGTGATGATTGCGCATTAATTTTCGTTTAATAATTCATTCGTCCCATTGATATGGCTATGGCGTGATGAAGTATCGAGCCAGACCGTGTTCAGAGTAGGGTACTGAACTATAAAGTAATAAGTAAGTTCAGAAGTAAAACACTGAATGGTACTTACAAATAGAGCCGTTTATTTCAAAACAGTATTGACACCGTATTATCGCCTTGGAGAGTTTCAGAGACGACAAACCGTGCCAGGTATGACCGAATTGTCAGTGTCAACGTCAAGATTTAGTGTTGTCATTTTAGTAATCATAGCAAAGACGTTCAAAGACAAAGTTTCTCTCCTAGAGAATGATTTTCTTCCAACCTCTTTGGTTCATAGATTAGACAAATCAAGTAATTCTAATGAAATACAAATATAATTTAATAAATCTTAAAAAAAACAATATTAGTCAATAGACTAATTACATTGATCTGTCATATGGGTGGACTACAATTTCGCAAAGTACCTCCTGCCTTATCAAGTGCACAATAGAGCCCACATTAGCCTGTCCCATCGTCTTCACATTCCGACTCGTACCGAACTGGTCTCAGTACACGGTAATGGGTCATTTGTGCCCCAGTAACGGTCAAGCGGTTACTCCCCTCTTTTTACTGTGTATGTAATTAAGAGCCACTTTGGTAGGCGCTTTCTTGCAGTAATAAAAATTACGTGTAACGACGCACGTACGCACAGCAGCACTTGTTCTGAAACGCGCTATTAAAGTTTAATTTTAAGATATTTTAGTAATTTTTTTTGTACAATCTTATGGCAAATAAACCTTTATTTCATCAGGAATTTCATCAAATGGAAATGATTTATAACTAGCAAATATGCCCATGCCAACTAGCTATCAACATTACAAACAAAGAAGTTACATGACAAAAAACCGACGTAAAACGAATATTTTATCATGCGGTCGTTAACCCTAAAAACCGCCCCACATCGCAAGGTGTGGCAACTTAATGACATGCCTTAATGATGACGAATCGCTATCTCACCGGTACAATGATAATGATAGGACGACGTGCAGAAACGACTATCGATTGGGAGAACTAAGTGGGACACCGTTCTGTGACACCAAACTTTGTTGCTGCGAGTGTCAGAGCACGCCATTTGGTGGCAGCAACAGGGGCCTTATTGTCTATTAGTAGCGCCCTGCGGTTTCACCCGCGTAGTTCCCGTTCCCGTGGGAATACGGGGATAAAATATAGCCTATGTGTTATTCTGATGTATAAGCTATATAATTGTAAAGTTTTTGTTTTGCGTGAAAGAGGAACAAATATCCATACATCCATGGTTACAAACTTTCGCGTTTATAATATTAGTAGGATTTATAATAAAATTGTAATCGCAATCGTCCTCATTTTGACATAAACGTTGCTTCTTCCGTACATCTGTCAATACAGCCAGTGAAAGAAGAGCAAGCTCTGGAGTGCGATTTTTGAATCTCACTGGTGATATCAAAATCACCGGTGACTAAAATTATCACCGATGACTTTTATGTCACCATTTTCCAAAAGCCGTATTTTTGAAAGTCACACGATGTTTACCAACATGCAGACATTTTACAGTGTCAGTCAGAGACAATCTTCCCGTTACGTTCCTTTTTACGCAGATGTTATAGTGTTGCCCTTGATATCGGTTTTTATTTTCTCATACTATAACTTAAAAAAGATTCATCAAATTGGTCAATCGTAAAACGTAACGTATCTGTCAGTGTCATGTAAACGAAAATTAAAGTTTTGAATTGAAAAATTTACTTAATTCACTAGAAAAGGACGAATAAAGAGAACATAACACAGATTTTACAATTTATAAGAAAAGGTATGTACATTTGTTAGTGGCATATGTTTTACAAGTATATTTAACTTAATAATTGTATCCTATATTAGGAGGGGACGTCGACGATAGATTTAAGTGAAACCAGGTAGAAGGTGGAAACGTGTGTATTGTTCCATCTCCAAATAAGTAATCATATCATAAAATATAATTAAAATTAAAGTAAACTAAATTGCTAAGCAAGCAATACGCATCACATGTTGCAGCGCATAACGTTATGTTGCGGTGCAACTATAGATACAGACTATCCATACTACATTCCAGGGGTTCTGGAAGAAAAAAAAATGTGTTGCGTGTTACTTGATAAACACATTTTTTTTTAAACTAAATACATATAAAAATTCAAAATAAAAAAAATAAAAAATAAATCAAATACAACATATTATTACATGAATTATAAATTAAATTAACTTAATTAATAAACAATTTTGTATTGTTCTTATGCGTTACATATTCTTTTCCATCTTTCAATATTTTTACATTGGGTGTAATTTCTTCAATAACCTTATATGGTCCTAAATAAATATTATCTAACTTATTACCTACTTGATTTTTTAACAAAATTTGATCATCTTTCTTATATTTTACAGTACTAACGTGTTTATCGTAATTACGTTTTCTAAAATGTTTTCCTTGTATTAAATTATTTCTCGCATCTTCCTGTGCCTTTCGCAATTTAAATTTTAATTGTAAAGGATATGCATCAGGATTGTACAAGGGTTCTACATTACTACTTTGCAAATTATTAGGTAAGTTACACAGTTTTCCAAACACTAATTCGAATGGAGTGTATCGTGTCTCAGTATGGACTGTGGTATTGTACGAAAAACACCAAAACGGTAGCCAAGTGCTCCAATCACTTGTGTTGTTACTACACTGTATCCTAAGAAATGCTCCTAAATTCTTGTGCGTGTTTTCTAAAGCTCCTAGAGTTTCATGATGATACGCTGTCGAGTGGAGTTTCGTGATTTTTAATAATTCACATACTTCGGTCATAACTGATGAGATGAACTCAGTGCCTTGGTCAGTTATAATTTCTTTTGGAATACCGTATCTTAAAATAAAATTATTTACAAATAAACTAGCAACACTGACTGTGTCTTTCTTTTCTAAAGGATATGCTTCTACGTACTTTGTCAAATTACATTGTAAAGTTAAAATATATTTATGATTATAGTTATCAACATCTAAGGGTCCCATTAAATCGAGACTAACTCTCTCAAAGGCTGTACCTGGAGTGGTGGTGATCACCATAGGTTCTCGGGTATGCCTATTTGAATGCTTCTGAATTTGACAATGTTTGCACTTTTTAACAAAATCTATGACGTCATTACTCATTCCTGTCCAATAATAATACTTTTTGATATTATTCAACATCCTGTTTACCCCCGCGTGACCACTGGTAGGTAACAGATGAACATCGTTCAGTACTATCGTTTTTGTTTCTCTATCAGTAATCCTAGCTACATCGTTAATTACTAATAACTTTGGATAGTCGCTTAATTTATTCATTTCACATAAAAGTAAATTTATAAAATCTTCATCGCATTTTCTTTTAATAATAACGAGCTCGTTTAACTTTATGTTCTTACAAAAATCTTGTAATTCTCTCGCTAACACACTTACGGTAGATAACGATCGAGATATTACATAAATTGCCAACTTATGGGGCACAAATATACAAGAACCATTTTTACTAAGTATTTTATTACATTTTCTATCTGATTTAGAGTACTCTTGTCACTGCATAAAATTAATTCTACACTCATAATAGGTCTTTTGAAGATTTCCAACACTTTAGGTTGATCAGGCCTGAAAGTGGTGGGATCCCCATTTGTCAAGTCCGTAATGTCGTCATTATTACGTAACTTTCGAGCTTGTGCTCTCGTCATGACTGATACAACATGCTCGTGCATCTCTTTTAAATCTTTACAATTTATCGGTATACGACTCAATGCATCTGCAGCTGCGTTGTGCCGTCCTGGAACATAATTAATCTCAAAATCATACTCTTCTAAGTAAAGTCTAAACTTAGTTAATCGGCTTGAAGGATCGGTCATGTTAAACAAATAAATTAGTGGCCTATGGTCAGTCTTAATTTGAAACTTTTTCCCATAAAGATATGGCCTAAAATGTCTTACAGCCCACACAATAGCCAGTAGCTCGAGTTCTATGACTGGGTATCGTGTTTCAGCTGACTTCAGGCTGCGACTTGCGTACGCTACTACCTTGCCGTTGCTATTAGACAGTACGGCGCCTAAACCTAACTGATGCGTCCGTCTGTAAAATGAATGTGTTTTTTTCTGAAAAATCGGGATAATCTAAAACTGTAGGACTAAGTAATATATGCTTAAATTTTTGAAAAGCTTGTTCACATTCGTTTGACCAATAAAACGAGATATTTTTCTTACACAATGCGTTAAGTGGGTGAGCAATATCAGCGAAGTTCGGTATGAACCGCCTATAGTAATTTGCAAACGCTACAAATCGTTTGACGTCATCAGAGTTCTTTGGTACTGGATAATTTTGTAAGACATTAACTTTAGACGGGTCTGGAAAAATACCTTCAGATGTTATTTTGTGACCTAAATAAACTATTTCCTTACGTAAGAATTCACACTTGAGTGGATTTAATTTTAAATTAACCTGTCGAAATTTCTCTAAAACTTTAATCAAGTTTTTATTATGGGTTTCAAGACAATTACCTACTACGATACAGTCATCTAAATAAATAAGACATGATTGATAATTTAAACCTGTCATTGCTATTGTCATAAGCCGTGAGAATGCACTGGGAGATGTTTTCAATCCCATCGGGCACCTCTTCATCTGGTACTGCTTGTTAGTTGTAAATGCAGTATATTTCCTGGACTGTTCTTCTAATGACAGTTGATAATAGCCTTGTGAAAGATCTAATTTTGAAAAATAAATGTTGTTTGCTAAAGAGTCTAAAATTTCGGTAATATTAGGCAAAGGGAATTTATCGTCTTGTATTTTATTGTTTAATAGGCGATAATCCACAACAAGTCTCCATTTCTTTTCTCCTGACCTATCTGTCTTTTTCGGAACTAATAAAACTGGACTGGACCACTCTGATGTCGTTTCTTCGATGATATCATTCTTAAGCATTTCATCGATTTGTTTCTGTACTTCGCCTTTCAAAGCATTAGGTAACCTATAAGGTTTGGAGTACACTGGGGAAACGTTATCTTTTAAATTAATAGAATGTTCATATAAGTTGGAAGTGGAAAGAGTATCTCCGGGCAAATGAAAAACATCTGCATATTTAGCACAAACATTTTCAATACTTATCTGTTCTTCTTTGTTTAAATATGACGGTAAATCAAGTAAATTGAAAAGAGTTTTGACTCTATCTGAAGAAATTTTTTCGTCATCAAATTTATGAACTTCAAAATTGAGTAAACTATGTATTTCGAAATTCGAACTATTTACAGTAATTTCACTATCAGTAGTATTTAGTATTCGAATAGGAATAAGTCCATTTTCAGGTTTCGCAATTGATCCTGCTGTGTACACACCTTTACTAACTTCTTTCGCTAAAATGACGCAATCATTACTGTGCACCGTAAATACATGTCTGACAATTTCGCATCGTGGCGGAATTGTAAATAAATCGTTATTAAATTCGACAATAACTGACTGCTCGTCTTGGTTCTCTAAACTTAAAGTGCAGTCTCTGTAATTCAAAACAGCATTATATTTTTGGAAAAAATCTTGGCCGAGTATACCATCTGCAGCGCAAGCTAAATTCTTAAAAACAAAGAACTTTTGTTTAAAAACTACCCCATTAATTATTATATCTAAGTAAATGTATCCTTCCGATTCTAAGTTACCACTTATTCCTTTAATCAAAACACTATCTTGTCTTAACAAATTAAGCAAATCGGAATTGTGTGAGAGCCGTTCAAATTTTATAACACACAAACTGGCTCCACTATCTACCAATAAATTCAATTCCTTATCATTTCTTAAATATGACCTAACTTTAAAGAAATTATTATAACTAAAAATGAAGTTATTGCACTGTTTAGGCACGAAAAAACTCATTGTTTTCTTCAGTATTGCGCAAGTTTTCCTGTCTATCTAGCTCACGCGTGGAGTGCTGAACTCGCGGAAAGTTCGCGCGGCCACCGCGAGATTGCTGACGCGACGCATTCGCGCCTCTACCTCGATGACCTGAATTTACAAATGGAGTTCTCTGACCTTTGTTACCTTTGTAATTACTTTGGTTATTATTTGAATTCTGGTAACTGAAATTATTTGTGCGGCCACGAGATTTGCGTTTGTAGTGGAATGAACCACGATTATAACCAGACGGCCTAAACTGCATAACCTGGTTTTGCTCATTAGATGACATAGTATTTTCATCTAGGGCTACTCTAATAGCGTCGGGAAGCGACGTGAACTGACGCGAGGCTATGATAGTACTCAGTCTCGAGTCGGAGAGCCCATCTGCGAATCGTTTGATTGCAGCTTTCTCATTGAGAGGGCGCAAAACTTCAAATTTCGCGCTGTCTTCATCAGATTGAGCTAAAGTTAAATTAACAAACAGTTCCTCTAGCTCAGTCCCAAAAGCTTCTATCGATCTACGTCCCTGTTTAGTTCTAAAAAGCTGTAATTGCAGAGCTTCTGTTGATTTTCTTGGCAATAAAAATCTCCTAATATCTTGTACTAAGTCTATGATATTTGAATAAGTACCTTTTAATCTCAGCTTAGCACTAGACGAAAGACGAGTTTTTAAAACAAACTCTATTAATTGACATTGCGTTTCTTCGTTAATTAATGAACTATATAGCAATATACCATCAATTAATTGCTTGGTTACCTGTTCCTGACCATTCATTACAGGTAACAAGGAAATTGCAGTTCTAATGTCAAAAGAATTCGCCATTATTTCTATTTCTGGATCTGTCTGCGCGTTAGAATCTACCTTAGATAATAATAACTTAATTTTATTGAAGATACTATGAATATTCTCAATTATTTCTTTATAATTCTCAACTGTTTCGGAGCTTGGCTTAGTTACCTTTAATTCGTTATTTAACTGAATCACAATATCCTCCAATCGGCTATTTTCATCTGTTACCTACCAGTGGTCACGCGGGGGTAAACAGGATGTTGAATAATATCAAAAAGTATTATTATTGGACAGGAATGAGTAATGACGTCATAGATTTTGTTAAAAAGTGCAAACATTGTCAAATTCAGAAGCATTCAAATAGGCATACCCGAGAACCTATGGTGATCACCACCACTCCAGGTACAGCCTTTGAGAGAGTTAGTCTCGATTTAATGGGACCCTTAGATGTTGATAACTATAATCATAAATATATTTTAACTTTACAATGTAATTTGACAAAGTACGTAGAAGCATATCCTTTAGAAAAGAAAGACACAGTCAGTGTTGCTAGTTTATTTGTAAATAATTTTATTTTAAGATACGGTATTCCAAAAGAAATTATAACTGACCAAGGCACTGAGTTCATCTCATCAGTTATGACCGAAGTATGTGAATTATTAAAAATCACGAAACTCCACTCGACAGCGTATCATCATGAAACTCTAGGAGCTTTAGAAAACACGCACAAGAATTAAGGAGCATTTCTTAGGATACAGTGTAGTAACAACACAAGTGATTGGAGCACTTGGCTACCGTTTTGGTGTTTTTCGTACAATACCACAGTCCATACTGAGACACGATACACTCCATTCGAATTAGTGTTTGGAAAACTGTGTAACTTACCTAATAATTTGCAAAGTAGTAATGTAGAACCCTTGTACAATCCTGATGCATATCCTTTACAATTAAAATTTAAATTGCGAAAGGCACAGGAAGATGCGAGAAATAATTTAATACAAGGAAAACATTTTAGAAAACGTAATTACGATAAACACGTTAGTACTGTAAAATATAAGAAAGATGATCAAATTTTGTTAAAAAATCAAGTAGGTATGCACAACGCAGCTGCAGATGCATTGAGTCGTATACCGATAAATTGTAAAGATTTAAAAGAGATGCACGAGCATGTTGTATCAGTCATGACGAGAGCACAAGCTCGAAAGTTACGTAATAATGACGACATTACGGACTTGACAAATGGGGATCCCACCACTTTCAGGCCTGATCAACCTAAAGTGTTGGAAATCTTCAAAAGACCTATTATGAGTGTAGAATTAATTTTATGCAGTGACAAGAGTACTCTAAATCAGATAGAAAAATGTAATAAAATACTTAGTAAAAATGGTTCTTGTATATTTGTGCCCCATAAGTTGGCAATTTATGTAATATCTCGATCGTTATCTACCGTAAGTGTGTTAGCGAGAGAATTACAAGATTTTTGTAAGAACATAAAGTTAAACGAGCTCGTTATTATTAAAAGAAAATGCGATGAAGATTTTATAAATTTACTTTTATGTGAAATGAATAAATTAAGCGACTATCCAAAGTTATTAGTAATTAACGATGTAGCTAGGATTACTGATAGAGAAACAAAAACGATAGTACTGAACGATTTTCATCTGTTACCTACCAGTGGTCACGCGGGGGTAAACAGGATGTTGAATAATATCAAAAAGTATTATTATTGGACAGGAATGAGTAATGACGTCATAGATTTTGTTAAAAAGTGCAAACATTGTCAAATTCAGAAGCATTCAAATAGGCATACCCGAGAACCTATGGTGATCACCACCACTCCAGGTACAGCCTTTGAGAGAGTTAGTCTCGATTTAATGGGACCCTTAGATGTTGATAACTATAATCATAAATATATTTTAACTTTACAATGTAATTTGACAAAGTACGTAGAAGCATATCCTTTAGAAAAGAAAGACACAGTCAGTGTTGCTAGTTTATTTGTAAATAATTTTATTTTAAGATACGGTATTCCAAAAGAAATTATAACTGACCAAGGCACTGAGTTCATCTCATCAGTTATGACCGAAGTATGTGAATTATTAAAAATCACGAAACTCCACTCGACAGCGTATCATCATGAAACTCTAGGAGCTTTAGAAAACACGCACAAGAATTTAGGAGCATTTCTTAGGATACAGTGTAGTAACAACACAAGTGATTGGAGCACTTGGCTACCGTTTTGGTGTTTTTCGTACAATACCACAGTCCATACTGAGACACGATACACTCCATTCGAATTAGTGTTTGGAAAACTGTGTAACTTACCTAATAATTTGCAAAGTAGTAATGTAGAACCCTTGTACAATCCTGATGCATATCCTTTACAATTAAAATTTAAATTGCGAAAGGCACAGGAAGATGCGAGAAATAATTTAATACAAGGAAAACATTTTAGGCAACGTAATTACGATAAACACGTTAGTACTGTAAAATATAAGAAAGATGATCAAATTTTGTTAAAAAATCAAGTAGGTAATAAGTTAGATAATATTTATTTAGGACCATATAAGGTTATTGAAGAAATTACACCCAATGTAAAAATATTGAAAGATGGAAAAGAATATGTAACGCATAAGAACAATACAAAATTGTTTATTAATTAAGTTAATTTAATTTATAATTCATGTAATAATATGTTGTATTTGATTTATTTTTTATTTTTTTATTTGAATTTTTATATGTATTTAGTTTAAAAAAAAATGTGTTTATCAAGTAACACGCAACACATTTTTTTTTCTTCCAGAACCCCTGGAATGTAGTATGGATAGTCTGTATCTATAGTTGCACCGCAACATAACGTTATGCGCTGCAACATGTGATGCGTATTGCTTGCTTAGCAATTTAGTTTACTTGAATTTTAATTATATTTTATGATATGATTACTTATTTGGAGATGGAACAATACACACGTTTCCACCTTCTACCTGGTTTCACTTAAATCTATCGTCGACGTCCCCTCCTAATATAGGATGGCGACCCTTGCCAGCCAAGCTATGTCAATATTAGCTTGCTGAAAATCAAATGAAGACTTCAGAAGAACCGATTTTCAAAAGAAGATACTGTATTTGAAGAACCTCAAGAATATTAAATTTAGAAGAAATCAATTTCAAGAATTTTAAGACGAAGACCCTGAAAAACTTAAAAGAAGAATGCAGCAAATCATAGAAGCCCGCTATCAAGAAGACTAGAAGCCGAACGAGCAGTGCAAGGACCGAGGCCCAGCCGCCAGCAACAGCATGCAGCCGCTCGCACCAGCCGAGCCCCGCCACGTGCCTCGAGTAGCCCGTCAGCAGCAACACCACGTCATGCAGCACCGCGTCGCGACCTACTTCCGTGCGGTAATACAAGAATTTATTTACTAAGTAAGAATATTTTTAGTTAAATCAGTATGTTTACATATGTAGTTATGTAGTTATGTCTGAGCAGTTAATAGAATTGTTTAATAAGTTAAAATATTTGAGAGAATATTTAGTTAAAATCGGTCCAGAAAGACGTAAAAAAGAGATAGCTTATAAAAAGTTAGAAGAAGCAAATTATGAGTATAGCCGATTGGAGGATATTGTGATTCAGTTAAA
Organism: Ethmia dodecea; assembly: GCA_963855545.1. NCBI lineage: Eukaryota > Metazoa > Arthropoda > Insecta > Lepidoptera > Depressariidae > Ethmia > Ethmia dodecea. The sequence goes on from OY979458.1 coordinate 12,504,649, forward strand.
TAACGAATTAAAGGTAACTAAGCCAAGCTCCGAAACAGTTGAGAATTATAAAGAAATAATTGAGAATATTCATAGTATCTTCAATAAAATTAAGTTATTATTATCTAAGGTAGATTCTAACGCGCAGACAGATCCAGAAATAGAAACAATGGCGAATTCTTTTGACATTAGAACTGCAATTTCCTTGTTACCTGTAATGAATGGTCAGGAACAGGTAACCAAGCAATTAATTGATGGTATATTGCTATATAGTTCATTAATTAACGAAGAAACGCAATGTCAATTGATAGAGTTTGTTTTAAAAACTCGTCTTTCGTCTAGTGCTAAGCTAAGATTAAAAGGTACTTATTCAAATATCATAGACTTAGTACAAGATATTAGGAGATTTTTATTGCCAAGAAAATCAACAGAAGCTCTGCAATTACAGCTTTTTAGAACTAAACAGGGACGTAGATCGATAGAAGCTTTTGGGACTGAGCTAGAGGAACTGTTTGTTAATTTAACTTTAGCTCAATCTGATGAAGACAGCGCGAAATTTGAAGTTTTGCGCCCTCTCAATGAGAAAGCTGCAATCAAACGATTCGCAGATGGGCTCTCCGACTCGAGACTGAGTACTATCATAGCCTCGCGTCAGTTCACGTCGCTTCCCGACGCTATTAGAGTAGCCCTAGATGAAAATACTATGTCATCTAATGAGCAAAACCAGGTTATGCAGTTTAGGCCGTCTGGTTATAATCGTGGTTCATTCCACTACAAACACAAATCTCGTGGCCGCACAAATAATTTCAGTTACCAGAATTCAAATAATAACCAAAGTAATTACAAAGGTAACAAAGGTCAGAGAACTCCATTTGTAAATTCAGGTCATCGAGGTAGAGGCGCGAATGCGTCGCGTCAGCAATCTCGCGGTGGCCGCGCGAACTTTCCGCGAGTTCAGCACTCCACGCGTGAGCTAGATAGACAGGAAAACTTGCGCAATACTGAAGAAAACAATGAGTTTTTTCGTGCCTAAACAGTGCAATAACTTCATTTTTAGTTATAATAATTTCTTTAAAGTTAGGTCATATTTAAGAAATGATGAGGAATTGAATTTATTGGTAGATAGTGGAGCCAGTTTGTGTGTTATAAAATTTGAACGGCTCTCACACAATTCCGATTTGCTTAATTTGTTAAGACAAGATAGTGTTTTGATTAAAGGAATAAGTGGTAACTTAGAATCGGAAGGATACATTTACTTAGATATAATAATTAATGGGGTAGTTTTTAAACAAAAGTTCTTTGTTTTTAAGAATTTAGCCTGCGCTGCAGATGGTATACTCGGCCAAGATTTTTTCCAAAAATATAATGCTGTTTTGAATTACAGAGACTGCACTTTAAGTTTAGAGAACCAAGACGAGCAGTCAGTTATTGTCGAATTTAATAACGATTTATTTACAATTCCGCCACGATGCGAAATTGTCAGACATGTATTTACGGTGCACAGTAATGATTGCGTCATTTTAGCGAAAGAAGTTAGTAAAGGTGTGTACACAGCAGGATCAATTGCGAAACCTGAAAATGGACTTATTCCTATTCGAATACTAAATACTACTGATAGTGAAATTACTGTAAATAGTTCGAATTTCGAAATACATAGTTTACTCAATTTTGAAGTTCATAAATTTGATGACGAAAAAATTTCTTCAGATAGAGTCAAAACTCTTTTCAATTTACTTGATTTACCGTCATATTTAAACAAAGAAGAACAGATAAGTATTGAAAATGTTTGTGCTAAATATGCAGATGTTTTTCATTTGCCCGGAGATACTCTTTCCACTTCCAACTTATATGAACATTCTATTAATTTAAAAGATAACGTTTCCCCAGTGTACTCCAAACCTTATAGGTTACCTAATGCTTTGAAAGGCGAAGTACAGAAACAAATCGATGAAATGCTTAAGAATGATATCATCGAAGAAACGACATCAGAGTGGTCCAGTCCAGTTTTATTAGTTCCGAAAAAGACAGATAGGTCAGGAGAAAAGAAATGGAGACTTGTTGTGGATTATCGCCTATTAAACAATAAAATACAAGACGATAAATTCCCTTTGCCTAATATTACCGAAATTTTAGACTCTTTAGCAAACAACATTTATTTTTCAAAATTAGATCTTTCACAAGGCTATTATCAACTGTCATTAGAAGAACAGTCCAGGAAATATACTGCATTTACAACTAACAAGCAGTACCAGATGAAGAGGTGCCCGATGGGATTGAAAACATCTCCCAGTGCATTCTCACGGCTTATGACAATAGCAATGACAGGTTTAAATTATCAATCATGTCTTATTTATTTAGATGACTGTTAGGTTAGGTTAGGTTAGTTCCTATATTAGGAGGGGACGTCGACGATAGATTTAAGTGAAACCAGGTAGAAGGTGGAAACGTGTGTATTGTTCCATCTCCAAATAAGTAATCATATCATAAAATATAATTAAAATTAAAGTAAACTAAATTGCTAAGCAAGCAATACGCATCACATGTTGCAGCGCATAACGTTATGTTGCGGTGCAACTATAGATACAGACTATCCATACTACATTCCAGGGGTTCTGGAAGAAAAAAAAATGTGTTGCGTGTTACTTGATAAACACATTTTTTTTTAAACTAAATACATATAAAAATTCAAAATAAAAAAAATAAAAAATAAATCAAATACAACATATTATTACATGAATTATAAATTAAATTAACTTAATTAATAAACAATTTTGTATTGTTCTTATGCGTTACATATTCTTTTCCATCTTTCAATATTTTTACATTGGGTGTAATTTCTTCAATAACCTTATATGGTCCTAAATAAATATTATCTAACTTATTACCTACTTGATTTTTTAACAAAATTTGATCATCTTTCTTATATTTTACAGTACTAACGTGTTTATCGTAATTACGTTTTCTAAAATGTTTTCCTTGTATTAAATTATTTCTCGCATCTTCCTGTGCCTTTCGCAATTTAAATTTTAATTGTAAAGGATATGCATCAGGATTGTACAAGGGTTCTACATTACTACTTTGCAAATTATTAGGTAAGTTACACAGTTTTCCAAACACTAATTCGAATGGAGTGTATCGTGTCTCAGTATGGACTGTGGTATTGTACGAAAAACACCAAAACGGTAGCCAAGTGCTCCAATCACTTGTGTTGTTACTACACTGTATCCTAAGAAATGCTCCTAAATTCTTGTGCGTGTTTTCTAAAGCTCCTAGAGTTTCATGATGATACGCTGTCGAGTGGAGTTTCGTGATTTTTAATAATTCACATACTTCGGTCATAACTGATGAGATGAACTCAGTGCCTTGGTCAGTTATAATTTCTTTTGGAATACCGTATCTTAAAATAAAATTATTTACAAATAAACTAGCAACACTGACTGTGTCTTTCTTTTCTAAAGGATATGCTTCTACGTACTTTGTCAAATTACATTGTAAAGTTAAAATATATTTATGATTATAGTTATCAACATCTAAGGGTCCCATTAAATCGAGACTAACTCTCTCAAAGGCTGTACCTGGAGTGGTGGTGATCACCATAGGTTCTCGGGTATGCCTATTTGAATGCTTCTGAATTTGACAATGTTTGCACTTTTTAACAAAATCTATGACGTCATTACTCATTCCTGTCCAATAATAATACTTTTTGATATTATTCAACATCCTGTTTACCCCCGCGTGACCACTGGTAGGTAACAGATGAACATCGTTCAGTACTATCGTTTTTGTTTCTCTATCAGTAATCCTAGCTACATCGTTAATTACTAATAACTTTGGATAGTCGCTTAATTTATTCATTTCACATAAAAGTAAATTTATAAAATCTTCATCGCATTTTCTTTTAATAATAACGAGCTCGTTTAACTTTATGTTCTTACAAAAATCTTGTAATTCTCTCGCTAACACACTTACGGTAGATAACGATCGAGATATTACATAAATTGCCAACTTATGGGGCACAAATATACAAGAACCATTTTTACTAAGTATTTTATTACATTTTCTATCTGATTTAGAGTACTCTTGTCACTGCATAAAATTAATTCTACACTCATAATAGGTCTTTTGAAGATTTCCAACACTTTAGGTTGATCAGGCCTGAAAGTGGTGGGATCCCCATTTGTCAAGTCCGTAATGTCGTCATTATTACGTAACTTTCGAGCTTGTGCTCTCGTCATGACTGATACAACATGCTCGTGCATCTCTTTTAAATCTTTACAATTTATCGGTATACGACTCAATGCATCTGCAGCTGCGTTGTGCCGTCCTGGAACATAATTAATCTCAAAATCATACTCTTCTAAGTAAAGTCTAAACTTAGTTAATCGGCTTGAAGGATCGGTCATGTTAAACAAATAAATTAGTGGCCTATGGTCAGTCTTAATTTGAAACTTTTTCCCATAAAGATATGGCCTAAAATGTCTTACAGCCCACACAATAGCCAGTAGCTCGAGTTCTATGACTGGGTATCGTGTTTCAGCTGACTTCAGGCTGCGACTTGCGTACGCTACTACCTTGCCGTTGCTATTAGACAGTACGGCGCCTAAACCTAACTTTGATGCGTCCGTCTGTAAAATGAATGTGTTTTTTTCTGAAAAATCGGGATAATCTAAAACTGTAGGACTAAGTAATATATGCTTAAATTTTTGAAAAGCTTGTTCACATTCGTTTGACCAATAAAACGAGATATTTTTCTTACACAATGCGTTAAGTGGGTGAGCAATATCAGCGAAGTTCGGTATGAACCGCCTATAGTAATTTGCAAACGCTACAAATCGTTTGACGTCATCAGAGTTCTTTGGTACTGGATAATTTTGTAAGACATTAACTTTAGACGGGTCTGGAAAAATACCTTCAGATGTTATTTTGTGACCTAAATAAACTATTTCCTTACGTAAGAATTCACACTTGAGTGGATTTAATTTTAAATTAACCTGTCGAAATTTCTCTAAAACTTTAATCAAGTTTTTATTATGGGTTTCAAGACAATTACCTACTACGATACAGTCATCTAAATAAATAAGACATGATTGATAATTTAAACCTGTCATTGCTATTGTCATAAGCCGTGAGAATGCACTGGGAGATGTTTTCAATCCCATCGGGCACCTCTTCATCTGGTACTGCTTGTTAGTTGTAAATGCAGTATATTTCCTGGACTGTTCTTCTAATGACAGTTGATAATAGCCTTGTGAAAGATCTAATTTTGAAAAATAAATGTTGTTTGCTAAAGAGTCTAAAATTTCGGTAATATTAGGCAAAGGGAATTTATCGTCTTGTATTTTATTGTTTAATAGGCGATAATCCACAACAAGTCTCCATTTCTTTTCTCCTGACCTATCTGTCTTTTTCGGAACTAATAAAACTGGACTGGACCACTCTGATGTCGTTTCTTCGATGATATCATTCTTAAGCATTTCATCGATTTGTTTCTGTACTTCGCCTTTCAAAGCATTAGGTAACCTATAAGGTTTGGAGTACACTGGGGAAACGTTATCTTTTAAATTAATAGAATGTTCATATAAGTTGGAAGTGGAAAGAGTATCTCCGGGCAAATGAAAAACATCTGCATATTTAGCACAAACATTTTCAATACTTATCTGTTCTTCTTTGTTTAAATATGACGGTAAATCAAGTAAATTGAAAAGAGTTTTGACTCTATTTGAAGAAATTTTTTCGTCATCAAATTTATGAACTTCAAAATTGAGTAAACTATGTATTTCGAAATTCGAACTATTTACAGTAATTTCACTATCAGTAGTATTTAGTATTCGAATAGGAATAAGTCCATTTTCAGGTTTCGCAATTGATCCTGCTGTGTACACACCTTTACTAACTTCTTTCGCTAAAATGACGCAATCATTACTGTGCACCGTAAATACATGTCTGACAATTTCGCATCGTGGCGGAATTGTAAATAAATCGTTATTAAATTCGACAATAACTGACTGCTCGTCTTGGTTCTCTAAACTTAAAGTGCAGTCTCTGTAATTCAAAACAGCATTATATTTTTGGAAAAAATCTTGGCCGAGTATACCATCTGCAGCGCAAGCTAAATTCTTAAAAACAAAGAACTTTTGTTTAAAAACTACCCCATTAATTATTATATCTAAGTAAATGTATCCTTCCGATTCTAAGTTACCACTTATTCCTTTAATCAAAACACTATCTTGTCTTAACAAATTAAGCAAATCGGAATTGTGTGAGAGCCGTTCAAATTTTATAACACACAAACTGGCTCCACTATCTACCAATAAATTCAATTCCTCATCATTTCTTAAATATGACCTAACTTTAAAGAAATTATTATAACTAAAAATGAAGTTATTGCACTGTTTAGGCACGAAAAAACTCATTGTTTTCTTCAGTATTGCGCAAGTTTTCCTGTCTATCTAGCTCACGCGTGGAGTGCTGAACTCGCGGAAAGTTCGCGCGGCCACCGCGAGATTGCTGACGCGACGCATTCGCGCCTCTACCTCGATGACCTGAATTTACAAATGGAGTTCTCTGACCTTTGTTACCTTTGTAATTACTTTGGTTATTATTTGAATTCTGGTAACTGAAATTATTTGTGCGGCCACGAGATTTGCGTTTGTAGTGGAATGAACCACGATTATAACCAGACGGCCTAAACTGCATAACCTGGTTTTGCTCATTAGATGACATAGTATTTTCATCTAGGGCTACTCTAATAGCGTCGGGAAGCGACGTGAACTGACGCGAGGCTATGATAGTACTCAGTCTCGAGTCGGAGAGCCCATCTGCGAATCGTTTGATTGCAGCTTTCTCATTGAGAGGGCGCAAAACTTCAAATTTCGCGCTGTCTTCATCAGATTGAGCTAAAGTTAAATTAACAAACAGTTCCTCTAGCTCAGTCCCAAAAGCTTCTATCGATCTACGTCCCTGTTTAGTTCTAAAAAGCTGTAATTGCAGAGCTTCTGTTGATTTTCTTGGCAATAAAAATCTCCTAATATCTTGTACTAAGTCTATGATATTTGAATAAGTACCTTTTAATCTCAGCTTAGCACTAGACGAAAGACGAGTTTTTAAAACAAACTCTATTAATTGACATTGCGTTTCTTCGTTAATTAATGAACTATATAGCAATATACCATCAATTAATTGCTTGGTTACCTGTTCCTGACCATTCATTACAGGTAACAAGGAAATTGCAGTTCTAATGTCAAAAGAATTCGCCATTATTTCTATTTCTGGATCTGTCTGCGCGTTAGAATCTACCTTAGATAATAATAACTTAATTTTATTGAAGATACTATGAATATTCTCAATTATTTCTTTATAATTCTCAACTGTTTCGGAGCTTGGCTTAGTTACCTTTAATTCGTTATTTAACTGAATCACAATATCCTCCAATCGGCTATACTCATAATTTGCTTCTTCTAACTTTTTATAAGCTATCTCTTTTTTACGTCTTTCTGGACCGATTTTAACTAAATATTCTCTCAAATATTTTAACTTATTAAACAATTCTATTAACTGCTCAGACATAACTACATAACTACATATGTAAACATACTGATTTAACTAAAAATATTCTTACTTAGTAAATAAATTCTTGTATTACCGCACGGAAGTAGGTCGCGACGCGGTGCTGCATGACGTGGTGTTGCTGCTGACGGGCTACTCGAGGCACGTGGCGGGGCTCGGCTGGTGCGAGCGGCTGCATGCTGTTGCTGGCGGCTGGGCCTCGGTCCTTGCACTGCTCGTTCGGCTTCTAGTCTTCTTGATAGCGGGCTTCTATGATTTGCTGCATTCTTCTTTTAAGTTTTTCAGGGTCTTCGTCTTAAAATTCTTGAAATTGATTTCTTCTAAATTTAATATTCTTGAGGTTCTTCAAATACAGTATCTTCTTTTGAAAATCGGTTCTTCTGAAGTCTTCATTTGATTTTCAGCAAGCTAATATTGACATAGCTTGGCTGGCAAGGGTCGCCATCCTATATTAGGAGGGGACGTCGACGATAGATTTAAGTGAAACCAGGTAGAAGGTGGAAACGTGTGTATTGTTCCATCTCCAAATAAGTAATCATATCATAAAATATAATTAAAATTCAAGTAAACTAAATTGGAGCCATCCTATATTAGGAGGGGACGTCGACGATAGATTTAAGTGAAACCAGGTAGAAGGTGGAAACGTGTGTATTGTTCCATCTCCAAATAAGTAATCATATCATAAAATATAATTAAAATTCAAGTAAACTAAATTGCTAAGCAAGCAATACGCATCACATGTTGCAGCGCATAACGTTATGTTGCGGTGCAACTATAGATACAGACTATCCATACTACATTCCAGGGGTTCTGGAAGAAAAAAAAATGTGTTGCGTGTTACTTGATAAACACATTTTTTTTTAAACTAAATACATATAAAAATTCAAATAAAAAAATAAAAAATAAATCAAATACAACATATTATTACATGAATTATAAATTAAATTAACTTAATTAATAAACAATTTTGTATTGTTCTTATGCGTTACATATTCTTTTCCATCTTTCAATATTTTTACATTGGGTGTAATTTCTTCAATAACCTTATATGGTCCTAAATAAATATTATCTAACTTATTACCTACTTGATTTTTTAACAAAATTTGATCATCTTTCTTATATTTTACAGTACTAACGTGTTTATCGTAATTACGTTGCCTAAAATGTTTTCCTTGTATTAAATTATTTCTCGCATCTTCCTGTGCCTTTCGCAATTTAAATTTTAATTGTAAAGGATATGCATCAGGATTGTACAAGGGTTCTACATTACTACTTTGCAAATTATTAGGTAAGTTACACAGTTTTCCAAACACTAATAACGTAATCCTGGCAGGGTCGCCATCCTATATTAGGAGGGGACGTCGACGATAGATTTAAGTGAAACCAGGTAGAAGGTGGAAACGTGTGTATTGTTCCATCTCCAAATAAGTAATCATATCATAAAATATAATTAAAATTAAAGTAAACTAAATTGCTAAGCAAGCAATACGCATCACATGTTGCAGCGCATAACGTTATGTTGCGGTGCAACTATAGATACAGACTATCCATACTACATGTATTTACTAATAACTTGGATATTGTTTTATTTAATTGAGAGGTTTTTTATATTTTCAATAAATCGTCGCAATCACGAAATATCACAATCGAGCCCCGCTGCTAATTCTTCCGAAAAACATACTTTGGCACTTTTGGCAGATGTCACATACGTTAACTGTCAAAAACAATCACATGGTGATTTCAATTACGAGTGGGTAGGGGCACTCGTAAATCGATATCATAGGTATGACAAATGTAAGTCACCGATGAGTTTCAAAAATACGAACTTTCGGAAATCACTCACATCGGTGAGAATTAGTCACTTGGTGAGATTCAAAAATCGACCCCCTGATCGCGTAACAAATGTCAAAAAAAGAAGATTACGATCACATTAATGAATAGACACAGGCCCCAGTTCACACTAACGCTTTCTACCCTTGGCAGTAGATAGGTACGTTTTTCAAAAAACAAATGGTAGTTATACGATACGATATCGGGTTAACATGAGTTTCACGACAAAATTTTGACTAATCTTTTGTCTCGCACGTTCCCGTGCGAAAATCTCAATATACCTGTCATTTTTTTGTAAACAAAGAGACAGTTATAATATAAGAGAAATATAGCTACCATCGACCAACATCTTGAAAATCACTATGTAAATATTCGCATTTATAGAACCATTCTATTAAGATAAGGTAGCGTAGTGGTCCTGAAGAACATATATCGGGCGACATACATTACGTTTTCTTCGTATTCGAAAGACAAAAGTGAGCATTATACCAATCTCCATCCAAAATGCGTTCGCATTTTCCCCGGCAAGCCAATTTATAACTCGTTAACGGACCCAATATTTTCACTGATAACAAACTTACAATTTCCGCATTGAAACCCCATGGTACCGTTTTTGCCCCCCCTACCCTCGTTTATTGGAGTTCTCGGTAGATTGTATACGTATGGGAGTTTTAACATTACCCGATATAAATACTGTTCCGAAAACTACACGATATCGGCGGATTGGATTATCAGCTAAAAATTATGTTTAGTTTGTTACTCAATCACTCTAAAACGGATGAACGTATTTTTGTATGTAATTTGGACCATCATCATCATCAATCCGTTCTAGCCCGCAGCTGAGCTAAGGGTCTTTCCTCACACATGAGGAAGTATGGGCTATAATCTCCCACGCGAGCCCACCGCGGATTGAGAGATGGTGTTAGGCTAGTGGTCACATAGCTGTCAAGACTTTTTTTAGCCACCCAATGGTATCTAACAAGTCTTAACGACTCCCATTGTACGTAAACACAAGGATAACCTGGAATAACGGTTTAACGAGCCTTCCGAAACACGGAGTTTTGACGAAATTTGGCACACGATTGTTTAACTTGGATTAAGGCATAGGATACTTTTAATTCCGGAACCCTTTTACCCCCGTAGTTTCCGTTCTGGGAAGACGGGAATAAACTATACCCTATGTTAATCGGGGATAATGTACCATTCTAATTGTAAAAGAATTTTTGAAATCGGTCCAGTAGTTTTTGAGTTTATACGTTATAAACATACAAAAATACAAATATGTATTTCTTCTTTATAATATTAGTGTAAGTAGATAGATGTGGACTACAACCAAATATCAGTCAATCTATAATAGATCTTAGGCAATAAGTTCGCCATGTGTACATTGTCTTTGTACATGAAGTTAAATAAATAAATACAAATCTATCCAATAAGTGGACTTATAAGTCCCTACTTCGAATAAAACATTTTGACTTTGACTTAAAGTCGTGTACCGATATCGGGCCGAGATTGTATGTGCAAGAGTGAAATGTCACTCATTTCGAACTTGAATCGGGGATAGCCAATCGCCCGAGGGGTTCGATTCTTGGAACCCAGCTTCATTTTCTCTCGGACTTCCGATACTCAACGGCAACGTCAACGAAATTGGTTTTCTTAGTAAACTCTGAGAATTTCACGTTTTATCCTGTTTATTGTTTCTTTAGACTCGTTTTATTTTCTACGCTCTTATTTTTGCAACATTTACAGATTGTCCGTTAAAATCCTCAGAAGAGAAACCATCTTGAACATGTCCATACTCATTATCTACACTTCTACATTAATATTAAAAAGAGAAATGATTTGTTTGTTTGTTTGAATTTAATAGGCTCCGAAACTACAGGACCGATTTTAAAGTTTCTTTCACAAATGGAAAGCTACATTATCAGGGAGTAACATAGGCTATATTTTATTCCAGAATCCCAACGGGAACGGGAACTATGCGGGTGAAACCGCGCGAACCAGCAGAGAAAAAGATTTTATTTATTGTTTGTTTTTTTGGTATTGACTAGGCTCCGAAACCACTGAACCGATTTTAAAAATTATTTCACTAATGGAAAGCTATAATTTTCACAGAACAGGATTTACTCATGTGAAATCGCCCGGAACAGCTAGTACTCAAAAATTCCTGATTTTAAATGCTACAAGGCTGCACAGTACAAAAAGTTTTTTTAAATTAAACTGGGCTTACCGCCTTTAATAAATTGTTGGACAATAACAAGGAGGCTAGGTGTCAGGTAGGAGGCCAGCAGTAGAAAAATTGCCAAAGCAGTATCAATACTGTATTGAATACACAATAGACTCCAAGACATGAGAAAAGGGCAGGATATTGAAAAAGGACAGTGGAGAAATCATAGCCATGTACCAACAGAGTTTCTGCAAGGGACACTTAGGTACAATTCCTTACGGACGCGCCGACTCTACGACCAAGTTATAACAATCTGCAAGATATTGAGGGGTCGGCAAGATGCCCTCCATTTACACAACCAAATGTGTCGTTTCCATGTCCCCCAAAAAGCTTTAATGTTTCGTAAAGGCACGTTGCGCCTCTTCGCTGCACCATATGCCTGTACTGTTGCAAGACGGCACTCTCCGGTCTGTCGGGCTTCGCATATAGGTACCTACTCAATGTCTTCCTTACTTGTGATCCTCAATTACTGTCGAAAGGAAAGTACTAAATATCTGTGAGAAATTGAACACTTCTGAGGTCCTCTGAATGCACGTCAAGTGCTAGCTAAAAGTTTTCTTGACGAAGCCTGTTTGCGGATTATAATTTGTATAATGTGCTTGATATTAAAAGCTTTTATTTAACTTGCAATGTATGTAAGTATGTATGTAACTATGTATGTTCGGGTGGAATCTTGCAACTCAATTTTGAAGCAGATATCTTCAACCGATTGAGCTGAAATTTGGTATACTTATGTAAGTTCGGTGACAATGCAATATTATGGCACCACCGAGCTGATCTGATGATGGAGCCAGGAGGTGGATGTCGCAACTCCTCAATGACTACTCGTAAACCCCTCGAGTTTGGGCTCGTATGATTCGTCTTGACGAGTACTTTAATACTAGATGGTAACCAGAGTCTGATGATGGAGCTGGAAGATGGCTATGGGAACTATAGGTAATTAAACGACACAACCCCATCGAATTTGGGCTCGTATGATTTGTCTTTACGAGTACTTTGGTACTAGATGGTAACCAGGGTCTGATGATGGAGCTGAAAGATGGTCATAGGAACTCAGTAATTGAACGACATAATCTTATCGAGTTTGGGCTCGTATGATTCGTCTTGACGAGTACTTTGGCATTAGATGGTAACCAGGGTCTGATGATGGAGCTGGAAGATGGCTATGGGAACTAGGTAATTAAACGACACAACCCCATCGAGTTTGGGCTCGTATGATTTGTCTTTACGAGTACTTTTTTATATATGCATGGTAAGCCATGTGACGTCATTCTAAATCCAACTAAAAAGTAAAAAATAAATTAAGAGTAAAAAATATTTTTTAAAACAAGCTTTTATTTTAATGCGCTAAAAAGAATAAAATAAAGTTTTCCATTAAAACTTTGACTATCCTTAAACGTCATTACACAATTTACTATGTAATAAAAGCTTGTCGCGAGATTTCAGTACTCATATAGTAAATCTATACATATAATAAAACTCTAACGGGGCCGTGCCTGTACATTAAATATTTTTTGAAAATTTTAACGGTAGTGTATATAGTTATCGATATAGATACCGAAACACCAGTTTTTGGAATTTTTGTCTGTCTGTCTGTCTGTCTGTCTGTCTGGTTGTGCACGCATCACTCAAAAACTACTGGACGGATTTTGATGAAATTTGGTGTGGAGATAACTGAGTACCCGGGTCAACATCTAGGGTACTTTTTATTCCAGGAAAATATCTCATTCCCACGGGAAAATAAAAAAACTGGTTAAAAAGAGAAATACGTACTACTCCAAAACGATAACACCTAGAAACTTGGAAAATGGTATGAAGGTGTCTGATACGTCATAGGAAATTGGTATGAAGGGATTTTTGGAAATTCCCACGGGAACGGGAATAAACTAAATCCAAGCGGGAAAACGCCGCTGTGCACCTGCTATTTGAATTATGGTATGTAGGTGTCTTAAATATGTCGTAGGCAACCACTATGAAGGGATTTTCGGAAATTCCCACGGGAACGGGAATAAAAGGAATTCGCGCGGGCAACGCCGCTGGGCATCCGCTAGTATATTAATAACTATAACTGATTAAATAAATTTTTTTCTTAAACTTATATTTACTTATTCTGAAAAGAAAATTCTTTTACTTAAAGTTAATTAAGAGTACTTAAATCTCGCGACAAGCTTTTATTACATAGTAAATTGTGTAATGACGTTTAAGGATAGTCAAAGTTTTAATGGAAAACTTTATTTTATTATTTTTAGCGCATTAAAATAAAAGCTTGTTTTAAAAAATATTTTTTACTCTTATTTTTTTTTTATAACATATATTTTTAAGTAGGATAAATGTAATGCCTTAGATGTACTCTGTAAGTTACATTTATATATAAAATAAATAAATAAATAGCAATCAGTCATTTGTTTATCAAGCTGACACCAATTACATGTCAAGAAAATGAAGAACCTTAAAGACGTAAAACTTCCGTGGGTCGCGGCCGGTTGCAGCCGCGTGCGATCGATCGCATGCGACTGACGCGCGCGGCTGATGCGACAATAGTCGCATGCGATCAGCCGCAACCCACGGAAGTCTACCTTAAAGCCCCTTTTCACACGTACCGGTTTCCGCCGGGCCGGCGGGTGGCGAAGTATATGACCATGTACATTCGCTTTCATACGTACCGGCAGGCAACCGGGCAATCGGCCATACATTTCGCCGCCGGGTAGCCGGCGCCGGCCAGGCGGAAACCGGTACGTGTGAAAACGGGATAAGAGTGGGTTAAAACATCACCTTCCTCGATTCTCCGTGGTTGTATAAAAAAGAAAGCCAGCTGAAACTTGAACCAGATAAGGTAATGACTAACAACACACGAGTTAGCTAACGAATAACAGGCACAATAATCGCCGCGAACAATAAAAGCGAATGGAATCGCTTTTATTGCTAGTTTTACGACATCGTGGGCGTGACGTCATGACATAACTGATGACTCTTATATCGCATGGTCATGCTGAATGCTGATCTATACTAATATTATTTGTTTAACACGTTAACGGGCAGAGGGCCAAAAACTGAACTCTATGTAATTGAAATAAGATTCATGACCAATGAAAAATTAAAGGGTAGATCAACAAGAAACTATTTTTTTCATAAATTTTTATTTTAAATACTTTACTAGATACCATCGATCTATACAAAATTAAAAAAAAAACAAGTAACTGAAGTCGCTGCCTCAAGCTAGGAAATTATTAAAACACTACCCCGAGTGTGTGACTATGAACAGATTTAAAACATCATCCTTCATCTTCCTCAGTCGGGAAATCATGTAGCCCATGACATTTCGACGACGAAGACACTCCGACGACGAAGACACCACTCACTTTAAAATCCATCTAACCGTGTAGGCTAAGGAATGCGCCAACGAAATAGATCCAAAAAAAACTACTAAAGCCGTCGGGTGTCTAAGCATATTATTGGGCTCGATTCTGCTTTACAGCGACTAAACTTATTTTAGTTTGGTTCTGTCACTGTTTCTCCTAGAAAAGAAAAGAGACGAGAGATATTTAGTCCTGTCAACTAAGGCGTGTTTAGCAATTTTACCGACGATGTAACCAGGTTATGGATAAAAGTGACAGATAAGCACGTTCATAAGGTTCAAATTAGTTAGTTTTTACATGTTTGACATTACTCTTCAATCTATGGTTTGTTTCTGTCTTTTTTCTTGTTCCAGAAACACCTTCGACAATTTAGCGGCAGCGGTAGTGACTGTCACTAGGCGAGGTCGAGGGCGATGAGGGTTGCAGAAATAAAAGATGTTGCTCGTGTCGAGATCGAGTGTGTTCGGTGATCGGATCAGACCTCCTTTAATAAGCGCCCCTATTTATACCAGTTGAGTACACAACTAAAGAGGGTAGATAAATTTCAATAAGCCCTGTGGGTACCTAGAACCATAACATAACACCCTCCGCGATAATCCAAAACAAACGAAAAACAACGTCCAAAGCAAACATGCGAATAAATCACAAACATTTATTCGCAGCACATGATTAATCGCCCGCCATGTTGGATCAATCGGACAGAGCGAGCCCGACTAAAACAATGTATGAATAAATCAATACCGGGCTGCGTATTTTAAATTTGGGTCACAGCATAAATGAAACGGCCCCCGGACTAACGGTCGCGCAAAACTCGATTGGAGTCAACGGGAAATCGGCTATTTGCCGGCAAAATTTTAATTGCCTGCTTTTATAAAATAAACATTCCCAATACAGGCACGTTAATTATTAAAACGGAAAACCCGATTGCGTTTAAAAGCCACTGGAAAGATTTAATATCTTGACCAACAGTAGATGTGGAGGTGCAGTCGAGCACAAATGCAGCCAATGCTATGACACTCCGCGGATTTTGTTTTCTTATTTTGAGGCACTGGCAATTTAGCCATCAGCACCAAACACGACACGAAATTCAAGATGTTTACCTCTGCTTCAGAGTCTATGCACCAACATACGATAAGTCTTATCAAAACTTATTGAAATGTCACATGATAATTAACATCAATAAATCATGGTAAGACATGAGATTAAAAAGAGCTGCCTTTGAGCTTTTTGCTGGCTCTTCTCGGGGTACTGCATTTGGAACCAGCAACTCGTCGATGGAGTTAGCCAATCCTCATGGACGAGTTTAGTGTGCCTTGTTGTTAGACTATTGACAGTTCTAAGTGTAATTCTGATTACCTACAGAATAAAATAAATTTTCAACGGTAAGACGATAGTGGACTTTGACTGAAGATTGAATCGGCTTCTTGAGGTAACACGAAAACGTCCATCCTACGCATTTTATCCAATTTCCTATTCACTGTACACTATCACGGACATAAGCCACATAATACACTATCATTATTATGAACCAAAACCCAAAACACACAGCAAAATGAAAATTACCGCCAAAAACCCTCTTCGGATTCCCGCCAAAAAGCCCAACTTCTCCGCAGATGTAGATAAATCTAACGACACGTCCCACTTCAAGATCTGTCAAACCTACAGGCTGCGTCAAGCCTTAGAGTTCCGTAACCAAAGGATCGGGACTATTAGACAGCTGAAATTTTCACAGAATTTGAATTTCTATTGTCGATATAAAAACAAATCAAAATATAGAACACAAACAAATAAAATTTAAAACTAAAACAGTTTACATATTGAGGGAGGACAAGCTACTTTTCATCTGGAAAATGGTTCCTAGCTAGACGCGATAACCTGAAGTTTACTCGGACCGAGTCGCTTGTCTTCTCGATCTAAATATAATAAAGAGGAAAGATTTGTTTTTTTTTTTTGTATTTTTGTAATAAATTTGTTCCGAAACTATTGGACCGATTTAAAAAAATATTTCACGAATTGAAAGCTTGCTTTTCTTGGAGTAGCATGTGCTATAATTTTCCTTCGGGAACGGTACTTATGAAATCACGGGCAACAGCTAGTACTATATAAAGTTTGTAAGTTCGTGGGCTGTAATCTCCGAAACTACTGATCAGATTCTGAAATGTCTGACATGGACATAAAGCTCCACTATTCTCAAGTGACATGCCATATGTCTGACGCGAGTGAAACTGAGTGACGCAGCTAGTCTGCGATAAAGCGAGTTGAAACTATTAGTCGTCGGATTTTTTCTCAATCCGTGCCGGCAGCTGGCGATCTTTTTGTCATTGTTGCTTTCGTCATCACACCACAACCAAGGTCGGATTGCCAAACGGTGCCCCGGGGCCCCAATATTGCAAAGGCGTTTTGTCTGCTGAGTCGTTTGATACATTTTGTATCTGCTGGCCACTGGGAAACGGACCAAAAGTTTTAAGAACCTAACAAGTGAAAGACAATTGGCGAATTGACCACTAGTTTTTGTTTACCCAAAAAAGAAATTTATTAGACACCTCATAAAAAACAAAATTATATATAACTAGCGGTTACCATTCCGTAATACGGGAATAAAATATAGAGTATGTTAACTCAGGGATATTCTAGCTTTCCATTGGTGAAAGAATTTTTCAAATCGGTCCAGTAGTTTGAGTTGTTTAGTACCCATAAGGCTCTGCCTTGTTTTGGGGGACTGAATCACCGTGTCAAAATTGTGGCCGACAATTTATTATTATTATTTTAAGTAACAACTTTTTAGTTAGTTTTATGTTAGTATGTTTTTGGACCCCTAAACGTTCGGTCTCGGCCCGACGATGGAGCCCATCAAAGATGCTGTTACACAAGCCACAAATTCTAGGACTTTCGGGCTTCCTCTGGTTTTCCTTTACATGACTTCGCTTATCGAAAATGGAATAAAAAATAGAACGCCATTGGACATCCAACGTCATTCATGTAGCCAAGCTATTGGTCGTAATCCGCGATGCGCATGCGACGCAAAACGTGCAAATTGCAATAAATGGCAGATAACAAAACGTGAAGAATGTGCAGTTGCAAACTCTGTTAACTGTACCCTTAACTAAGTTTATTATCTCATTGTATTTGTAGTTTTAATAATACCTCATAAACTACTCATCCGGTTTTGATGAATGAGGTTTCAATCGTATCTTTATTATGGTCCGGTGACAGGAAAAAAACATTCGAAGTCAGGTTTTAGTTTCAAATTTAAAACTAATAAATTCTTGTTTAATGGGCGCTTACCTCTTACATTCTAAATTTGAAATTGATTTTTTTTAATTCTGGGACTGGTCATTTAGACCGTATGGATGAAAGAGTAGTTAACGATAGAGGTTTATGGTGCGAATGTTGGAGGATGCAAGGAAAGAGAACACCCCAGGACGTTCCCGGATCAAAAGTGACGTCCTTCAAAAAGCTGGGTGCTGGGAGTGCGAAGAATAAAAGAGCGTGAATGAAAAGGCTTATGGATGTGAAGGAAGCGAAAGAAGTATCCAGAGATCGAGCAAAGTGTCGATCCATCGTCTCGCCTACCCCTGGGGGACAATGGCGTTAGCTTTATGTGTATGTAAGTATGTATGTATTCTGGGACCTGCTGGTTTACCCACGACGATTTCCATCACCGTACCGTCGAGCTAGTGATATATTCGAAAGACTCATCGGTACCCGATTCGAACCCGAACTTTTCGCATGAGAAGCAAGCTAACCACACTACCACTGCTCTTGCTTAGATAAATTGTGTAAAATTTTCTACATTGTAATGCCTCGATTCTTAGTTCCATGAACATGTTTGCTGGTTTCTTGCCTGTGTCTTTGTGTATTTATTTATCAGTGGTTTGCGATACACTCGTGATCTCTGAACGTCGTATCGTCGCGTCGGTCGCTGACAAAGCTAGCCAGTTCAAGGGTCTTGGCCGATGGAGACTCCTGATCATATACAGCTAAACAACAGTGCGGGAAATACTAGTTTTACTTATGAATAAATATGTTTAGGATCCAAAGAATACTCTTAAAACGTGGTTTATTTATTTAGCGGGTTTCCTCACGATGTTTTCCTTCGCCGTCGAGCTAGTGATAAATATATACGTAAGTTTTGAAAAACTCATTGGTACATGCCAGGATTCGAACCCGAGCCTCACTGATTTTCGGCCGGCTCTTCAGCCGTTCGGTCTATCACTGCTCAGAATACAGCAGGTCTCAGAATTAATTCTGAGACATGTGTGAACAGACCCGGTGCGGCGATGGGCTCACCATCTATCACGTTTAGGGGTCCAATATATTATCTCGTGAAATGTGGGTATATCCAGTAATGGAATACCTCTGCCTACCCCCTCGGGGTTTAAAGGCGTGAGATTATTATTTATTTATTTAGCAATTTTTTTTTTTAGTTTAGCAAAGACACTTCAGTTTTATGAGAACTTGCACTTATAAAAGCTCTCTATCTAGTATAGACGTTTCTAAGGGTATTTTTGTACCTACAGAAAATATTTTGTTTAGCTAGTTCTAATGTCATGAGTGTTTCCCTTTTAGAAGCATGTTTTTATTGTACAAGTGTAGTGACCCTACGTGGTCAGTCTTTAATCGGCTAATTCGCAAACACTACCAATCATCAGACGACAGCGCCGCAAGGGATTCTAAGCATCCGACGTATAAACAATATTTGAAAGTCTAATAACTTTTTGGGTGCAGAGGTGGCGACCCGAGGTCAGGGTCCCATGATTTTCAATTCAAAGCGGACCTAAACGGACAGCTCATTGGGCCGGATTGTTTAATTTCTATTACATAATACCTAAACATAAATACCTACAATTTTATATACATCTACGTCTTATTATTATGACAACATTTATTTACAAAGAAAATATACATTCATCACTATCACTACATAGTATAAAATAAAGTCGCTTTCTCTGTCCCTGTATCCCTATTTCCCTATGTCCCTAAGTATGCTTAAATCTTTAAAACTACGCAACGGATTTTGATGCGGTTTTTTTTTAACAGATACAGTGATTCAAGAGGAAGGTTTTAGTTTTAGCATTGCACCCGTGCGAAGCCGGGGCGGGTCTCTCTCAGATAAAAAATGTCCTCCAAAGAGGAACCATGTGGGACGGTACCCAGAGACTGGCCGCATTACCTCTCTGGATAGCTAGGCTGATACTTTGACAGAGATAGCTGCCAGCCCTCTGGTCACCTGAAGCCTCGACCAAACGCACTGACAGCTCTTTGAGGAGTTGTCGCGTCTCCGGCCCCCAAGGTCTCATGGTCTCCACCCCAAACAATACACATGAATGACAATTTTGGCTTTGCTTGATTTTTCGAGGGCGTTCGATACTATCAACGTTTCACTTTTGTTGTCAGAACTAACATATTACGGTTTCGATAATGGAGCAGTCAGATGTTTTGCCAGTTATCTCAGTGGTCGCATGCAAATGGTAGAGCTTCGTAATGAGATGAGAGTGGCCTCACGGCTCGTTCCTCCGTCTCACTTATTCAGAGAGGTGTTCCACAAGGGTCCATTCTAGGACCCGTCCTATTTATTTTGTATAGTGCAGATATAGTGAGTTGTATTAAAAATTGTGTATATTATCAATATGCAGATGACTAACAGTTTAGTTTTAAATCCATCCAGGTCAAAGTTTCTAGTATTAGCACAGAATAAGTAATAGTACTACGTACAGAAGGTTCTCTGTTAACAAATTCCCTGTTTAGGTATATGGAGGAACGGAGGTGGAATGCTCCTCCATCGTGAAAAGGAAGATCTTCCGCCAGGCGAGGTGATCGTGCCTGGGGACCGCGGTCCAACGGTTGATGTTGGACAGTTGTATTTATACAAACTCATTAGAAAACTCCGATAGCGCGGTTTAGAACTCAGCCGTCTATTGGCGCGTTCTATGTAACTCGGCCTTCTATTGGCGCGTTCCATGTAGTGTCGCTACAGGTACGTCAAACGTGCCTAAATGTGGCCATCTCATCATGTGGATGGGAGGTTGCTTTTCGAAGATCACAAAGTTTTTATTCAATGTAGGGGCTTATATGTACTCTTATTGAAAGTCATTGCGACTCCACCGCTTCGGTATGTATACCGTATAGCCACCGCTTTTCTGCCCTTCCCGTCTCTATGCTTCACTGTTTTGCATAATTTGAGCTAGCGTCACGACCCGCTAATGGTGTCCTCGCTAATAATCATAAATATTTTAGCGTGCAGTTCATAATTTCTCGCGACCTTCCTCACTGCCCTCTGAGCCACGCCCCTATATTCATGTCGTCCTGATTGACCGACGGACACACCTACGTGTAGGGTTGTCACTTACCTGCATAAGCCTGATAGGATCTGACATTAATAAAATCGTTATGTTATGTAACTGGCCAATGTAGTTTTCAGCACCAAATTGGATGTAGTTTTGACAGTTGTGTTGTTGTCGGTCTAACTTAAAATCTGGTACATGTCTCATCTTGTTACGCCAACTTTGAGGCGAGTTATCTATTACAGAGTGTTTTTAACTTGGTCAATACAGAGCTAAGCAGAGCTAGTATCTAATATCATTAAACAAGAAATTCTTGTAATATATTTCGTGTACCAATGAGTTTTTAAAAACTTACGTACATATTTATCACTAGCTCGACGGTGAAGGAAAACATCGTGAGGAAACCCGCAGGTATCAGAATTAATTCTGAGAAATATGTAAATAGACCCGGTCCGGCGATGGGCTCACCACCTATCATGCATGTATCATAGGGGTCCAATATATCTCGTGAAATGTGGGTATATCCAGTAATGGAATACCTCTGCCTACCCCCTCGGGGATAAAAGGCGTGAGATTATTTATTTTATATTTCGTGTATCTCGGAAACAGATTGCCGATTTCCAGTTTCAGACCACTCATTGAAAATCATTGCAAATCCACCGCTTTAATTAAACTTGATATTCCCGAGTGATAAATGGCGAATCACACTAAAATGAGCATCCAGTGTAAAATCTTATCTTAGCTGTTCTGCACGCGTATTCAGGGAGCTTCGATATGAGCTGATGTTGGTATGGAAAACTAATGTCATATGTGACATAAGGATTCGGAAAATTTTCCGTGGCTGTCAGAAACGCCTAGAATAAAGAAAAATTTTCACTCGATCTGAATCGAACGGAAACGGTATCGAGTCTCCGTGAATACGCCTGCTGATTGGTTGAATAAATTGGAAACGCTTTTCAACAACCAATCAGAACAGTTAACATAAGATTTAACAATCCCAGTTTGTTTGTGTTAAATACTAGCTATAATACACGATGGTCGTATTACACTCAATAATTAGTTAAGTTTCATAACGTATCCATAGGTGGCGTTGGGTCCGAATTAGAACACGCTATGGTTTCTTTCCCCCGGCTTACGATATAAGTTCAAAGATGATTTTCATTATAAAAAGTGATGTGACAAATAAGCAAAATTAGCCTTTCCGAAACCAGGTTTAAGTGTTAGTAACGAGGGGTACAGCGAGTATGCCAAATTTTTAACCTAGTATCTAGCAAGTTTTTTTAAACCTCCGGAGATGCGTTGACAACCCTACGTCAAGTAAATAGATACAGTATATTTCTGCGATTCCAAGTACTATTTGCTCACGAGGTAATTGTGTGACACCAACCTAAACTTCTAATCAGCTAAGCACACGCGATTACGTAACGCGAATGTGACATGCAGCATGCTTTGCTGATGTGATAATTTCTAACCAATAATTTGCCCACTAAGATCCCGTTTTTGTAGGACATTATTTTTCTTGAACCTTCTCTTTCTCTAAATTTCATTGCAACCGGAGGATTGGTTTAAAATGCATTAATGTAAATAAATAAAACGTTCACAGATCAAATTAGTGACGTCCTTCAAAAAGCTGGGGTCAAGAGTGCAAAGAATAAGAGAGCGTGCATGAAAAGTATATATATAATATATATATATATATATATATATATATATATATATATATATATATATATATTATTATATATATATATATATATATATATATATATATATATATATATATATATATATATATATATATATAAAAAAATAATTACCGTATTAAAGCTGTTTAGCAAAACGAGATCCATCAATCAAAATGCCATGTTTATTCCGATGTAATTACCATTGAATGCAAACGAAATGAAATGAATTGTACTATACAAAACATGGAAAATTAATTCATTAATCACGGAGATAGAATATGAATTGGATTTCTGTTGGTGGTTGCGAAACCACTGAATGGTGGCAGTGTTACCAGTTGTCTACAGAATTGCACTAAATTATAAGTTTTCATTTAAACGCGACAAGGAAACAGAAGAGCGTTTCGGAAGAGACGTTAAACCGTTGATGCCGGTTTTCGTTGTGTTTACGCAAAATGGAAGCCGTCTAAACTAAAGACGAGAAGAGAAAAAACTAAAGATTAATAAATTTTCGACACTAAGTAACTAGCCAAATACCATTTTACAATCCGCTGCGCTCGATGCACTGTGGAGCGCTTTAAATGAAATTTTTTTATAGGTAAAGATACAAAGTACCCACATAAATTTATTTATTTAACTTCATGTCCCAAGAAAATGTACACATGGCGAACTTAATGCCTAAAGGCATTATCTACCAGTCAACCATCAGGCTAAGCAGAAATAATTTTGAGGAATTGGCCGCAAATAGTAAAAATAATCAATGAAACATAACATTACGGTAAATTTTTAGTGTTAGCATTGCACCCGTGCGAAGCCGGGGCGGGTCGCTAGTACATACTATATATCGTAACAACCATTGCATTTTTTCAACTGATTTCCGCTAACTCATGGAGACAAATATGCAAGCGATATTAATGTTGTAACGTTGCGCGTCAAAGTGGAATCGGACCCTATCTGCTGGAGCGGAACCGCGGCCGTTAATCCGTCAGTGTCAGCGTTTGATGAATCGCCACATTCAACGTATTAGCCGTACAGCGCGCCACACACTGTATGATCCTTTATAATCTACTAGTTGTTCCCCGCGATTTCACCGACAAAAGTCCCGTTCCCATGGGAAAAAATCCTTTTTTAGCATTAAAAAGTAGCCAGACTATCTCTGTACCAAATTTCATTTAAATCGGTTCAGTAGTTTAGGCGTGATTGTGTAACACACAGACAGACAGACCTTCGCATTTATAATATTACTACTACTACTAGTTGCTCCCCGCGATTTCACCGCCGAAAGTCCCTTTCCCATGGGAAAATTATAGCCCAGAAAAGTAGGCTTTCAATTGGCCAAAGAATTTTTTAAATCGGTCTAGTAGTATATCAGTTTATTCGTTACTCTATAAAATATTAGTGTAGAAGTGAAGATGTAGACAGGAACGTAGCAGAAGAAATATAAATGGCTAGCCTACGTGTACTTTGGTCAGGTTATCGCGTCTCCTAGAAATTATGTTTTTTCTTGGATCAAAAGTAGAATATCTCCTTTACCAAGGTCCAATTCATCTCTAGATACTAAAATTCATGAAAATTGGTTCAGTGGTTTTAGACGTAAAACCATAAAAAACAAACTCCCTTTCGCATTTATAATATTAGTTAGGATTATATTTGACCTTACATCAATTACATTAATCTTGCAGTATTGATATTTTTGAAACTATATTTATAATATAATAATATAATCTCACGCCTTTCATCCCCGAGGGGGTAGGCAGAGGTATTCCATTACTGGATATACCCACATTTCACGAGATACACTGGACCCCTAAACGTGATAGGTGGTGAGCCCATCGCCGGACCGGGTCTGTTTACACATGTCTCAGAATTAATTCTGAGACTTGCGGGTTTCCTCACGATGTTTTCCTTCACCGTCGAGCTAGTGATAAATATGTACGTAAGTTTTGAAAAACTCATTGGTACATGCCAGGATTCGAACCAGAGCCTCACTGATTTTTCGCCGGCTCTTTAACCGTCAGGGCTATCACTGCTCTTATTGCTAAAATTATATTTCTTTGTCTTTAATTATAGACTATACGTGTAGCAATCAACAAATGAATGTCTATCTACCTATTCTTATCTGATACATTTGAAGCGACTCCATGAAGATAGATCGCTTGCTACGAACCTGGCAGATCTCTCATGCTTCACACACATCCATCAAACGACTCATGCACGCTCGTCGATTAATCTGGCTTTTCTTCAATATCTACATGGATATAAGTAGGTACGTCTTGATCGTCTTGTAAGGACTCGCCTACTAACAACACCCTTTTATTATGACGTATGAAAATGTATGGCGCCATTTCCGAAGTCTGCGACAGAAGCGTGCGGCCGACGTCTGTCTTTTTCATACATTGACTTTTTCATGCAGTCTTTAGTTCACGCGCATCTCCAGTACAAGCCTTGTAATCAACATACTACAACCACCCACACAGGTACCATCGTTAACCTTACCTGCATACTTTCTGCGAGATGAAATCGCAACTGCGAAGGTGCACTGTACCACCGGATACACGATACAAATTACGTTAGCGGGTTAATACGGCCATAACTCATCGCCGGTGTCGGGTAGAACAATACCGGTAGTATGTACTACAGGGGTGACGAAATAAGCAACTGTATCTACAGTATTCACAAAAACTTTGAGGGTAGGTGAAATACCTATTAGCAAAACCAATTAATTTATTCGTTTACACTACTGAAGTTAAACAACTACAACGCGTAACGGAAAGAGCGCAATTAGTAAATTAATATAAAAAAATATGATGCCTTCATACCTACTTTAGTTTTGATAATAATGAGCAATAATAGTACGATTTCCATAGGTGGCACTAAATTCAGCTATTCTACTCGTAAAAAAATAACACTTTAAAAATAGCTGAAATCGATTAAGTAGTCGATACTGAACAAACTTATTTCAGGAATTGCGCTTATTCTGTTACATATTGTATTAGTATAAAAGAGAGGTTATAGCGCAGTGGTTAAAGAGCTACTCATTCTTGAAGTTCGGGTGAAAACATCACAATTGATTCAAATGCATGTGTACCAGCGCCTCGGTCCGGCGAGAGTCCGAAGAATATTCGTGAAACGTGGGTATGCCCAGAAATGCCTACCCCCTCGGGGATAAAAGACGTGAGGTTGATTATTTTATTTATTACTAGCGGTTCTGCGCGGTTTCACTCGCGTAGTTCCCTTTCCCGTGGGAATACGGGAATAGAATATTTTTATTGTAACTCAGGGATATTCTAGCTTTCCATTGGTGATAGAATTTTTAAAATCGGTCCAGTAGTAGAGTTTATTTGTAACAAAGATACATACATATAAATCTTTCCTCTTTATATTAGTATAGAAGTATATTCAAGACTGATTCACAAAGCCCGAAGCCCGGTTTATCACAATCAAAAAGTGCCTATAAACAAGCATACTATAAAAATACATTGAACCCCCCTCTGGCTGCTATCTAAGGCCTGTACACAAAAGGGTATTTAACGAGGGGCAGGTGTACAGCACCGCAGGTGTGGGCGGAACCTAAATAAAATACCTTTTGTGGTGCCACGTGTCAGATAAGCCAATATTTCGATCGAGGGTGGAAAATACTAGCTCGTCGCGCCGATAGGCTCTTTAGTATTAGAAGTTTTTCTATTTTTTTATATTTCATTTACTGACAATAGCCTTACAGTTAAAGAGCCTACTTCACATGATGATAATCAGTGAGGCTCGGGTTCGAATCTAGGCATGCGCCAATGAGTTTTCCATAACTTAGGTACGTACATATTTATCACTAGCTCGACGTGTGAAGGAAAACATCGTGAGGAAACCAGAAGGTCCCAGAATTAATTCTGACGCATGTGTCCTAGACCGGTCCGGCGATTATCTCACCACCTACGACGTTAAGGGGTTCGAAGACTACACTGGTATAATGTGGGTATTTCCTCTAAGGTAGTTGAAAGTACAGAAATGGCATACCCCTGCCTAGCCCCTCGGAGATAAAAGGCGGGAGGTGGGATATATCGTATTAACAGAGGATATTTTTTGTCTAGGAACGCGGACGAAATCGCGGGCGAAACTTCACACTCTGTGGCAACCTATAATATAATAATAATATAATCTCACGCCTTTTTTATCCCCGACGCCTGTTTTATACCCGTAGGCAAAGGTATTCCATTACTGGATATACCCACATTGCACGAGATATATTGACAACCTAATTATAGCAAACTAGCGGTTCTGCGCGGTTTCACCGGCGTAGTTCCCGTTCCCGTGGGAATACAGGAATGAAATATAGACTATGTCACTCAGTGATAATGTAGCTTTCAATTGGTTAAAGAATTTTTAAAATCGGTCCATTTGTTTTTTAGTTAATTCGTAACAAAGATACAATCACAAACAAACAAAACTTTTCTCTTAATAATATTAGTGTAGATAAATTAACGTTGAATTTTGAACTAAACTTAATATCACTATTTATGATACATATAAGTAGCCGAATGACATCATTTAAATCTCTCATTTATTTATTGCTTTCATTCAAATGCGTCGTGGATGGTTATGGACACTGGACAGTCAGTCATTTAACTATTTAGTACCCATTCAAATCGATCACGTGGCCATGGACAAAGAGAACCTAAACCATAACAGCATGTAAGAACAATGGACCAGGGTTACCATATCTCAGGATTTGTCCTGAGAAGACAGGATTTTGGGGCTATTAGCCGATTTTGAAAATCTCATGTTAAAGACGATGTGACGCTGAATTAACCGATATCGGTTAAAAAAAAATTCTGAGACTTGAGTTACGTTGCCAATAGTGGCCGACCCAAAGTTCGGTGTCGGTTTCGGCTAAAAATCTAGTTTCAGTGGCAGTTTCGGTTTCGGCCAAAATTGGCCAAACCTTTTGCCGAAACCGAAACTGATTTCGGAAGTTGTCGTGCAGGCTCGTCTAACTTCGTTTTTCGCGGCAACGCTTTGGCGGACGCTGGCGGTCCTGTTCGGGAATTATTAAATAAATGATTTCTTACAACAAAATTAATATACTGTGTTCCATTTCATGTCCTAATTAATGCAGAATAATGGGTAAATTGCAACAAATTTCAGTATTTTAAGGATTTATATAGTTGACCACGTGAGTTTCGCCAAGCCAACGGCCAACGGCCGAACATTCAGTTTCGGTTTCGGCCGGAAAACCAGTTTCGGTCGGACACTAGTAAATTATTGGATACTCGATAAAACAAAACAACGAGTGCCTACATATTCGTAATGTTTCTTTTAAACGATAGATGTTGCATGTTTAATAGTCAAACCACGTGCCCTGTTAATCAAATACGCATTAAAACCATTGTCGACCTAGCAGCGGGCAGCCATTTGAAAATGATTAACGAAATCAAGATGAAAAAATTAAATTGCTTACACACGCGAGCGGGAAATATAAATGCTTTTTTTTTATTTTGTGCTCTGTGAAACAGGCAGGAGTATTGAATTGTCAAGACTAGAATACCAAATAATAAGATGACCAAACAATTTGATTTAGTCCCTATCTACATATAATAATGTGTTTATCACAAGTGAGAAAATCAATCAGGAAAGTTTTTGTCAACGAGACTATTTTATTATTGTAACTTATTTTTATTTATTATTATTAATCCCAAAATAACAAGAAAGCCGAACATTGTGAGGTGCATTATAGTGAGAATTATGTAACTAAACAAAGTAATTTCTACTTTCTGGTTAATTCTACTACGCTTTGTTTCGCATACCTCGTTAATGTCGAAAATAAAGAAAATTAAAATTGATAGCTAAACTCGCATTACACGTGGTAGCTAGGTATTAGCTTGACATGTTTACTAAACAAACTGACACCGCATTTTGTTAAGCGCAAGACACACGAATGTAAACCGAAAACTAGTGGTTTCGAAATCGAGATCATATTGGTGGTATTAATGTCAATCAGAATTGTATTACATCTACCATTAACTACGCCTCCATTGTTTATTTTAATGTTTAACTCGCCGAGATTGACGCTAAAACCGGTTCATTAACATTACATGCTAAAGACACATTTAGTTCTAGTCTAAACGAAAGCGCTGTACAGCGCCTTAGGTAGCTGCGCGGTGAGACAGGAGAAGATATCATCCCCCCTCACACTTACCTCACCTCTCCTCTTTTTCGATTCCCCTCAAAGTCAAAATGTTTTATTTAAAGTAGGGACTTACAAGTCCACTTATTGAACGCCATTTCAACTCCACCGCTTCAGCATGTATTGTTGAGGAGAAGAAGCGGGGCAAGAAACTCCTCAACACAGTATTCTTAAAGGTCTAAGGTAAAGCTACCAACCCTAAACAGAAAAAAAAATCGTTGGAATCGATGCCACAACCACTGGTGATCTACATTACCACAAAAAGCTTCTAATTTAAAGTTTTTACTAAACCTCCGGTCACACAACGACCAGAACTGCGCAGGGCGGTGACGTGGAGATGTCGAGACTCGAGCAGCGTACGCTTAGGCCCCCATCGGCCTTCGACTTGGATAGGGACTTCAGTGTGGTCGAGTTTACACCCTGTCGAATTTCGCATTGAAGTCACTGTAGAAATGTAGGACCCGACTTCACACATTTTAAAGTACCGTGGCATTGTAAAGAACTAAATTCTCTATTGCCAACTACTGTCGAACAAGAAGACAGTTTGATCGGGTCGTTCAGCCTTCGCAAAGCTGCGAGTAGCCAGCGCGGGCGCACGATCCTTCTTGCGCTCGCTTGTCAGAATGAACTAAGCCAGCAGTGTCGTAACGCTGTTTCATACATTGAATAGGGTAATGGACCATTTACACGAGGCCATTCCATGAACCACTACACTGAGCCAATCCAAACTGAGAACAAAAAAGGCTTGAGGACAATCCAATGCAGCGGACTGAATCTGTTCACACGAGGCCATTATTGGATTGGCTCTTGGAATGGCCTCGTGTAAATGGTCCATTAGTAATAGAAATACGCACTATCGTCACGACACACCGCTACACGACAATGTATTTCTAGCCATACTAAGGCCTTTATTACAGAATGACACGAAACTCCGCTGGAAGAGGTCAGAAGGAGATGCTGCTATATGAGTCGCCATTGTCCCTTTAATAGCGCTTAATCTAAGTTTGAGACTTGTGATACAAACTTAAATGTATGAACCCGATAGACTTCGGGCGCGACGACACCCCATGCGCTGTAGTGTAGAATTAGCTTGAGAAAGACGCAAGTGCCTAACATGTCTAGTACGAGCGCTGTGCCATGGCTAAACGCGTTTTTAGTATAAGATCGATTTTCCATCTGTGTCTGTAAGAACATTTCAATGAAACAGCATCGAGGCGCGTGAGCCGCAATCGAAACATTACCCAAGCCGAAAGCCGCAATGACCTGATTCTTCCTTTACGTGTATATGAGCTACGTGACGTTTTGTATGGTTTTGACTTGTCATATTATATCGTTTGTGCATTATAGTCGTATCAGTTAATGACGTGGTTTGCTGTCCTAGCCAATACCCATCGAGGCAGAAAAGCGGTGGCAATTCGGGACGGGATTTTTGTTATGTTGTAACCTGTGTCAGAGCGGGCGCGTATCGGTGCGATCGGACCGCGTATCGGATCTGTGAATGGCCTTAATAAAACTGGAAAGAATCGTTTCGGATGCTATGTGTAAACTGCGCCTTAATTTTTCTTCTGCTAGTAAACCTTACAGTTTCAAATTAAGAATGCCTGATCCTGGTACATGTAGGACAATGAATGTGTTATGCATTTGTTCTATGGGTAGTGTTTTTAAAACATAATATCAAATGTTATGATGACCCATTAGCTATTATAAAGTCATTCACTAGAAGTAACTGATATTGTGTATGTTAAAAAGCGTTTTAAGTTCCCTGTGTACATATATTTTTAGGGTTCCGTACCTCAAAAGGAAAAAACGGAACCCTTATAGGATCACTTTGTTGTCCGTCCGTCCGTCCGTCTGTCAAGACCCTTTTTCTCAGGAACGCGTGGAGGTATGAAGTTGAAATTTATATCAATTACTCAGGTCTACTGTCCCTTGAAGCTGTGAAAAAATCAAACTTCTAAGCCAACGCAATCAAAAGATACAGCCGTTTATGCCGCAAATTTTCGACACTTGCAAGGGAATCAAAACCTACAGGGTGCTTCCCGTGAACTCAGAATCTTGAAATTTGGTACGAAGCAACGTCTTATAGCATAGATAAAGGAAAAATTACGAAAACCATAAATTTGCAAAGTTGTACGGAACCCTCGGTGCGCAAGTCCAACTCGCACTTGGCCGGTTTTTTTTTATAATTAAATACTAACAATAAAATGCGCACAGTATGAATGCATAATTTAGTGTGTTATAATTATTGATGGTTTTTGTTGTGTTTATGCACAATAGAAGTTGTTTAGCCATGATTACCCTAAGGTACATTTTTGACAGTAAAGTCACCTAAAGCCAGCACCACCTCCTAATATACTCATGGGAGATATTTGCGCCTTCGCTATCGCACTTTTATTTCACCTCCTTAGGGGTTGAATTTTGCAAAATCCTTTCCTAGTGGATGCCTACACTGTATAAGCTGTCTTTGTGCAAAATTTCAAGTTTCTAGACCCAGCGGTTTAGGCTCTGCATTGGTATATTATATCACCAATCAGTCAGTTAATCATTTTATTATATATCTGGATTTTGATAAATAGATTACATACCTACACTGTCGCATTGGGTGCTATAACAATAATAAATATCACTTGTATGATGATACAATATCCTACCATACCATACAAGATAACTAACCTTATTTAGATTTATTATAATTTACATTATAACATACATACCTAATATATTAATTTATTGTAGGCAGAGATAATATACCACCACTTGCTATAGACCTGGCAAGCTTACTCAAAGACTATGAGAAATTTCTATAGGGCATTTTATCTTTGAAGTAGGGATTAATAAACCCAGGATTAATTAAGTGGTTAGTTATTAATATGCCCACTAATGTATATATTTTTCATTATCAAACCTTCAGCCCACTGTAGTGCTATGGGTCTTTTCAGTTTTCTCACACATGGATGGTTGTAAGAACATACTGTATCTCCCATGAGTGTGCTGTGTAGTTGGAGGTGGTGCTGGGCTCGAGGTGACTTTACTGTCAAAAATTTTAAGCTACCTTCTATTGTGCATAAACACAACATTAACCAACAATAATATATTAAATAAATAAATAACACACAAAATTATGCATTCATACTGTGCACATTTTATTGCATTTTAAATTCCAAAGTTACATGAAATATTGATATAGAAATATCAATATTTAATGTAATTTTGGAATTCGCTCAAATGAGAATAGATTGAATTTTTCGGCAACCGTTTGATCTTGTATGGAAATATATCCCAATTACCTTGACCCATATTACAACATGTATTTGGGTTACATTAAATTTACTAACACTATTGTTTAGCTTACATAATTGAAACTTTAGCTTTAGCCAGCTAGAGGCCTAGTATAAAGCGGGAATACAGCATTCTGCGTACTGGCCAATAGGGTTCTTTTCAGGTGAAAATTATTTATTTTTATAGTTTAACTAGCAGCGCCCCGCGGTTTCACCCGCGTAGTTCCCGTTCCCGCAAAGTTCCAGTTCCCGTTCCCGTGGGAATATCGGAATAAAAAGTATCCTATGTCCGTCTCGTGGTTCTAAGCTACCTCCCCGCCAACTTTCAGCCAAATCAGTTCAGCCATTCACGCGTGATGCCGTGACCAAGGGAAAAAGGGATTCATTTTTATATATATAGATAATAAGTTAAAGGTAAGTTTAAGCTAAGCCTACAAACTTAGGATACATAAAAATACTACAGATTTAGGAAGATAGGTTTAATCTTTCTGTGCAAGAACATGTCTGTTGGCTTCGTGTCTGGGTGTTTAATATTTAGTTAAGTATATTTATCAGTTTTTTAGTACCCATAGTACAGGCTCTGCTTAGTTTGGGACTAGACGACCATGTGTGAATTGTGTCCCACAATTTATTTATCTCCAAGCGATGGGTTCCATATTATAATTTTGTCTTGAAAAACTAGGCAATGTTATATTGCCAACTTCGATCTAACTGTAATGATGTGCCTTGTCGGTTGATTATGAGAACACAAATTACAGCTACATAATTATACAATAATGGCTGGTATCATGGTGAGTTTGTACATTTACTAATAAACTTGATGAATTCAGTTACACCTTTAAGTAAAGGTTTACTATATCAATATTACTTGTTTCACTGTTGACCTAAAACTTTTTGCACTTTACACGGATGGTATTGTAACTGTAGACTCCATACACGAACTTTATCTGATATAAGTATCACGACCGAAAAGAACAGATACTACGCAAAAACTACGCCCTAACACGACACCACTTTTCGCAATAAACTGATGAAAATACTAAGTAATTTACAGGGATACCACCTGCATCAACCAGTAACATTTTAAGAACCTTAGCGACGTTCTAAAAACATCTGTTACAATGAAAACAAGGTAATAGGTACCGAAATTGTATGCTTAGGGCGATTCTGTGAAAAAACGAGTGTTCGGCGGTGTGGGAATCGCACAGCTGGCATGAGGGCGGCTGCCACGACCGGCGACCGGCGCCTCAGCACCCAGCCACGCCACGAAAACCCCCGACATACCCAAATAGGTTACTCGCAACGAAACATCAAACAACACAAAAACCAAGGAGAAATGCCACTCACCTTATTTCACCAGTATCATCCAATAACAACCAGCATTGCGATCCAGAATGGACTACCACTGCATAAATATTCACTATTCAACACAGAACATTTTTTATTCCATCCAAGGAAGTATTGCACAGATATTAAAACCATCGATAACTCATAACAAATTGCACAAAAATAATTGTATAACACATACACGAGTACGGGATAATATAATAAAAGTTATTATCACAATTTAACACGAAAAAACACTACAAGTAACGGATATCACTTTTCAACTTGTCCTTGCGTTCACATAAATTGGCAGCCATCTTGCGTTTGTGCAATGGAGAAAAAATGTTGCCAGCTTAAAAATTTAATATCCCCCATCTCTCTTAAAAAATGTTTGGGATTGTAAAAACATTTTCATTAATACCGAAACAAGCGAATAATTCGTGTCTCCAATTGCGTACGAGTGTCATGAAAGAGTGACTAGAGTAACTAACGTCAATCAAATAATAACAGTACATATTCAATGATTGGCAGATATATACATCAAACCAATTTACTGCGCAGCACGGTACAGAGTTAATCGTTGATACTTTACCGTACCGTCATTAATTACTTTGACAAAGTAATTATTGATGATAAGAAAAAGAAAGCTGATTGCAAAACCTAACGTGTAAAGAATAAGATCTTAC
Source organism: Ethmia dodecea (assembly GCA_963855545.1). Lineage (NCBI taxonomy): Eukaryota > Metazoa > Arthropoda > Insecta > Lepidoptera > Depressariidae > Ethmia > Ethmia dodecea. The sequence goes on from OY979458.1 coordinate 12,539,038, forward strand.
AAATAGGGAGAAAAATATTGCTAGTAACATTTCATACTCTTCATAGACAATCATTTTTGGTTTTTAAGCAATTACCATTTTGTGAATTCTGCCTACTGTAGTCGAGAACATTTTCTTTTTTTATTTTCTTTTATTTGAAGTAGACTTAAAATTATTTTCCATACTCAAAGATTTTCCAGTACCTAAAAAGCTGATCGGAATCGACAACAATACCGTAAAGAAGTTTTCGAATATATAAAGAGTTGAAAACAATTTTGTAATGACGTGCTTTTTGACTTCCTCGTTGTTTTTCATAGCTTGTATCAATGGTTTGGAGCCATTTTTAGAGAGCCATCTAGAATTATCGCCCTAAACTAAAACGATCACCTCTTGAAGTATGTATGTTGATATGTATGTATGTACTTACAAAAATGGAAATAATGGAATGCCATCGACAGAGTTTATGCCGTTATCTGCTATAAATATAATACAGTAGAAATAATAACCTTAGTAAAACGTGAGGCCTCCGCGATATTATAAGGCTGTTTTACAATAAATTTTATTTACTATTTTTATCCACTAGCACTGTATCAAAATACAATGTTTCAAGTTTCTAAATATCAGAATTTTTCATTGTTTAGAAAAGTGTATATTTTTTCTAGAAATAATTATTTACAAGGAAAACATGTTTTTTACTACATTTACAGATTATATAAAGTCCTCCAAAGATGATTCTGGCTGGTTTCTCCCTCTGGGTATGTACGACAATCCCTTGACAGATAGATGACATGGTCTCGCTCCGCTCGTCTATATCCTAAATGGCACAAGAAGCCCATTTGTGGTCGTTACATGTGCGTGCGTCGCATGGAGCGCTCCACAGCTGAGACGCCCCACCGCTCCAGCGCCACCGATGTGGAATTGAACCAAAGTAACATCACACCAGCGAACTGCCATGTTTTCATGGCCCGAAAATCTTACTAGAGGCACAAAATTACAATACTAATAGAGGTGGGCGATTTCGTGAGTTCCTAGTATGTGAAAAATCATATGAAATGACTTGACCATGACCATGGATACTACGGAATTTGACTAAATAGTGGCTAAATTCTCTGTGTCCACAGAGCGTTCAGTAATATGCTTTATAACACATTTGCTCGTAAAAGGTGTCTTATTTCACCAATTTCAATATCGTATTGTATCTCATTACGCCCAAGTGCGGTAAGTGTAAAGTAAAACGCACGGTTTATCAAAATGCTCAGTCTTAAAACGAACGGTACTTTTTTAAAATCTCAGCAAAGAGTTTTTATGTCAAAAAAGTTGTCAACATTTTATGATTAAAATTAACTTTGGGAGATTAAATATAATAAAGAAATATTTATGTAGGTACATAATTATTTAATTTAATTAATTTTGACAGTAAATTACAACCAATTAATCTGTAAAAAAACACAAAAATATTAATTTACTTTATTAGTAATACTGGCTGTTTTTTGTGCCTTTGTCTAAAAAAAAATGCTGATGCGCGCCGCGCGCTTTTTCTTAACGCTGTATTGTTTTTATTCGTTTACCATAGTCGGAGTTTTATTTTATTTCCTCGCAAATGTATTATAAAACGTCGTATGACATACGTGCGCCTTGAAAATTACAGCCTCTGCTTACTTGTAGCCCTCGCCTACGGCTCGGGCTAGCAATATCGCCTCGGCTGTAATTTTCAACCTACCGCACTTATATCTTAGTGTACTATTAATTTCCGAGTTCCAGCTGACGTCAGTACAGCAGCGCCACAAACTTCTCCTCATATCCTGGCATTTAGTCACTTTTTGACCAATTGTGACTAAATCGTGAATAAATAAAGCAAGGATCCGTTTCACGAACCATGACTGTGGCGCTGCTGGGATGACATTTATATTTAGGAGTTACTAGGCATGTAGTTTTCTTTTGCTGAATTGTACCAATATTATTTATGGTTATTATTTATTGTGTTAACGTGTAGGGTTCATGGATTGATGTAATTTATTAAAACACTGGCATAGGTTTTAAATTATAGTATATTTTCTTTTTCATATTTTTCTTTTTTGTGTTAATAACTTATAGACCACAGGTCTTACTTGTAAACTTAATTAATTATACTTTTAACATTAAGTTATCGTTAGGAAATAGTATTCCTTAACTGCTTGTAATTGAAGAAAATAAACGATTTTTTTAAAAGAAAATGCACGGTTATTTATATTAAAAAAGATTTGAAAGAATATAAAACCACTTGAAGACGCTAAATCAAACAATATCATGTGTATGTAATTATTCTAAAGCATAATAGCGCCTTCTAAAACGAAGGAAATTAACTTAGCTTTAATATAACATAGGTACTTTACGTTCGTGTTTTCTTTCTTTTAGATTTTTAAACATTACATCACTTGAGCTTACTTAAGAGAAATCAAAGTAAATAAGTACCAATTAAACTTTCCATTGCTACGCTCCACATCACGGAATGAGAATTGACGATTTCTTTACGATATTTAAGTCTCCTACAAAAATAGATTTAAAATAGAAAATGCACTTTTTAACCACATACGTCAAAGTTCTGACTAGACAATCACACGCACACTTTACAGTCTGTATAAGGCCACTTTTCGTCCATAGACTAGGGCACTTGGTTTTCACCCTCGTTCAACGTCGTCGTACTGTCTGTTAGTACTCCAGCCAACATGGCCGTCGGGCGTTTAAATGTAATCGATAAACACATTTTTTTCATCAAATGCAGCAAATTCGATTAGTCGTCGGTTTCAGCGATCCAAGTCAACGGTAAGCCGGTCATTTCACTATGACTCCCAGGCTTTTCTGAAACTCTACTGGCAGGAATATGTGCATAATGTTCTCAATCTCACCACGACACAATGGGCAGCGGTCGCATCTGTAAAAACAAATAAACTTGTTTAAAAATAATATCAAAGCGTAGCGAAAATTCTAAATCTGTGATCAAAACATTCCATGTATTGTACACTCAAAAGAAAATGGCGGCAGCAGTCGGCCATCTTGTATCAAACAGGTGTTATAATTTATTCTTTTCAAAAAGTTATTTTTTCTTTGGTTTTTCCTTAACTGTAGGTGACGTCTTGATATACATTGTGTATGTTTTTAAATTTTGAGGCTAGTTAAACACAAATGGGTGTGACTAACTTCCTACTATTTGCAAGCTATAAAGAAAAAGTATGTTATCGTCAATAAAAAAATATACTATACTATCTGATCAGAGCGGTCTCACCTACGTCGTTCCCATAAACTTATGTTACTCCCTGATAATGTAGCTTTCAAATACGAAAGAATTTCTAAAATCGGTCCAGTAGTTTTTGAGTTTATTCGTTACAATTTTTTTTTCTTTTTATAATATTAGTCAGACTACTTTTGAGGTCCACAGATATTGTCAAAGACTATTTACCTTGGCGCACATTCTTCGCAGCAGACAACGTGTCGGCAGGGCAGAAACAGAGTCTCCATAGGGCTATCCATACAGACGCGGCAAGCCAGAGCATCGCCACCACTGCGTGAACGCTCGCGGGGCTCCTGTGAAATCAAACATGGATATTTAGTTTTCAGTTCGATTTTTGAATTTAAAATAATTCAAGATTTTCATATGATTATATGGAGAGAGAACACTTTGGAAGGACTAGTGTCTATCCTCAGCCAATCAGAAGGAAATTAAACCAAAATGGTAGCCCAATAAACCAATCACAAATTTTGCGCTTTCGCTTCTGGCGCCATCTGCTATTTCGTTGCCTGAAAGATCCTAATACTGGCTTTGCTGGTGGTTAATCTCACTACACAGATGTCACTCTGTCATTTAATTTCAATAGTAATTCACGGAGGCTCGATACCGTTTCCGTTCGATTCAGATTCAGTGAAAAATTTTCCGAATCCTTATGTCACATAATATGACATTAGTTTTCAACACCAACATCAGCCCCACTCGAAAGTGTTCGACAGATTTTCCGATTCCGAGTCGAATATCGAAGCTCCGTGAATACGCCTGCAGTACAGAAGTCCTATGATGTTAGACAAATAAAACTGTCATCATTTGACATTCGCCACGCGGTCAGTGCTTGCTAACTTCCACTGGAGGTAATTATGGATGTAAAAACGAAGCAACGTACGTCAAATTTATTTATTATTTATTAACTATAGTATGATTAAAGCACTCACGTGTTGGTCGGGCCCGGAGTTAGAGCGTCGTCTTTGCCGCGGCTCGTGTGAAGCGGCCTGCCTCGCGTGAGCGGCGCGGCGGGCTCGGTCGTGCACCTCGCGGCAAGTACGCCTAATGTCGAACACGTAGCGGCGGCCTAGGGTCGTCGAGTCGTTGAAGATCGACGCTATCGTGCCCTGGGGACGAGGATATAAATAAATAAAAATCATTTATTTCATATAAACAAGTCATTACATCAAAAAATTTAATTAAACATTATAAAATCAAATTTAAATACATTAATACCTACTTAAAATAAATCACATGTCAATAAATAAATAAATAACGAGAGTTAAAGCACCATCTATTGACACGTTTGAATACTCAAGTGACAGCTGTAAGTGTAAGGTTGCAGGGCGGAAGATCCTAGAATATTTATAAATAGCATAGATGAAGTAAGAAACAATGCGTTAATAAATTCATAAAGGCTAAGACATAAAATTGACACAAAATAGGTACCTTATATTTACTTATTGTTGTCGCAGTGGGATATGACAATTATTGACAATATTTTTTATAGCTAACTTTGAAACTATTGCAAAATTCATCTGCCAAGTTTTATGAGGAAATCGGAAAAGAAACTGATGCCTAAGATTAAACAATACGTGAAACAAATACTAACGAAAACTTCCCTAATAAAGCAACTTCCTAACAAAATTACTAATTGTATTTTCTAAATAAAAAATGTTACTTAAATAGAATCTACTAAAGTTGTTATAGAAAAGCGGGGTTCTGTGACACAGGCTTAATGAAGTTTATCAGAGGGCCTCAACAATTGTACGTATCAATATTCTGTTTTTGAAATAAATTTATTATTATTAAGTACTAGTGACCCGCTTTCGCTTCGCTTCGGTTTTTATTACCATAAAAACGTTTCTCTTGAATCACGCTTATCTATTAAAAAAAACGCATCAAAATCCGTTGCGTAGTTTTAAAGATCTAAGCATACATAAGGACAGACAGATGGGATGCGTTGTTTTATACTATGTAGTGATTATTAAAAGACGTCTCCACACACCTTGAGGTCCCTGATGAACTGTTCGGTGACGTCAGTCCTGACAGTTTCGCAGCAGTAGAAAGCGTGCTTCTCAGTGACGGCGCGGTACAGCGCGGCTGCTTGCCCGGACGTCGCCATTTTGACGTGCAGAGTTGCCTCGTGCCCCTCTCCCGTCACGTATGACAGCTGGAAGATGCGCCTGAGTGGCTGCGCGCGATGGATCGCTGTATAGGGAATGCTGGGGAGGAGAATAATAATAATAAATAAATAAATTATGGGACAGATTCACAGACGGTTATTCGGTTTTACTAGCAACTCGTCGGTGGAGATGGGCTGCTGTTTACATTTAGCCAATCTTTAATGGACGAGTTTAGAGTGCCTTGTTATTAGACTAATGACTTTTGAATTACCTACAGAACATAAATACATTTTCAATCAGTCCCAAACTAGGCAGAATCTGTACCATTGCTATGGGTACTAAACAACAGAGCTGATACATACTTAAATAAATATTAAATACCCAGACAAGAAGCCAACAGACATGTTCATAACACAAATATTAGCCCCGAGCGGGAATCGAACCCGCGATCTCCGACTCAGAAGGCAGGCTCACTACCAACTAAGCCAGCAAGCTCGAATGAAGTATTAGTTTGATTGTTTCAATTTTATTGGTCTTACAAAGACTTTTAGGGCTCCGATGTGGCTCCGATAGATATGTCACTGATAAAAAGCGGGTTTTTCCAGAAATTTATTACCTCTACCAACTCATCGGGGATGAGTCACTAATGTATGTAACAATTTATTCAAGTTTCAATAACTCGCTATCCGCATCTGAGATTTTAATTGTGATATTATTCAACTCCACTACAATTTCAATGCAATTTATTAACCAAGCCTGAAAGCGACGTAGCACAACTTGAATAATATTATACCCAGGAATGTAGAAGTAATGTAGGAGTGTATAAACTGCAATATTAACTACAGAGAACTTAACACTCTTCCTTAACTGGGCAAATTATATACCTTACTTCACATCAAATTATAAAGTGTTGTATACATAATATTTTTCTTTCATATTTGAGATTCAAATTTATACGGCTAATTAAGCTCTCGTGTCCTATGAATCCTCAAGTGTCAGCTACCTCTCACTACATATGCAGTAAAGTCTTTGATAAATAATGTAAAAGATGATAACGCGAGTGTATCTTATCATTCTTGAACAAGATTTTTTCTAGAACAGTGGAATGGTACATAACAAATCTTTTTGATAAACATGTTTTCGTGTAAATTAAAATAGTACTGGGACACTGGAAAACTTTGCAATGAAAGTATAATTAAAAACAATGGATGATAATTTAATATCTATGTGGGACAATTCCTATACCATCTGTTTGGTTATGCCGAGTTTTGTTTTCATGACCCACTTCGTTCGAATACGATTGTTGTTTCTCGGAATTTAAAATTCACCTTTGTTTTTCGACTCCGATCTCCTGTTCTCCGTTACACGCGGGCCTGTAGACCACGATGCCGTGTGGTCCAACTCCGACGCAAGTGCTGAGTCTGCATCCACAGCCGCCGATCGCCTGCCCTGAAGCCAAGCACCCGACAGTTGCTCCCCCATCAATCTCTTGCTCGTCTCGCGCCCTAGGCTCTTCTGCCTGTTGTCTATGGTACAACAAGTGGCTGTACAGGTTATGCGCGTTGTTGCTTTGCGTCACTGGTTTGCAGAAAAACAATTCCTCCCCAAAAGATTCCAATTTCGAAATTTCTTTCAATAATCTGTATTCAGCTTGAGAAGCGCGCATGTCAGCGATTTCGCAATGATATTCAATTATTTTATCAACGTGGTCTTCTGGCTTTTCACCTTGTGGGCCTATTCTGTGGCATTCCTCGTAGATATGTGTTGGGGGTACGTCAGGGTCGCAGTCTCCGGTTTCAGCTTGAGCTATGTAGGCTATGATTCGCCTGGCTACCTCCAAATCAGCGACCACGAGTCTCCCTTCAGTCAAGTCGAGCTTGGCTTGTAAGTAGAACTGGTGTCGCGTTGGCTCGTTGATGAGGAGATGGGGAGGTACCCAGAACTTGACGCGCAGGTCGAGGCGTCCTCCGGGAATGCGATGGGGGTCGAGCGGGTTCCGTAGGTTCAACCACCTGCCGGGGCCCGACACTGGGCAAACACGCAGCCCGAAGTAGTCGGCCTCCGCGCCTATTTCCAGTTTCTCGCATACCTGGAACAATTAAAATGGAAGAATAAATAAGCGGCTTTGCGTTCCGATTAAAAAAAATGTTTGTCTATGTTTTGGTTTTCTGTATGTTGGTATCATGATTTGGTATTTCATTTAATATTGAAATTCAATTAATTTGATTACGTTATGAAGCCTGTGCTGTAATTTGCAAAATGGGAGGTCAAAACGATCGTTCGTCCGAATTTAACAGGCGATTGGCGATTAGAGCAAGTTTGGCAACAACTTTTCGAGGTGAAAGTAGTCGTCGTAGGAGAAAACCTATTATTAGCCTCCATTTTGGCTAATAAATGGACCGGTGTCTTACACAGTTAATTTAAAATAATATTTATTAATATTTTTTGAGATCTATATACCTACCTAATGTATATTTTCGCTGACTACGGAACGAATAATAGGCCGGTCATGTTGTTGTAATAATGTTTGGCCGCCATTTTGAATTACCAATATTTTATGACTTTAGTACGACTATAACATAAGACTTACCTACGCAAAAAGTCGTCATATACAATACATTTAAATAAAAAACTGTATAGAACTAGCGGACCGAATCGTAAATAAACGTATTGAAGGCCTAACCACGTCTAACACTGTAAACAAAGACATAAATTCGCAAATTCAAATTATTACGACGCAGTATACGGATTAGGTATCACGACTCGTTACGCTTATAGTAGGTTAGCTATTTTAAATGCCTATTTAATTTTATGAGCCAACATTTTGCGTAGTTTAATTTTAGGATTGAATTAACTCATCAATGAAGATATTCGATTATTTGTAATTAAGTCCACACCTACAGTATTATTTTGCTTTTATTTAGCGTAGCGAAAGTGTACCTAGGTATTACTGTATTACTTATTACTATTTATTTAGGGAACCATAAAAATTGTAAATATTCAAATTAAAGCCGGTTTTAAGACTAGGACATACATAACTAAATAATTATTTAATTCCTGGAGAAATCATTAGCAAAAAGCAAATTATTTTAAATAAGCTGGTTCGAGTCTGTTCCTGCACGAATACGTTACAAATACTATATAATTACGTTCCTCGCGTATTACCGCAGGCGAATACCGTACCGAAAACCATTAGCTAATAAAAAACATTTGGACTTGTTCTAAACAAAGCATACTTGAGTTTTAGCGCCAGATTTAGTCTCTGATTTAGTACCAACTGAAGAAAAATAAAAAAACATACATAATAATATGTGACTTGGCTGTATAGGCCTACGTTTAATCTTGCTTGATCCCAGAGCTTTATATATTACTAGTGGCCCGGGCAGACGTCGTTCTGCCACCGTATAAACCATCCCTGGACCCACTCTAACCCACACAAAAAGTTTCATCAAAATCTGTCCAGCCGTTCTGGAGTTTTAATCAGACTAACGAACATCAATTCATTTTTATTTATACAATATGTATCAGAAAGGTGAAATAATAATTAAGGGTCATATAAAGTAGCTTATATACAGTTCGTGAAAAATGTCTCTTGTTTAATATATCCTATAAATTTGGAGTAAAACAACGTTGAAGTTATCATAAAAAAAAAATCATTTTCAACCCTTAAATCAGCTGCTAAATGCTGTTGAACTCTCTTTAAAGTGACTAAACATGGTACAGATAAGACATCGTGTTTTTACCTACGAAAAACTAGACTGTGCCTACACTATGAGTATTAAATAACTAATAGACATACTTAAATAATTATTGAAAACCCAGTCACGAAGAAAAATGATATGTTCATTCACACAACTGTAGGCCAACATGTTGTTCAGTGGGAATCGAACCCGCGAGCTCCGGTTCTGAAGGTCACTACCAACTGAGCCAACAGGCCCGATAATACTCCATTATTATTTTAATTTTTTTCCCATAGTTTTAAAGAAAACCTTCTATTTTACCTACGTAAATATCTGACATTATTAGTCTTTGATAGAATTTTGTTAGTCCACGTGGATTGCGGTCTTAGATCAATGAAAAATCCATTGATCACTAGGAACGCTCGTCCGCTCCTTTTTGGCCAATAAGGACACTGCGCAAAGGTCAAAGGGCCGGCGGCGGCGTTACTAAAGACTCTAGCTCCACCCTCTATTTATTAAGTGGTTCCGTATGTTTTAAAAAATATTCCTAATTCTAAGTCTTTTATCTTATTTCACGTTATTATTATTTCACAATTGACAAAAGTAAATTATGTAATTAATTGATTCATTATCCTTGTATCGCGTAGAATTATTTTTACGTCTTTTATTTTCATAGGGTTATGTTTAATTTTCAACTGAACCCTACAACAAAATTTTAGAAAATCGGCAAATTCTTTCATTTTCAAATCAATGAACTTAGTTGCTTCCTATCTATCAACGAGTGAAGATGTGTTATAATCAAAAAATATGACTCGCAACCGTCGCTACAGTGTCTCGCGATTATTCAAGTGAATCTTATGAAATGACTTTGTGTCGGTGCTCCTGATGGCAATATCAGTCGAGTTAGGGAGCTGTGTCACGTGCGCTTCGCCGAAGGTAGATCGCTGGATGAGCAGCGGATGCTATCCTTCAGCTGCTTCGGGAGAATTTGTCAGGTGTCTGCGTATGCGCGAGGCTGGTTCGTTCCGCGCTCAAACCCCCCAAGGTCGCGCGCCTGTACGCCTACTCGTGGTACCGGGACCTGCAGCGCGGTGGTACCCACTGCGCACGGGTGGACATTTTGAGTTATTGTGCGGTATTAATGTGTGTGTAAACCAATAGTAGGTCGGACCCAAAGTGTAAAAGTTTGATGAAACTACATGATTAGTATGTAGGTAGGTATTACTTGTTTAATGTCAATTTTTTGATCAGTTAAATTTATTATTGAATAAAAACTACGTTTTTACCTTTAATTTTTTTTTTAATAAATGCTTACTGCTATTAATAACATTTATTATTTCCAATAACATTTACCCTAGAATAAAATAGGTAGGTATGTTAAGGCGCGCGCGGGCGCGCGGCGACCGGCGCGGCGCGAGCGATCAGCTGCGTTACCTACGCTACCTACCACTACTACGGTCAACGACACTAGCGCGTAGGGAGCCCGTACGCTTTTATTATTCAATCACAGGGTTGGCCAAAATTCACACATAAAAAGTAATTATTAAGTTTATATGAAAGAAAAAAGTTGCTATATTAGATCTGATATTTTTTTAGGTATTTCGTTACACGATATACATATACACCCTTCAATATTATTTCACCTTTCTGATACATATTGTATAGATAAAGATTTATAATAATAAATAAAAACAGTTTAACATTTGGAATTTAATCTCCGAGTAAACTCTACTCTTCGTTAGCTGCAACCAAAGAGATTTAAATCTAATAAGGCATGGAGGGGGCATTGGGAATATTTTCATACAAAACTTTGAAGCCTAAGCGTCATGTCCTTGTTATGTCAGTTAGTATGAACGCGAGCTGTCATTCGGTCGAAATTGTACTAAACTTATTCCACTTGGAATAACTTTTGACTTCAAAATTTCCTCGCTTTGTCCCCTCTATGCCTTATTATATTTTAATCTCTTTGGCTGCAACCTAAGTAAGTATAACATTATCTGGCGGAGTTAGCGGAAGGACGGGTGAGAAAGGTTATCCATTTTACTACTGGTAGTAAAACTGATAATAACATTGGTAGTAACATTGGTAATGAATGGTAATAACGAATAATTTCTACACAACAAATATATTTACTTATCTGAACCAACAGATGATATTCGTATCACACGAGAAATGTAAACATGGCTCCGATGACAAATATTTACTACAGATTGCCATGCGCAGGAGTTGGTAATCGGACACAGGACGATTGGGTGTCAATGGGGGATTGTGTTCATTGTCAGAACTATTATATTACCAAACAGACCTAGGCCTTATATGTATTTTTGCAATGTCAATTCAACTAAGCCATATTCCGAATCATGTTTTAAGGAAGTTCATATTAATAGTAATAATGGTAGGTTACTAGGTACCTACCTCATTAATAAATAAAAAAGTGTGACGTTTCCGCTTAAATTTTAGGGTGTAGTAAGATAGTAAAGTATTTTTAAGTAATTATGGACCAAAATGAAAAAGATTTTTTATTCGACTCACAAAACAGATTACAATTAAAGAAGCATTGTAATGAAACAGTTGTGGTATAAAACAGATTACAAGTATGTTATATGAAAATGTTAAACGAAAGACGAGCATCTGATGGTACATGATCAACGTCGTCGTCCATGGACATATAGGTACTGTACGAGTGTAAAAGGGAGACACCTTGGTGTGCGTCTGCGCCTGTGTCTGTCAAAGCTTTATCAAATGTCTTTTCACTTCTCATGCTTTAAAAGTACGCCAATATAGCCCTACGAAACGGGACTAAAGTGACCACTTTAGTCCCTCGGGAGTATAATAGTACATTATGGTACAAGTGAGTAAAGTTGGTGATTACCGCTGAGGCGCCATTGAGACCCGAGCCGTAGGCGAGGGTCATAAGAGAGCCGAGGACGGTAATCATCAATACACACGTGTATCATACGACGTTTTTCAACACACTTGTGAATAAATAATACTAAAAAATCATTTTAAAATAATCATTCGCAATGGCGGGGAAAATTAATTGGTTTTCCAATTTTTTATTTATATAATTTGGAAAAGGCAAAAGGATCTAGGCCCATACAGCCTCGTTTTCCTATGCGCTCGCATCTTACAATGGCGATCGGCCATGGACTAAAAAAATTAGGTTTCTTTTTCTTTGGTTTGTCGTGGATAGCGTTTTAGCCACGTACAAAATGGGGTATTTAAAGTTTTTACAGAGAAAACCAAAGTTATATTTGAGTGAAAGTTTTGTTTATTAAACACGTACAAGTTGAAATGATCTATTTAAATACGAAGTTGCATGAAATGAGCAAGCCATATTTGTGTATTAATTTATTAGTACGATTGAATACGATCTTTTTTGTATCGAAACTTTTTTAAGAACAAAGCAACTCTAGCAACAAAATTGAAAAAAAAAATCTATAACTCACTAGTGAATAATAGCAAACAAAAAGTCTCAGTTTGATTATAGGTGTCATTATGTGCCTAATTGCAGTGAAATTAGAGCCACTTTATGAGCAAGTGTGTTGAAAAGTAATTTTTTCTTTAATTTCCTTAATTAGAAAAAGACAACCTCAAACAGCCAGTAAATATCTGTAGAGTGTGGACCATCTTCATTGCGAAAATGTGAAGAGTTTTAGTTCCATGGTTTTTCCGCGAAGAAGGTGGCGCCATGTGTTTTAAATTGTTTACCTGCAAAGAGATTTAAATCTCTTTGTTAATCTGACAGCCTGACAGGTTTAGAAGAAAAAACTGACCGCGAAAATTTCTGAATTTTTGTCGAGTGTAAATTTGTTGGGTTTTAAATAAATTTGTAGTAAATTGTCAATTTTTCTCGCACTCAAAGTGAAAAGTACAGTTTGCACCTCGAGACTAAACGCCAACTTAATATACCCTCGGTTTCATGACTCTCTGGTATATAATGGCTTCGTTTAGTCCCTCGATATAAAATATACTATTAAACCCAGTTTAGTTATACTTACAATAAAATTAGCGGAATGGTTTGATGTTTTGGATTACTACCGTCGTAGGTAGGTACTTGTGTATTAGTCAAAGTATTTTGCTTATTATTATTATTATTGTATATGTTATTATTATTAATGTTATTTCAGTGACACTTATCAACAATGCTCTTTGTTACAAAAGTACACATTACAATTTAAATATTTGCATGCTCGGTAAGGTCACGAATGGTCAATTGAAACTTTTAAATGCGCGTTACTTTTGTGAATCTATTAAACTCCTATTTTTCTGGATATATATGCTCTCTCCTCTCCAACTTTCTAAAGGTAAGTATTTGTTAGGGCCATATTTTTTTATCGACTGGATGGGACTAAAAAGTACTGCCAACCTACACACTTTTTAGTTCCGTCACTTTAAATGTTTTTTTTAATTTTACACTGACTACGCTACTACCTTATACAGCCAGACGTTTGACAATTTAAATCCTTTTCACGCAGAATACATTTAAATTCATATAACTATCGCGTGCGACACGAATGTGTGGGATGAAGCCATGATGCGGCTCCACTATTCAAACAGACCTGCAATTAGTGCTGCACATTGTAGCACTCTGTTATTACTATCACGAGTTTCTTACATGTTCTTAACAAGTCCTATTAGTTTTACTAAGTGCAGCAATAAATGTTATATAAACGAAACATGCATTCAGTGCGTGCTATGTGGGTGGTTGTACTAAAATACACTACTTATTTCTTATCATGTTTGGGAATCCGTTATCCAAATTCTAAAAACTTGGTAAAGATTTTTTTCTGTTCGAATTCACGGGTTTATCTTATATGATGATTATATCATCATTTAATACAACTTAACTTTATCGTGAGGTCAGAGTAGACTTATGGCAAAGAGAAATATGTATAACCATTACTGGTGGTGATGATTGATGATTAAATTATGTAATGATGGATGTTGATGTGATGATTATTGTTTAGAAAGCAAAGCGACTGCAGACAATTTGCGTATAACACCCTCACCCTGGAAAATGGCGTTACGTATATTTAAATTTCGGAGAATTTCTAAGGGGAATCGCATTAGCCTAAATACTAAATACTCCGGGACGAAAAGGCGGGAAACTAATTATTTTTATGCTCTAAAAATTTTGAGATGAAGCATCAAACACGTTCTGCCAAAATACATATTTTGGTTTTACCTTTGAGTATCAAATGTAGAGTGTTCCTGATTTTTACAACCGAGGCATGTGATTAGATTGTACCAAAATAAATTTGACATATAAAGAGAGGTCACTAACTATATGTAAAGACTATTTCAGTCTCAATAAATGCAGAGCTCGTAAACTATACGCTTTATTTGCGTAAACGAAACGCGTTGCTCCAAATGTAGTTTACATTTAGACTTGAAATATGTAAAATTCTCAGATAAAATATGACTTCAAGAAATACTGCCTTTGTCTTAATAAAATAATTAGCTGAAACGACACACACGTAGGCTTTCAAGTCTATTTCTGCTTGTGAGTTGTCTTGAAGAACAGATGTTTAGCCCAAATAAATGGTGATTTATGAAGGTAGGGTATTTCATAAAAAATACAATAACAGTGCATCTTTTGTACCTTCCCCTCATGCTATTTTGAAATCGGCGCACGCGCATCCTGATCAGGAGAGGGTTCGACAACCTCAACAGTGGGCGCTTCTTTGAACTGGTTACCAAGGTTGGGACCTAAAAAGTTGCCTTTGGACTGAGAGAATAAGTTTTTGTTTACATTGTACCTACCAACCGTTTTTTGATAGCCTTCAGAGAACCACTAAGTAAGTACCTACCTATCTACCTATCTAATAAATTATTATACAATAACTATGTCAAACTCGAATAGGTAATATCAGTAATTATACCTAGGTAACTCAGTTCTTCATAATCAACATGGGCACCTAATGACAATATCCATTATCCTGCCATCTGTAAACTAGGCAGCCGAGAGGAATGACCGGACTAACGACTTTGTAACTACCTTTTAAAAGACTTAACTAATAGCAAGCAATGCAAGTGGCACTCAGCGAAAATAGACCAGTGACCAGTCTAAAAAAGTAAACGAAGACACAAGAGTGTCACTAAATCACAGAAAAGCAAAACGTCCCATCCCAGATGTTTTCTCTCCGTCTCATCCTAACGTGTGCAGCCGTCTCTCTCCAGCAGTAGCACGCGCAGATCACGCAGAGGCCGCGTGGTCGTGTACGCTCGACTAATCGCCCAACAAATCTACACACTTTTCATATTATTTTTGAGGTGTTTTGACTGTGTTCGTCGACCAGTCGACGCCACTGTGTGCTAAACGGATTAACATTATCTCCCGCCAAATGTACCTAAAATTTGTTTGTATTCCTGCTGTAGAGTACCTATCTACATAGTTGCCTCGTTTAGTGAAATATTTGCATAAGGTTTTGCAAATTTTGTAAGTAAATATGCAAGAAGTTGCTAGGTGAAAAAAAGTTACGTTGGAAACTCCAAGATCATTGTGTTAAAATCCTTATTAATACAGAAGCAGAGTCACGATTACAGCAAAACAACTAGATGTAGGTAGGTACCTAGTACCTACCTATCTACTTATGTTATTCTTGCAAGAATCTAGCACACATCATCACATCACACATGGAACATTTATTAAATGTCACGGGTTCATGGCATTTCTTGCATTCAATTGTTATTTTTATATCATACACAAACTTAAACTTTCCTTTGTTATATTGATATAAATTATGTTTAATTTAAAAATGATAATGGCAACATAGATAAACAATTTTATAAAAATCGCAGCCTTGTTTTTAATTTTAGAACAATGGCTTCTTTTCCCGCCAAATCCTCGAGACAATAATAGGAAATGAGGGCGTCCTTTATCGTCGCGTGGATGGGTGAATGCACTTGGAAGTGTACGTCCTACTTTATACGTTATTAAGAATTTAAGCGCTCTGATAACTGGGTTTTTAAGGCATTATGCCTTAAAACAGACACGAGTTACAAACGTATATACTTACCTAGGTACCTATACTATAAGTAGTTATACGAGTATACGGACTACGGTAGATTATTGTAACCTTCAGCTTCTCCTTCGGCAGTCACATTGGGTCTCTGTAAATATGTAGGTACCTACTTAGAAAAAAATTGCTAGATTCTAGATAAAACTGCAGCCAGACTTTTCGTCACAAGTTACCTTGAATTATTGATTATAAGAAACGTCCTTTACTTATCTATTTCGAAATAAAAGTCCGATTATGTCCATACCTAACTATCTATTAAGTATTTAAAAGAAATGTAATTTTAAAAACGCAAACAAATTACGATCTCGCAAGCGAAACGTGAATTAAGTAGATAGCATACCAGTGTCCAAAGTCCACGAAAATACCTATGGCAATTATTCCGTGAACTCTAGACACGCCTACTTTAAAAGTCAATAATAAAAATAGGTAGGTACCTAATTTAGTACCTAAGTCCTAATATTTGCATTTTATATAGGTAACTACTTATCGGCTTTAGTTGACAGTAAACAATCTTGCTAAGATATGATATAACGTGAGTACATGAACAAGCTATTTACCGAGTTCTTGAGCATAGCGACAAGACAGTGTGTAGAATGGGTACCTATCTATGCTGTCAAATCGAGTTGCAAAAAACCTAATATACCTACCTAGAATGACTGTGGGATTTGTTAATATTTGAGTGATGATCATGGAATTATGAATTCAATAGTGATGCTAATGATTGTTTCATTTCTTTAGTGATCGGAACCCGGTTCGTATTTTTTTTTAAACTTAAGGAAGGAACTTACACAATTACAGCCACAAAGCTTGCTGCAAAGAGATCGAATATACTCTTGAGTTCTTTATAAACCATCTCTGCATATACCTAGCTAATCTTAAGTAGGTACTTTATGTCAAGAATTATTAATAATGCAAAACAATAGACCCCGGTGTTTTCAACTAATGTTTTTCAACTTAGGTGACGTGATATACCTGTTTTGTAATACGCAGTTCAAAAATAACAAGTATTTTATTTATATACCTACTCTTTACTGCGACATAATATGTAATTAATTACTTATGCCATAAAAAACATAACTTGTAAAAAATATAATAAAGTAACAACTTCATTAGAATAAAACTAAAACTGCCTACATAAAAATCTATTCTACGACTTCGCATCGTGGTAAGGTCAACAGGCATTGCCCTTTCTACAGTCAAGAGCTGGAGCTTGACACATTGGACTTTGTAACGTTCTTATTACGATCCCCTTAGAGGTCAGACTCGCACTACAAGTGTAAAGCTTCATGTGCTCTTCATTGTATAGCTATGCCAATCCACAGGCAAAGAAAATGCTAGCCACCGGACTAATCTCAACTACTTATACTACATAGTAGGTAAGGTTCCATATTAAAAGATTGGCTTCTGAGTCTCATTGGCCCATTGGCATCGTCTCTACGCTTGGCGAACGGCACAAACACGATAGCATTATTAGATTTATCGCGTAGAACTTAATAAAAAAAATAAAGAAAAGTGTCGAAATATAAGCAAAAAGATTGCAATCTTGTTATGCGTATTTTGTACGAATTCCTAACTTGAACAAAAAGAGAATTTGAACAAATTGAGAAATGTACAAATTGAAAAAAATAATTACCAACTGAGCATAATTCCATACTTGTACGTATTATGAAATAAGTATCTACCTACAGTACCTACTTAAGTTTTATTGATTTGTATTGAGATATCAAAATAAGTTAAGGACTTAATTTATGTTACGGTTTTCCTTCGGTCCCTTGGGAATTCAATATATTTCCTAGTATTTCTTCCAATAAAAATAAATTTTGAAAATCATAAGTAGGTACGTTATTTATTACATTTGAAAACATGTTTTCGTACAAAAATAATTATTCACATCATTCCGTCGCTATTGTTATTGAAAAATTGGGTAAATACATACTATATGAAATTTATGAACTGAAATTGAGTCACTGCTCAAGAATAGCATCTGCATTAAGTAATTTGATTTTGAAAGCTCTTATTCTAAGTATTTGAAGAAGAGTAAGTGAAATCTTACTACTAGATATATAGTCTTAATCTAAGAAGTAACTATTATCTAATCAATGTTTAGGTTAGACTGAGACATGGCTGAGCCTTAGTTTAATCATCTAAAAAAGTATATTATTCCAAATAACAGTACAAAGTCAACTTAAAGAACGAATGGAAATCGAATCGTTTTTATATATTAGCGTCCTTCAACAAGTTGACGGGCGGGTCCAACGATTTTATATGCGCATACTTTTCAGTTTCCCGCGAAAACACGGCAGCCATCTTTAATTTATGTTATCGATTTATCGCACTTCAAGAAATCAAAATTAATAGCAGGGTCCACGGGTGTCAGGGCATTAGATTATGTCTATTATGTCTGCGAATTGTCGCTTGATCGGATCAACTATTAGTGCATTATGTGGAATTTCAAAAAGTTTTTATTCAATGTAGGGTTGTGTATGGGTTATAAGTCTACACAACGAGTCATTGCAATAATATTTATAGAGATTAAAATGTGGGTCACCTTACTGGTAAGTAATTTATTAATTTAGGTATAACCCATAATTAACTTTCTTTTATCAGCCAATTACTCACGCTGTGACAAATAAATACGATGATAAGGGCCATGTAAATAAGGTTATCAAAGCTCGTTGGTAATATAATTAACACTATTATTTACCTTGTATACTGCTAATAATAAGCGTCCCATATTAATGATTTGGCACAATAGACGATTATCGCGATAGAAAATACAAACAAACAGGTTTTAAATTATAATCAACTTAAGATTGAGGTTTTCAAGGATAACTTTGTTTTTCAATATGCGACGCGCAATTACCTACAGATTAGAACAACTTAGTACACTTGCACTATGTCAGTTCTGTTCTGCTGCAATAAGGCACAAATAAATTCGAAATAAAGTAGCTATGGTTGACTAAACAATATGTGGTATAACGAAGAAAAGTATAAGTTCCCATCTACATTTTATTTCAAGGTAAAAACTGACTTCCAAAAGCCGTTTGGAACAATTCGTAAAGCTGACTAGATTTCCTCTTAGGATAGCTATTCTGTCTAATTCTTCAACAGTGGTAACTTTTTGATGGGACATTTCAAATACTCCTCTTTTGATTAGAAGTTCTTTAAAGACTACGTACGTCCCCAGGTACTGAATGACCAATTGTTAATCATTGATCTGATGGAAATCATTGATAATTGGTCAATGACGCAGTATCTAACCGGATATACGATACGGCTATCAAATACTACGTAGGTATTGACCTTTGTAGGGTTCGTAGAAAAGGAAACATTAAATTAATCATCAAAAAGGCGGTTTACACTGACGCTTTCCGTAAATTAGTTAATAAATTATGTGGTCACTGGAATTGTTACGAAGTCCACTGGAATGCAAAACAACATGAACTCTGGCTTCAAGGAAAACAAAAAAAAAATAGCAGCCAATAATATGAATAAGTATATAATTATTCTGCAAAACTATATTAATGGTACGGTATAGCGCTTCCAGGATACACCACAAAATTCAGAAATTAGCCTACCCAGATTTTCTTGTTCACATCACATCGTTCATGTTTTCAACAACGGAAACAACGTGTCGAATTTCATATGCGCAAGAACGGAAGTTAATTGACATCCGGTAATTATTTTATTTATAACAAATTACAATAATGCTTTCAAAATCAGCGCCGTAAAAATATTAAAGGTCACTATAGGAGACTCGACCAAAATAGGAATTTACTAAAATTGGATACTTTCCAGTACCTAGTAAAAAGGTTAGCAATGTCTGGCATGCATTGCAAGTATGTTAACAGCGAATTTTGGCATTTTCTTACGGACATTCTTGCCAAAATGATCTTCCTTTCCGTTTATGTTACATTACAGTTCCCAACGAAATGTTCAAAATCTCACACTTTTACAGTTATTATGACAGCTAATGTTTTTAGATCTAGATTAAGATAATTTATGCCACAAATATCAAATTAAGATGGTGAAAGAAACAAAGAATTGTATTTTATTTTCCCATCCCATCGTTAAAATACTGAACAGAGCAAAAAACTTGTAGTTAGCATAGACCTACTACAAGCAAAAAGTGTACCTATCTATACCCATTGCTAAAACCGGCATTACCAACAGTTGCAATAATATTTATCATAGAACTAGCGGTTCTGCGCGGTTTCACCCGCGTAGTTCCCGTAAGATGAAATAATTTCTCCCGTTTTTTACACATTTACCACTATATCTTTGCTCCTATTGGTCGTAGCGTGATGTTATATAGCCTATAGCCTTCCTCGATAACTGGACTATCCAACACAAAAAGAATTATTCAATTCGAACCAGATACCTTATAGCAACAATTGACAATCGGCACACGGGTACAAAGTAGCCAGGCGACGAGCATCTACCTATCTCTTGACGTAGATATGTAATCTGTGGGCTAAACCTTGTTATAAGACATCAGAACAAAGCGTTTTTTGCACGTTACAAAACTTGTTATAAGGACGTTGGCTCGCTGAGTGGTATGATGTACTTACTTACATAATTACTTTTTGCTGACACCATAGAGAGCGACGTAAATTTAGAAATAAAAACCTCACATTTTATTCTAAAAACAATTATTTTGAGGAATGTCCGCGGTGGGTTAAGTAAAGATTATATCATTAAAAATATATACTTGGCTCCGAATTGTCCTACGGACACTAAAAATATTCTCTACGAAAAAATGACGAATCCGTTTTTACAAGTGGTCGATGACATTCCCCTCTATTAGGAATTGGAGGCTATCCAAGTTTGCACGGAGTGTGCGCGTGAGTCGTGACGACACAACTCGGAGTTTCCCTATAGACAGTCAGGTGACGTCACCGGAGAAATTTGGTGTCATAATTTGTTTGTATTAATAAACTGTGACCGGTTGGAAACTGTTTGTTTTGGGAGTAGCTATTTATGGAGCCTAAGTATAGCTGTGGGAATTTAAATGATTTTCAATTAAGAAATTACTACTGCTTTAAAGACAGTAATGAATCACTAGTTATTGATTTTAGACAGCTTTGCATGTCAGCAATTGGACACAAAATGGATCTGGGGTGAAGAGCAAGCCCATCATTAATAAAAAAAAAAATCGATAACAACAGTCAACGTTATAACAATAAAATAAGATCGTGTAATTTTCCATGACCTGTATAAATTCAATAAGTAACGACCCATTACAGTACAATCGAGGTTCAAAAGTCAAGCCAAGGGGCCTCAACAAGTAGGTCGGACACTTGAACCCGGTAGGCAAATAGAGACAACGGTTTTCGTTGAAGCAGTGCTTGAACTTTGTCACATAATATACTATTTTAAAATGAACGAAGATTATTTCTAAGAAATTATAATGTATTTGTACTTGCGTATAATACTCTCAAGTATAAAATTTTTAACAAAGGACTTCCGTCAACAAAGGACTTCACTTCAAAAAAATTTAAAAAAGAAATAACTACTACAAAAGGCGATAAATTGTTTTTTTTTGCAGATTGCGAACAGACTTCAGAGACATGACCGGGTTCATGGATATACAGAATAAAAACTGACGGTGATTGGCATTAAAACATCAAAATTATAGTTGAAACAAATAAGCAAACCGTATATGTATATCATTTTGCAAATGCAATTGATTACCTAGAAGCATTCGATGTGTTGAAACACAAATTCTTACCAGAATGAAAAACGAAACAAGGAAATAGTTGGAAATAGACAAATAGATTTCCTTTGCAATTACACCGTGGGCGGACAGGTGGAATAGAATCGAATGGAATGGTGCGAACGGCTTACGTGATCGGAGCAACGTATGTGCGTGCCACAAGGCTCATTACTTGGTCTCACAAACTTTAACGTTATCGGCTATGCCCTTTATAATTTCCACTGGCCTTCTCACTGAAACGCTGTGCTGTAATGGAGTTATTGAGGCTACAGAAAAGTTTCCGAAACAAACAAAACGATTTAAAACATATCTAGTATGTAGTTGCTCTCAAGCGATTGCCAGGATTTTACGTCAACTTCTAATCTTAATAGTTGTTTTCTGAACTAAAAGTTATATTCAAAAAATTCAAAATTCAAAAATCGTTTATTTTCTATTGGTATTAAATATACACTTAGAAACGTCAATATTTTATAATAACAAGGCAATCTAAACTCGTCCATGAAGATTGGCTAAATGCAAACATCAGCCCATCTCCACCGACGAGTTGCTGGTTCCGAATGCAGTACCCCGAGAAGAGCCAGCAAGAAACTCAAGGGCAGCTCTTTTTAATCTCATGTCTTACTACTAAATATCGTTTACAATAATAATTATAATTAATAGCCTTACATAGCGTCGAGTCGGTTAATCCCATGCATGTTGGTCTACTAAGTAGTCTGTAATTTTATAGTAGCCTTTTTTATGTAATTTTTGCTGAACTATTATTTTAAATTTGTCAAGAGGCAAATTTTGTAATTCAATGGGAATCTTATTGTATAAAAATGTGAATTTACCATATAAGTTCGTTTTCCTCTTGCGTTTAAGGAAAGTTCAAAGTTCATATGTTTGTTATCAAACCGTACCTAATATTAATAAAATAGGTTCTAATTGTAAGTGTGTCGCCAAATTATAATAATTTATAAGTTCCACAATTTCGGAAAGTCCTCTGCAGAATATTTTTTTTATTATTTATATCTTTAGTAACCAGATTTAAATATTTATAGATATGTAACTTCTTCCTGTGGTACTACATTCAAAAAATCAATAATTAGATGACAATAGCCCTCAAACAAACTAATCACGTTTAATGATCACAGGGAAACGTAATGAATTTTCCGAGTAACACATAATTGGATCAACGAATGAAGACATGGCCTCGAAACGAGATATACCGGTTTTATAGTCTAACCACTTGGACTTTGCTAGCAGAATATCCTTATTAGTCGGACCTTATATCATCAGGGCAAAACAGTTTGAATAAACTTAGTTTTTGTTCGGTAGTTATAAGCCACTGGATATTTTTTGCAAAGATAAAAACGATCTCCTGAATACTCCTTCCCATGATATCAAATACAAGCTATTATATTGTCAAATCGCTAGATAATATTAAGTGCTATTTAAAACAAAAGATAAATATTGTCCCTTGGATACAGGTAAGATTAATTAGTCATAAAAAATTATATTATTATGCTCAGATCCGGTTGCGATTTAAAACAAAAGATGAATATCTTCTCTTGGATACAGTACGATTAAGTAGTCATTAAAATAGGTACGCTCATCGTTCAGATCCGGTTGTTATCCTTCATATCTTTGTATTATCAATTTATCACAATCTGTAACAATAACTTGTTTTTACGACATGTTTTTCGTAGATAGCTGGTACTAAGTCCGTCTTTTCTTGAGAGATAAAAATAATAATAACATTATGTTCCTATTCGATGGCTAGGTGAATAAGAGGCAAGGGTTTCCCTAATCGCTTTTCTGTACTTATTTATAAGTTTTTTTTAAACATATAACATTTATTTACAAAGAAAATATAGGTACATTCATTTACAGATAAGAAATGTCCTCCAAAGAGGAACCATATGGGACCTTGCCCAGAAGACTGGCCGCATTCCCTCTCTGGATAGCTAGGCTAGACAAAGATAGCTGCCAGCCCTCTGGTTACCTGAAGCCTCTACCAAACGCACTGACAGCTCGTTGAGGAGCTGCCGCGCCTCCGCCCGGCCCCCACGGTCCAATGGTCTCCACCCCAAACGGTACAAGTTTAACTAAAGCATTGTACAACATTTTGACACGATGTTGAAACATGCTGTTCGTTTACAAGGCCAGTTTTATCGTAACAACCATTATCAAATGTTATTATCTGTAAAGGTTGAAAGGTCGATGGGTATTGTGATTAATAAGTTATCAATATTGCATCTGACTTTTAAAAGTAACTGATTACTTGATAGTGATGTAATTGCTATCGGTATGACCAGCGTGTGACCAGTTATCATTTGCTATAGGAACACATCACGGTCAAGGGGCTTCGGAAGCGCTTATCTGAGTTCATGTAGTTGTCATTCATTATACTGTATTTATTTCTCGTTAATTATCTATATAACGAGTTAATTATATCATTTACTGTCACCTGTTTTACTATTTTACTTTTAGTAATAAGTCGTAGTAACAAGATCTAAAACAATATTTTTACTAATAATTTCTTTACCGTTGTGTAAAGAATGTGAAGTAAAGCAAGCAAAGAGAGATGTTCAACAAACAGACAATATCTTGATAAAGTGAACACGAAGACTAAACAACACTTAGAATATAATACCTACCTACTTACAAATTGTGTTAGGTTAGGGAAAAATAGTTATTAATAGATTAAATATTATAACATTAATATTCAATCTTAAACCAAACCTAACCTAACAATTTTTTTTATGGGTATCCTAAAAGATGCTACGCCAAACGCAATCAACATACCGGATTACATCTATTGATTTACCTATCTTGAACTTTGGACTGTTGTTGTAAGCGATTAAAATAGATAATGCAACATAGATAGCGCGATAGTTGCTAAGATAGATTTTATGGTTTGATAAAAAATCTGTATTTAAACCTCCGTAAGGTGGGTCCGAAAAAAGGTCATTGCGTTTTAGAAAATGGGATGAAATATTTTTGGCGCCACGAAGTTTAAATGCGTATTGGAAATGTGCTCAAATACTATACAGCCTAACAGTCAAAAAATATGTTATACTATTGAAATATCAATAACACAATTATTAAGGCTCCGTTTCCTTTTTAGAGAAGTCTTGTTCTAGTGCCAATCGCCGTGAGGTCGGCTGCAGATAATAGTGACTATGTAAGCCAAGGCTTGCAATCACGCCGGTCAGCCGTGTTCAATGTATGTTTTTCATAGAAATCATAGACTATAATTTTGACGCTGCAGTTAGGTTAGAATTACATCCCAACATTGAAAAAAATTAGATCAAATAATACATATAGGTAGGTAAGTACAGCAAATTTTTTGGAAAGGGTTTTTTTATTAGGCTTTTCTGAAGCAACATGTGCTACTATAATTAAATTTCATACTTATATTGCTTACTTTGTTCTAAAAGTTCCACGGCGACATAATGCAATACACCGAGATTAGAACTTCCTTGTTCATAATTACAGAGCAATAGTCGACAAATTCTAGAATTATAACGGATAATAATATTATTGGATCTATTTAATATGCATAAAACGAATGGTTTCCGGTTCTAGCAACAAGATTTTATCGTACATCCACAAGAAACCACGCATACAGCGTGTGACGAAACGAATACATTGCGAAATGACTTAAGTGTTAGCGAGTCGTAATATAGGTACCTATTGATAATAATATTGTTATAAGTCGATCTGTACGTGCAATATTAGCAAGTACTTAATACAAAAAAAATAATGACGTTTAAAAATGTGCTTCAGAATTGCCAAATTTTATTGCATCTTTATATTATCCTGATTTTTGAACGTATGAACGCGAACGGAGCTGCGAAAGCGTTTTGTTCGCAACATAATGAGCGATGCGAGAGAAAGTCGCAGGTGACTGCTTTAGGAAAGATTTCTGGTTTCGTTCACGAGTAAGATTTTGTTTAATATTATGAATTCATCCTGATGGCATACATAACTACCGATGAGGACATAGTTGTAGTAATTGCTGAAGATTGTCACAAACATGACTAAATAATTTATACAATTGGTCACTACTACTTGCTGACAATGTCTTTAATTAATACACTGCTTATGTCCGTAATAGGCATCCTGTTTGATAAAGAGACAAGGTGTGAATATCCCACGACTCATCTCAGTCAACTCTCTTAACTTAAAACAATAACCTCTGGATACAATGCAAGAACAGCGACAAGCAAACAGGAAATTAATGAACATGATAACAAATCGCTGGTTCATCCTATTATGGTGATCCAAGTTAATCTCGGTAGGTACCAGGCGAGCATATGTAAGGCGGAGGATATTGTGACAAACAATGGGATCGTTACCCAACAGAGGCCGTGTGTGACGTCACGGTACAAAGTCCGCGACCAATTGGAAAGTTCAACAATCGAAGCAAAACATGGACGCCCAATTGATATTTGGTTCACTAGTTAGGTATTACAGCCACGGAATCATGAGGTAGCAAAGCTATAAAAATTAAGGTTTGCTGAGTAATTCGAAATTTAGTTTGCTGTTGGGCAATGTTATAGTTAGCATAATCTGCATTTTTTGGAAAGACTGTCGCAACACTTGATTATAGTTCAGCCTAGTTAAAGATCTGAGTCAGCTAGTTTGTAAAACAACGACTGACGAACGTGACCACCTAAATACAGTTTCTAGATATATCAGCAAAAACTTGCTTGCTTTGTTGCAATTGTACCAGGCTATCAGGCGTTTAGAATCTTTTACTAAGAGATGATCTCATTAACTTCTTTAACACTAATAAACCCCGAGACGTTGTGAATTGAGTTAAATATACGTTTGGACTCTGGACCCGTGGTCGAGCTATAGTTTTATGCGTCAGACGACCTGTGTAGCAATTGAAGCCCTATCACCAAGGCTCATATGCTATTTTTAGTGTAGTCACACTTTACCGTTTCTTAGGAGGAATTATAGCGTGTAGGGTCATTTGATTTGTCACTGGGCCTTCGAGGAAAATCCGTTGCATTAATAATAAGCTGCGAATCTATTTCAGTTTCCGTAGGTATATATTTCATAGCTTTTATGACACGAAGTTTTTCAACAAATACATATGTTATCTGAGCAACAAATAAACCTTAGTCATACACAAACACAAGCGAACAATGTATTTCATAATAAATTGCATCCTACGAGGTCACAACACGAAAATTAGGGTAATGCTATTAAATTAGAACACGCATAGTAACCGTAAATTAGCAAAATATAGTATGTTTTTGCAAATATATCACAATAGACAAAACGCTTGGCCTTTGAATTGTTAACAATGCTTTGTCTGCGCTAGAAACCGTTAAACCCATCGTGATGGTTGTATAAAGACCTATCCAATTTGAAATTCAGATTTATTCTTAACCTCCTAAAGGCAAGCACAAAAACGCTACCTACTTCAGGTTAGGTCAGGAGAATTGAATCGTTTGAAATTCGAAAAAAAAACTAATGCACCACCGGCCGTGGTACCGCGGCGTGGCATGATCACGCAGTGCGCACGTGCTATGGAGAGTTCACAGCTGTGTGTTAGCAGTGGACTTTGGACCCGAGTTACAATCACCGGTGCGGTGTGCGTGAATAGACCGCCTTGGCGCGCCTTGATTCGGCTGTGCGGATGATTTAGGTGTTTTATTGAGTCGCTATTCTGCATTTTTATATTTGACATTATAAAATACCTATTCTTCCATGGCGACTTTATATTACTGGATTATTACAAAAGTATTATTCACAAGATTGCGTATTGTGCAATAAGTATGATACCGTGGTTATATTTCTTAGAACAAAGTTTTTTAATTATTAATTAATTTAGTTGTGTAGGGGACTGGATAAGTACCTATTACAAACTAACCAGGACTTTGGTTTTATCGTTTACTTGGAAGAAGTAGGTACTTACTTAGGTTTACCGTAAAGTGGGGATATTTGAAACAGTTTTTTGCATAAAAGTGTTATTTTAACGAAAATTAAAATAGCTAGTGACCAAAATATATTTTTAATGGCATCACTATGTTTAGCTTTACAACGTGGCTGTACTTTGCAGTAAGCTAGCTTGCATATAAATTTTTTATATATTTTTAAAGGTGCTGTTCCAAATATTACTAGGTTTGGGATATTTGGATTTTGATAATTGTTCACCTTATTTTAATAGATTTTCTACTTCTGTTCGATTTAAACCTGGCAAGCAATAATTGGAACGAATTAAGGCCAAGATTTTGCAAAACAAAAACATTTTTTTAATTAATATATACCTAGACTAGGATTTAGAAAATTATTTTTCTAATTTTGTTAAGAAACTAAAGGACATTAAGGGTATTAAATCAATATTGTTGTTATTTATCACAGTCAGCGTTTAATGATTAGAAAGGTAGATTTTTAAGGCTATTATTATAATATCAAATGAAACACATACCTATAAAAAAACATACTTACAGATAAGTTTAACTAATTAAAAAAAACTAAAAATAAATTTAAAATTAACGAACTTATTAAATCTTATTAAAATAAAATATTATTAAATACTTTGGCGTGTCGATACAGCAGCAGCAGCAGCTTAGCAGCTTATCCTATAATAAGGGTTTGATTTTAAGCTGCTTGGAGTTCTATCTGCAAATTTTCTTCTGAGTAGTATATGTAGGGCTTATACGATTTACCTTTTATGGTGTTGCGCGGCATTATTACATTGATATATGTAAATAAAAAATACAGCTTTCCCCTTAATTGTAACTTTAAATACTGGACAGGGGATAATTGAAATAAGCTGTCTTGCCCTACTACTAACGAATATCGTACTAGGGGATATTTGGAGTGGGGATATTTGGAACGTTCCAAATATCCTAAAATACCGTTTCAAATATACCCACTGAAAACATCATTAAAATCATGGCGATCTATAAAAGCTACAGCTGCGTTCTAATTTTTATTAAAAAGAGCGTAAAACGTATGGTAACTTAAATATATTAACAGTTTTCTTACCTACATATTTCGTACGTTTCCACTCAGAAGTAAGACGACAAAAAAATTACAAGAATTTTCAAGTTTTTTTAAATAACACTTCACGGCCTAACACACGCACCGATAACCTACAGAAATGTTTAATGACATTGTCATTTAGTGGTACTGTTGTAATAAAATATAATGAAAAACGTACTACTGTCAGTTAGAAAAATATTTTGGGTTCAATCTTTTTTCCCAAGTGTTTAAAAAAACCCCTCAAATTTCAAATATCTCCATTTTACGGTATTTAAAAAAAAATATATTCCTTGTTGGTATTCATTTGTATGCCAACATAGCCAACCATTAAAACATCTAAGTACCTAACTATTTCAATAAAAAAAATGGTAATTTTTAAGTAAGTACCTAGTAGGTACCTACCTACCTTTACAAGTTGTATGATTGGTTTTATTTATGAATTTGTTTGCAAATTATTTATTTATTGCAT
This sequence comes from Ethmia dodecea, assembly GCA_963855545.1. Classification (NCBI taxonomy): domain Eukaryota; kingdom Metazoa; phylum Arthropoda; class Insecta; order Lepidoptera; family Depressariidae; genus Ethmia; species Ethmia dodecea. Next base: position 12,568,270 of record OY979458.1, read on the forward strand.
GCATGAAGATGTGTAAAGCTAGATAGGTATACATTTTACATACACAAACAGTAGGTACAAACAATTAACGTTTTGTCACTTTTAGCTAGGTGTGGTTGTCGAAGAGAATATTTGTCGAACTTTCCCTGATTTTGGCAACTGTTATCTTTAGAGGGTTTTAAAGATGTATACACAATGAAGACATGGCTGAATCACGATTAGGAGGAACCAAAATAATCCCTTCGATTGTCCTAAATTCATATAAGCGTGGATTGGAACGCAGCCAATAATGTCGGGAGTGTTTTGGCGCCAAACATGCCAATAATTCCGTGAGTGTTGTCATTACTATCATCGGGTAGGTACACTAGGTACGATTAGACGAGAGCTATTAGATTGTAGAATAAACCTTGAGACAATTTCCAATTGTCGTACGTTTTTTTTAAATTAAAGTCAGTGCATTCCTACCTGTCTTCTTTGATCTTCAGTGGGTCTAAAATGGCCACTTTGAGCAATTCCTCTGAGCAATTCCTCCTTTTATGAATTCCGCGCAAATCCTAAGCAATTCCTCTAAATTTCGTAAAATAGTCCCTTATATTAGTGATTCACTGACAATTCAATTTATTAGAAGATTCGTATTTGGTGAAAATTTCGAATATGAATTGAAATAGAATCCTATTATGATTAACCCGAAACGGCCTTTTTAGACCCCCAGATGGTGAGTGTAAAAATATGAACTAAAATAATAATAGGTAGGTACATGCCTATTAAAAATGTAAAATAGAAAGCACATTCATCCACACGAGTTCTATAAATTTATGCACAAATAACTGTCTTTTCCTGTAAAAACCCTTTAATGCTAAACCTTTATCAATCATGGATGTTGACTGTAGACCTGGGGGGTAATTCCACTAAATGTCAATGGTTATAGTTGGATGACAATGACATATCAATGGTAAGTCGATTGTGTTATTTGCTCAGAAAAGTGCCAAAATAGCATCATTGACTGATCATTGAAATGTCATCGTCATCCAACTATAACCGTTGACATTTAGTGGAATTGGCCCCCAGGGGGGCCATTCCACTAAATGTCAACGGTTATAGTTGGATGATGATAATGACATGTCAAGGGTCAGTAAATGGTGTTATTTTGGCAGTTTTCAAAGCAAATAACACCATCGACTGACCATTGACCGTTGACATTTAGTAGAATTGGCCCCCAGGTAGATTGCATCCTGTGGGAGGACAAAGGCTCATAAGTTGCATTTCGCGGGCATTAGCTAGGTACCTGTTTGCGTAATAAATACCAAAGAGATTAAAATATAAATAAATCTACTTAAATAACGAATTGGGAATCCCATAAAACATGATTTTATTACGGGTTAGGTAACCAAGTAATCGTTCTCGGTGAGTGCATTTTGAATTTCGAGCAGCTCACGAAGTAGAAGCGTGAACGAGTAGCGAGCACGCCGGGTACAAAGTCCGCAAGGTAACAATGTGACGTCGCCGCGAACGTGTCTCAGACAATGCTTTTGTAATTTAAATGATCAAATAATTACATACATACTATTTAACAAACTAATACTGATGCATTTGGCATAATCGTTGACCAGTCATTGCCTAATAATTACAATTTTAAGAAATTTTTTATTTGTCAGAAGTAAAAGGTGTCCTAGAATTTGGGGAAAATCAACGACAACTACTGATTAATGGCTGTGTAAAGTAAAGCATCTTAATCTACGTTAGCGAAAAAAAAAAACAAGTAGGTAACGAGCTGTGAAACAGTCAAAGCCACAGTAAGTGAGCTGTAGTTATGCAAAATTTAGGTGATGTAAATAAAGATTCTACATAGTAGAAATGAAAATAATTTCTCACCTTTTCAAGGCAGTCCTGCCCGATGGCGTTGGTGTCCACCTTGACTTCCAAGATCACAGAATTCGGCTGACTGATTAACCACATTTTGAAAATATTAGGATCGAGCAGCGAAATTTACAATAAATCGGGTCGAAGGTTACTATACGTTGTTCCTCTTCAAACGTTCACTTGCATTTACTGTTTATCTCACACGCGTAAAGAATTTATTTAAAAAAGTCTTTCTTAATTCGCTCTGTGCAATGTTTATCGCGTATTCTTTGTGGAAGTAAAACTGTGAATACTTCCCGACGACGGCCATACTACGATAAGTTTGCCTCCGAAATGATAAAGAAAACAGTGACGTGACGCCCAACGGGGGGAGCGCACTCTGTACCTAACAAATAATCATTAGTTCAGTAAATATTTTGAGTTTGTACGGCATACATTAACGTCGTGGTGTGGTGTATGTGTTAAAGTAATCACGTGAACAAGTCAATGTACGGTATTCAATTCGATAATAGAAGGTATTCTGCGACCCCTACCCCTCCGGATCGGATTCGTTGTTTCATCGTTTTGTTTGAAATAAATAGAGAGAACACTATAACACAGACGAGAACCTCCTTGGACCAACCGCGAGTCCCAAAAATTTGTTTGTAGGTATTCATGGCCCACATCATATTACTTACGAAGTAACTATTCTCTAATCTGTGATATTACTTTCCTCTATGCCCACATCCCACGTCCCTTCTCATGTTTAATTTCTTTGTTTAATTAACCGACTTCAAAAGAAGGAGGTTATTTTATTTCATGTCATGAAAATGTAATATAAAACAAATCAAATAACACAGTAGGCGATTTGTAAGGAGAGCAGCGTTGCCAGTTTTTTTTGCCAAGTCGGGATTTTGAAACTTTTTGAGTGAAAAAAGCGGGATTCTTTCGTTGAAAGCGGGAACATACCTAGTAAAAAACGTATAAAATATAATCAGAAGTTTTTAATTTTATTATTTAGGTACCCTTTTTATTTGAGTTGCGATGGGCTCACCACCTATCACGTTTAGGGGTCCAATATAGGTATCTCGTGAAATGTGGGTATATCCAGTAATGGAATACCTCTTTATTTATTTTATTTATTTTTATTTGAGTTCATCAAATTACGTTTTTGTGACAATAGCAAAAATAGCCATAGAAAATGATTTTAATAAAAACATAATATTTTAAATCAGATTTACCCTATCGTTAAATAGTTGAGTCTTATTAGCCTTCTGATTAAAAGTCTGAAAATAAAGACATTTAATTTTGACTTAAATATCGGGACGTCCCGCCGAAATCGGGACGTCTGGCAACGCTGAAGAGAGTGTCATAAACTCATAACACTCTTATCGAAGAGGTATTATTTATTAACGGTAACCGTAAGCGTTTCTGACAGGAATATTTTAAAGCGAGTAAATATTATAATGGACGTTAGAATTCGACTCCAATCCAGTACAGCGTGAAATTAAAATGTTTACGTTGTTCCGATAACGATCCAGGGGTCAGTTTTCGCCAGTGTAATAATACTTTCATTAAGTAGTACATACCTTCCCTTTTCAAAATTATGCCGCTATGGAGAATTTCAAGCCCAATTAGTTTAATAGTTAAATTGGGAGCACAATATTTTGAATAACAGCGCTTCAATAAACAGTGCTGCCAGCATCGTGACATAGGTACTTTATATTTTTATGAGGCATTTTCACAAAAAATAAATTGTCTCCTTATTATCATAAATATTGTATTTTTGCATGTAAATGCAGTATACATTTTTAAAATTTAATTCTTAATTATTTTTATATTACTCATTTTCCGCTATCCTCAGACGGAATTCGTAAATATTGTAAATACTTAATTGTTTTTTTCTTTGTAAATAAATTTATATTATAACCCCTCACATTTTACGTTTTACATTTCATTTCCAGTAGCATTTTTCATCGTTTTTAAAAATCAAATATCCCAAATCAAATCATATGAAAGAAAAAGTTATGTCATAGAATGAAAATTATTGAAAACTAGGAATCATATTAACTGTGATAATACCAATGGACAACGCCATCTATATGTTATTTAGTGAAAGTAACCGAAGAATAGAGACATATATATAATGTACTTTGTGAATAGAGAACACCTCTTTGTCACAGTGCTCTTACGTTCCGTTGAACACAGGCTCAGCTATATTAATTAATCCAATAAATTAAATTCACTATGTATTTAATAAGCATAAATGTTAATAAATAACATTGCAAAACCAAATACGAACCCATCATTATAAAATAAGGTCAAACTGCTTACTAAATTGCTAAAAACTATTACAACTTTTTGCACCTAATCCATTTTACGCAGAAAACAGAAGGCACGAGCCGAAGACAGCGCCAGTCGTGACAGCATGGAGGTACTAAATTAATCATATGACTTTCGTCACTTCGTTTTCCATTGCGTATTGATTTGTGGCTGGGTCTTGATTCTCGCTTGACTTAGTTTTTGTGTTTCTTCAGAAATGGCGAGTCAAACGCAGGGGATTCAGCAATTGTTGGCTGCTGAAAAGCGTGCGGCAGAAAAAGTATCAGAGGCGAGAAAGCGTGAGTATGAAATTAAGATTTTCTGCGTCTTGATACACCCTTTTGCTGTCCCAAGGTAAAAACTACTATTATTTCTCTATAAATCGAAATTGATGGCTATAAAATCGTCTATAATACTTATTAGCAGCGCCTATAAGTTTCTGAATAGGTCTTACTCAAAATAAAAATTAAGATTTCATGAGATGGGTTTTGGTCACATGACGTGACACTGCGCCTAAGGTAGCTCAATTGGAGACAAGATAACATCTTCTAATTGCGTTCTTGTTCGTTCTCTAACGTTCGAATTAGATTTAGGTCATACATGCAGTGTATCTGAAAGTATTAGATAACATTTGAGAAGAATATTCCATAAATCAATTGAAGGTATGTGTAGGTACCTACATTCTATCATGCGAGTTGTATACTTACATATACTATGGCACTTAGATAAATGGTTAAATAAAAAAAAACGGCCAAGTGCGAGTCGGACTCTCGCACGAAGGGCTCTGTACCATCTACTATATAAAAATAAGTCAGGTTTTCCTTCCTGACGATTTAACTCGAGAATGGCCGGACCGATTTTGATGAAATTTTTGTGGGTTCAAGTGGGTCCAGGGATGGTTTATAGCAAAGAAAATTCAGCATTGCACCCGTGCGAAGCCGGGGCGGGTCGCTAGTTATGTATAAAAACGGCAAATAAAAAACGCGTTTGTTGTATGGGAGCCCTTAAATATTTATTTTATTTTGTTTTTAGTATTTGTTATAGCAGCAACAGAAATACATAATTTGTGAAAATGTCAACTGTCTAGCTATCGCGTTTCTTGAGATACAGCCTGGTGACAGACAGATGGACAGCGAAGTCTTAGTAATAGTTTCCAGTTTTTTACCCTTTGGGTATGGAACCCTAGAAATTGTATCACGAAATAGAATTCCCTGCGCTCCTTCATATTTTAGTAAATGATCCCTCTTTATATCATATCAATCCAATCTGTGATGTTGCTCCTTCTAAATCTGAGCCATAGTTAGTTTTAAGATGACACTCACACAGTCAAAAATTTATTTAATTCATACAATGTTGCTGACATTTGTTTTCAGCACTAGGTTAAATAAATATTGTAATATGAGCTTCCGTTTTTTACAGGAAAAGCGAAACGCCTAAAGCAGGCCAAGGATGAGGCACAGGATGAAGTAGAAAAGTACAGACAGGAACGGGAGAGGCTCTTCAAAGAGTTTGAAGCCAAGGTACCCTCTATGTTTCATAATCTTACATGAAAATCATTGTCATTCGAAATCTTTTGCTCGTACATGACGCAACACTGCCCTTAATATTCATTTTAGGGCCGAAACACATAACAGTGTAGCGGCACCGCAACGCCATAATCAATCAGCTACTAAATAGGTCTTTCTTTTTTCTCCGATATTTCTATAAATAATAATAATGTATTTTTATTGTAATAAATAAATATTAGCTATAAATATAAAAGAAGTAACTATATGTGTTAAATACTCACTAGGTGGTTCAACACTGATTCGGCAGGTAGATGAAGAAATGTAATGTGTACTAGTTTACTATCAACTTTAATTACTTCCGAGTTTCGCTTTGCAAACATAGGAGATAAGTGCCTATTGATTTTATATTTAACTAGCAGATACCAGCGGTGTTGCCTAAACGAAACTCCTTTTTCCCTTTCCAATAAGAATTTCTGTAAATCCTTTCAAAGCGGATGCCTACATTATAAAAAGAACATATTTGCCGAACAAGTTTATATGTGCGACAGACTATAATTAAGTTTCGGTTATTTCATCTAAAAAGACAGTCAGTGGTATTTGATTAGAAAGAAAAAAAAATTGGCTACACCTTATCAGAATCATCATCAACCCGTAACAGCCCACTGCTGAGCTAGACCAGTATGGGCTATTATAATCTGCCATGCATTATAAAAAAAAAAAAACTAAATAAAGAAATAGACATCAAAATCTAAACTAACAGTGCCTAATAGAACCCACCTTGCAGCACAGCACCACAGCGTTGCCCATCGGTGGTATTCTGCAGGGCCTTGGAAGCAGATTGTATACTTAGTTATTTTGTAAACTTTTCTGCATGTTTACAGCACATGGGCACACGGGAAGGCGTGGCGGCTAAGATTGACGCAGAGACCAGGGTCAAGATCGACGAGATGAACGCTTTGGTCAAATCACAACAGGAGGCAGTATGTATCTCGCAGATAAATAAATAAACCAAATTATTTAATCAGTCAAACAAAGCAAGCAGTTAGTAAAAATATAGAAAACCTAAAACCGTCGTAAAAATTGCCCAACTATATTTTGCGTGTTCCGGTGGGTATTTCCTTGGTGCTAACTTCTGTCATTTAAGGAAATTATGAGCAACAATTTCGTGCTTCGCCCAGCGGTTTCGGCTGTGCATTGATCGACCAGTCAGAGTTTCTTCTGTGATATAAATAAAAGTTAAAAGATATTTTCATTAAAATATTTTATTCAGATAGCCTGGTGAAATTAGACTAAGCAGTAAAATTGGTACAGCAGATAACTACGCTGTATGCATGATTCAACATACGTGGTCCGGTCCAATCAGATAACATTACAATCATCTTTAAAATAGGACAGTACAGACAGCTTATTAGAAAAAAAAAGACGTGTGGCACTCGGGGACTGCCGCGGTAAAGCTATTGCATAGCATTTTGTATCAACAAGACTGCCGAAAAGAAACGACGTTAGTCAATGCACGGCCTTCAAGCCACAAGCGTGAGGTTTTTTTCGTTACGGAATTTCTGGATTCGGTCCCCGCGCTCAAGGCCCTCGATAGAAGCTATGCAATAGCTTAAAAATTCAAAAAAAAAACTAGATATACCTAGAAAATTCTACTTTAGCTTTTCTTAAGTTAATATTCTAAAGTCAGTCAATACTTGATTGACATACCAAAATGCTGCATTCCAATGTCTCAATAAATTCTTACATTTGATTGAATCGTCAATCATATTCTCAGATCTATTACTATTACTCCTCATCTCATATCAAAGCAGTACTTACATCATGATGAGGTAAATGTGGTCCTCTTACTTCCAGGTTATCAAAGACATCCTCAGTTTGGTGTACGATATCAAGCCCGAACTGCACGTCAACTACCGCTTCAAGTAAGAAAAACAACGCACTTACCGCCGTCGCATTACTCAATCCAATGCGCATAATTTGCGATGAATACATAGCTCTTATTGTTACGGTTATACTGTTTAATTTATAGGCACTAGACGTGGCAGAAATAAAAAAAATAAACACGCGGGTACCTGTCAGAATGACAGCGCGGATGCGCGGGACTTCTGACAGTGACAGCAAAATAAGCGGGAAATAGCTGTAAATACAAGAACGCTTGATTTCGCCCGATTTTAATTGTAATTAATAATAATTGATGAATTGTAATCTATTATCAGCTCGGTATCATTCCATTTCAATGTAAAATAACTTGAAGATCCGCTAACGAACAGTGTTATTTAAAATTCGTATGTTATTCAATGTTGTATGTTGAATAGAAATATAAAAAGTTTGAGAATTGATATTTATAATGTTTTTATTTTGCTTGTTACAAAGTAGTCAAATGAAAGCTGGTCTGTACAGTATTAGAGCAAATATATTATTGATGTAATTACATTATTGTTTCATTGTGGTGCCCCAAGCTTGCTCCATTCACAATTTAAATTGGGGATCTATTACTGGAAAAAGAACGCTTAATTAATTCATTTATAATCTAAAAAATCTACAGTACCTACTTACATAAAATTATTCTACATTATCCACGGGCGAAAATACTAATGGTCTCCTAGCAACGTGACTTGTTAATTACAATATTCCTGAATCTGCTTTGTGAAATTATAATGTAACTAAGCTTGCCCCTGATATTGTATGAAATGCAGACCACTACCATTTGTTAAAATATAATATACTTAACCCAGCTTACCACCACCCTTATACAGGATGACTTTTTTTACCGTCTGGAAAAAAATGTGGTGTGATAGGTAAGTGTAATAGATTCATTTGGCAATGTTACTTAAAAAAAATTTTTTTTTTCTCAAAAAATATTTTCTTTCATAAACTAATATACATCACTCAATTGTAGTCAATAATACACACTGAAATATTTGAAATAGTATTTTAAAAAGAAACAGGCTCGTAGCTTCCATTTATGCGCAATCTACCTACACTACAACCGCCAGCTGCGCGTAGTACCTACCTACTGTGCGTAGTTTTCTAGATTTTGTAAATTGCATTAAATATGAATATATTTAACAATTAATCTCGTGTATACCTAAGTTCGGCTCTCGATACCTTATACGTCATATTTTTTTCCAGACGGTAAAAAAAATCACCAGTATATCCACCCCTTTATAACCGGTTTATAACTAATCAAAGAGATTAAAATATAATAAGGCTAAAAGGGGGCATTGGGAATATTTTCATACAAAACTTTGAAGCTCAAGCGTCATGTCAGTTATGTATAGACCGCGAGCTGTCATTTGGTCGAAATCGTACTAGATTTATTCCACTTGTAATAACTTTTGGGCATCAAATTTTCCTCGTTTTGTCCCCTCTATGCCTTATTATATTTTAATGTCTTTGCTAGAAATACATAAAGCCAGGAGCATAATATCGGATTCATCCCTTTAATAAGGAGCTCTCTTCCTAGGTCGTTCGAGAACTACCTACCTAAGACTATAACTCTATTCTGTCTTAATTGTAACTGAAAAACGAATGAATATTACCGTTTCTGTGGGCGCGTGGGCTCGAGCTTCTCCAACCATGGCACGATGGCTCCGACGGTGGTGAAGACGGCGGGCTGGTCCGCAAGGTCACAGCGCTTTGAGGAGAAAGACAGGATGCCCACTAGCTGCCCATCGAGGATAGCAGGCCCACCCGCGTCATGCTGTAAGTAGGTAAAAGATGTAAGTCGTTAAATAAGAAAGAGAGATAAAAAAGTTAATTAAAAGAAAATAACGGCCAAGTGCGAGTCGGACTCGCGCACGAAGGGTTCCGTACTATTATTATATTTATTATCTATACAAACGGAGAATGATTTTCTTCCAACCTCTTTGGCACTACCTATTACTCAATGGTCCATCAGATTAACCCCACTTTACTTTTGTAAGTTATGGAGTGACAAAACGAACTTTAGTAATAACAGCATTGTACAACCGCCGCAATAACCATTATTGGTGTCGAGTGAGAAATTTACAGGTATACAGTTTGAAGCCTAAAAACGCAATTGTACACATTTTTAAAATAATTCCTACTGTCACGGTCGTGAGGTGCCGAAAAGTTTGTTTTAAAAATGTATTATGTATATTATTGTTAGCTTTGGTTAAAGGTTATTTTAAGTTGAAAGACAAGTATGCGTTTCTTTTGACATTCACAGAAAAAAAAACAAATAATAAAAATCACAGATTGGCCAAGAGCGAGTCAGACAGTGGACGAGGACGGAGGGTTCCGTGGTTCCTATTAATGTATAGGTATTTTAATTTATAAGTACCTGCTTAACTTAATTTTTTTAGCTAATGCTACAAAGTTATTAGCTTCTATGACGGTTTTGATTTTATAATGTAACTAATATTGTCCAGAAACGGAAACGATTGACAAAAGTCCGTGCAATTGTAATACCCCGATCCCATAGGAATACGGAGATAAAATATAGCCTATGTGTTATTCTGAGGTATACCTAAGCGATAGGTATAACTGTAAAGTTTCATAAAAATCCGTTCAGTATTTTTTGCGTGAAAGAGCAACAAACATCCATACATCCATGCTCAAACTTTCACGGTAGGACTAATGAAATTATTTTAACACGGCTTTTGCAATAGCACTGCGATTAGTAGGTACCTACTATCGACAACCAATCCGCCTAATGAAATACCTAGGTATAGTTATATAAATATTAAGGGTCATTTTTGCATGCAACTATTTCCTATGGCAATAAAGCTCTCAGTTATAGTGACACTAGCGACCCGCCCCGGCTTCGCACGGGTGCAATGCTAACACTAAAACCTTCCTCTTGAATCACTCTATCTATTAAAAAAAACCGCATTAAAATCCGTTGCGTATAGTTTTAAAGATTTAAGCACACAAAGGGACATAGGGATATAGCGACAGAGAAAGCGACTTTGTTTTATACTAATGTAGTGATGAAAATAATAAAAAAGTGTTTCTTTCATATTCATGACCATTTTCGATGAATGCAAAAGCATTGAAATTTAAAAAAAAACGGTGTTACTAGCTTTTGAATGTTGAAAGCTAATTATGGGGCTGGAAAGTAAAATCTTGACCGTTCGAGCGATATTTTTTCAAAATTTATCAGGCTTAATACTATAAAGAGAGAAAACCTGATTGACTGACTGACTCATCACAACGGACAGGCCAAACTACTGGAAGCTAGAGACATGAAATTAGGGCAATAGGTACAGGTAGATTTTTCGAAGTTCCCACGGGAACTTGAAAACGAACGCCGCTGGGCGCTACATATTCTACACTACAGAGCTACACTTCATCTACAGCTGCAATAATGTCATAAAGAGGAAAGATTTGTATTTAACTTAAAAACTACCTATTGTACTTGACCGATTTAAAAAAAACTTACATCAATGGAAAGCTACGTTATCAGCCAGTAACATAAGCTATATTTTATCCCCATATTCCACCGGGAACGGGATCTACGCGATTGAAACCGCGAGACGCTACTAGTAATATATAAAATAGTAAATAAATGAAAAGGAGTGAGTATGTAAACAAGTTTTCGTACGGACCACCAAAACTTATCAACGAACTTCGGGCAGTGATATAAATTGATAACACTTAAAATTATTTTCTTAGTGTCAAGTCAAGTGTAGGTGTGGCGATTGTGTTTACTAATTACTTAGGTAGTGCAGAGAGAACAAAATTTGCAAAAAAAATTTTAAAAATAGCTTTGGTTATAGGTAATTTTTTTCAACGCAGCTGTCTACCCAAAGGTGCATTGAACTCGCCAAGGCCACAACATTACAAATAACCAATTATTTTGTAAATGATAATTTGATAAACTAATTGCGACCAATTACGTTACAACAACATAATGTTTAATCATAATATACAGCCCGACCGAACTCAACAGTAGCACTTCATTTACGAAGAATAAGTTAAAATGAACGCTATGGTTCTTAACCCCGGCCAGCTGACTCTGGCGCAGCTGCGAGCGATTTACAGCCATACCACCAAGATAATCCTCGAAGATCAAGCTACCTTCGCAATTAACAAAAGTTCTGAGTGCATTGACAGTATCGTGAATGAGGGACGCGTGGTCTATGGCATCAACACCGGTATTGGAAAGCTGGCAAACAGTCGCATCGAAAACCACCATCTGGAAGTGCTTCAACGTAATATAGTGCTCTCCCACGCGGCGGGTATCGGCGACCCGCTCGACGACGGCATGGTGCGTCTGATTATGGTACTTAAAATCAACAGTTTAGCACGAGGATTCTCCGGAGTTCGTCTGAGACTGATCCAGACTCTGATAGCGTTAGTCAACGCGGAGGTTTACCCCTATATACCAGCCAAGGGGTCAGTCGGTGCGTCTGGCGACCTAGCACCGCTGTCTCACATGGCACTCATCTTGCTTGGCGAAGGTAAAGTAAGGTACCGTGGCAAGTGGCTACCAGCTCCAGAGGCGCTCAAAATAACCGGATTGGATCCCATAGCCCTCACTGCTAAAGAGGGAGTCGCGCTCATTAACGGCTCGCAAGTGTCAACCGCCTTCGCTTTACGCGGGCTATTCGAAGCGGAGGATCTGTTTGCTTCTGCTGTCGTAACTGGCGCGCTCACCACCGAAGCTGTCTGTGGAACGCGGCGTGCGTTCGATGCTCGCATTCACGAGATACGGGGCCACCGAAGTCAGATTGACGCCGCAGCACTTTACCGTCACCTGCTCACAGACACCAGCGAGATAGCAGAGTTCCACAAAAACTGCGGCCGGGTACAGGACCCGTACTCGCTGCGTTGCCAGCCGCAGGTGATGGGCGCATGTCTGGACCAACTCCGACACGCCGCCGAGGTGCTACTAACCGAAGCCAACGCCGTCTCCGACAACCCCTTGGTCTTTTCTGACACAGACGACGTGATCTCCGGCGGCAACTTCCACGCTGAGCCGGTCGCGATGGCGGCGGACAACATGGCGCTGGCGATAGCCGAGATCGGAGCGCTGTCTGAGCGGCGGACTGCGCTCATGATGGATAAGCACTTCTCTCAGCTGCCGCCGTTTCTGGCGGGTAACAGCGGGGTTGAGTCCGGGTTTATGACGGCTCAGGTGACAGCTGCGGCGCTTGCCAGTGAAAACAAATCGTTGGCGTATCCCCGCAGCGTCGATAGCATACCGACGTCGGCCAATCAGGAGGACCACGTGTCAATGGCGCCAGCGGCCGGCAGGCGGCTTTGGGAGATGGCGGCGAACGCACGCGGTATAGTCGCCATCGAGTGGCTAGCTGCTTGCCAAGGAATAGACTTCCGCGAGGGGCTCAAACCTAGCCCTCTGTTGGAAAAGGCATACCGCCTGCTACGTTACCATGTTCCACACTACACCAAAGACCGGTACTTCGCACCGGATATTGAAATTGCCCTCGAGCTTATAGCGAATCGTAAGCTGACGACTTTTCTGCCTGGCGTGCTCCCCAGTTGTGAGCTAAATATTGAAAGCGAAAAATAAATTTAATGAAAATTAAACTGCTGTAGTAGCATGGTTGAAATCGTTGCCTCGTTGCGGATTTATCTTGTTTTAAAGTTTTGCTTATATTTATATTTATTCAGAGCAAAAATGTTTCGCATTCAATATAACATTGGCATAACATTGTCAAGCCTGTATATGATTTGTATATGTTTAGGAATATTTTTTTAAAGAATAGCGGTAACTTCCGTAATGTTATCTCTAAACCACTGTTATCGAATTGTTTGTCGAATATTTCTAAATTTTGTTGAGGGTTTTCGTCTAATTTATTATTCACATTTAAAAACAAGTTTTCGGTGTAATTATTCTTCTGTATATTCCTATGTTTATTTACTAAATACTCCAAATAGTTTTGAACGGATTGGCGGATTTACTTAATTCTTTCTGTACCGAATGCCTTTTTGCATGCCGTAATAATTGACGATATAGATTTAAGTACACAGTACCAATGACTAGTTTATATATATTTTTTACTAAAGTTAATATAAATGAGCAGTGATAGCCTTACGGTTAAAAAGCCGGCCGAAAATCAGTGAGGCTCGGGTTCTAAGTAATCCTGGCATGTACCAATGAGTTTTTCAAAAACTTACGTAGGTACATATTTATCACTAACTCGACGGTGAAGGAAAACATCGTGAGAAAAACCGCAGGTCTCAGAATTAATTCTGAGACATGTGTAAATAGACAAGGTCCGGCGATGGGCTCACCACTTGCTCACCACCTATCACGTTTAGGGGTCCAATATATCTCGTGAAATGTGGGTATATCCAGTAATGGAATACCTCTGCCTACCCCCTCGGGGATAAAAGGCGTAATTATTTATTTTTATTTAATATAAATTTTCGTTGCTTCCTATTGTAATTTAGGGAATTTTCTGTAGGTAAGTAAATCAATGTTTGGTTTAGGTAGGTAGGTAGGTAAATCAATGTTTGGTTTTACAGAAATTACTTTTAAAATGAGAAGTTTGTAACTAAATTCATTCAAAAGGTATGTCCATTGTTGTTGTGTATAGCGATTTTTGTTGTGCCTTCGTAATTTAAGTTTAATTTAAAACATTAAACACTTATTTAAACAAGAAACTAGACTTACGTTGCAGACATTTTTGTTGACTGATATGTAGCCCGCACAGAAGTTGCTACGTGTTACAATGTCTCTGAAAATATTTTAAAAATAGATTAGGTATAAGTATAACCATCTCTAGTGCGCACTGCGCAGGGTGCGGGGCCGCACCAATAGCATCCTGAAAATGATCGGGGACAGGCTAGACTATCCTTTAAACTTTTTTGTTCTCCACATGTATCTACTAATACATAGGTTAAGGATTTTTTAAATAAATTAATGATTTCTTATTTATTATGAATTCATTCGTGTTATTTTTGTGCTACTATCAAGCCTTCCTATAATCAACCTGCCTCCCTCTTTCCAGTCAGTGGGAGGGGTGTTACATAGTCGAGTCGTTTGCATTTTGCAATACTCTCGTGTTTCCGGACTTGGTTTTCCCAGTCAGGAATGTGGCTAAGTTGTTTAAAGACTGGGTTTAAATTTACTGACTGGGTTAGTACCAACGTTGATGTATGGCAGTGAGTGTTGGGTATGGCAGAAGAAGCATTAAAGTCGAATATATGCAGTGGAAATGCGCTCGTTAAGAAGCATTTGTGGAGTAGATACAGTGAAGAACAGTGTGATTCGAAAGCGTTGCGCCCTGAAAGACGATATAGTGACAATGATTGAAAAAGGAATGCTGAGGTGGTTTTGTCATATGGAGAGGATGAATGAAAGGCGCTTAACGAGACAAATATACAAGGGTGTTGTGAATGGGGAGTCTGTAGGTAGAGGAATGACCTAGGCGTACTTACATCGACCAGGGGGTCGATTTTTGAATCTCACCAAGTGACTAATTCTCAGCGAGTGAGTGATTTCCGAAAGTTCGTATTTTTGAAACTCATCGGTGACTTACATTTGTCATAACTATGATATCGATTTACGAGTGCCCCTACCCACTCGTAATTGAAATCACCATGCGATTGTTTTTGACAGTTGACGTAGTGCCATCTGCTAAAAGTGCCAAAGTACTTTTGTTTTTTGGAAGAATTAGCAGCGGGGCTCGATTGTGATATTTTGTGGTTACGACGATTTATTGAAAACAGCGTGTGACTTTCAAAAATACGACTATTGGAAAATGGTGACATAAAAGTCATCGGTGATAATTTTAGTCACCGGTGATTTTGATATCACCAGTGAGATTCAAAAATCGCACTCATCGGCGATGTGTTGAAGAAAAGCCAGATAAAGAGTACCCGAAACCGACGAGCATGTATGAGTGATGGATGACGTGGACGAAGCTCTGAAAGGATCTGCCAGGTCCGTCGCAAGTGTCAGTCTATTGTCTCTGCACCAATTATGTATGTATGGGTTTGAATGTGGCTAAGTTGTTTCTGAAGTCTACGCTATAAACCGAGTTTAAATACAGACTTGACACAGGAAAGGGTGGACTTCAGTAAAAGTAAACAATCAAACAAAAAAAAAACAGTCAGTCAGTATAGTCTCTTTGGATGAATAGTTTCAAATCCATCAATGAATTTGACGGACATAGTTATACAATATTGTACGATAGTGGTTAACTATTAATGGCTGTAGATTTTTGTATGAAAATAATATGCACATCAATAATTCATACAGTTGTTGTTATACCAAATAAATAAATAATAAATAATAAATAAAAATACACGGTACTTACATAAAATGGATTAAGTAAAGAGGACGAGTTTCTTGCCCCGTTTCTTCTCCTCAACTATACATACCGAAGTGGCGGAGTAGCAATGACTTTCGATAAGAGGACTTATAACCTCTGTCCCTACGTTGAATAAAAACTTTTGACTTGACTTTGACTTAAAAATAGTTTAGTCCTGTCTTTGTCTTACCTCAAAAAAAGAAAATGGACAGAAGATAACCTACCGATTTAGTCCTGTCAGAAGACTGTATTTTAGTCGTGATATCTTTACTTACGCACTAAACCATAGATTTAGAATTTACGCTTTATGAAATGCCTTAGTTGACATTACTAATTTTAATTTGACAAGACTAAATATCTCTCGTCTCTTTTCTTTTATTGGAGAAAGAAAATGACAGGAGTAAACTAAAATAAGTTTAGTCGCTACAAAGTAGAATCGAACCCACTGTCCAGTGTTGGTAGTGTAGTGCCAAGAAGATAAGTTATTATCAAGCTCAATTTAACATTTATCATGGACGGATTCAGATGCTTTTCGGGGGCCCTCTCCCCATTTGGATCCGCTACTATTTATGAATACTTTACTGGAACATATATTACTTTCCGTAAACCTCCTGGCAGTCAGCTAAGTCGTAGATTGGTAGCTTCACCTTCTGAAGTAAAACTTGCCCTCCAGTGCCACCAGCGCCCTAAAACCATCATTCATAATTTATAGAGCAGTGATAGCCCGGACGGTTAAAGAGCCGGCCAAAAATCAGTGAGGCTCGGGTTCGAATCCTGGCATGTACCAATGAGTTTTTCAAAGACTTACGTACATTGTTATCACTAGCTCGACGGTGAAGGAAAACATCGTGAGGAAACCCGCAGGTCTCAGAATTAATTCTGAGACATGTGTAAATAGACCCGGTCCGGCGATGGGCTCACCACCTATCACGTTTAGGGGTCCAATATATCTCGTGAAATGTGAGTATATCCAGTAATGGAATACCTCTGCCTACCCCTTCGGGGATAAAAAGGCGTGAGATTATATTATTATTTTAATTTATTGCGTTTCCGTGTGATACTTACCTTACAATGGTTTGTGAAGAGTACGTAAGTCCAAACATGAAGCGCTGGAATTGGTTGTTCTAGTTGGTTGGTTTCTATACGTACCGTAGTAAGTTTAATGATTTTGTGGTTTATAATTTAATTTTTAATGTTATTGATATTGTCTACTTTTATTTATATGTTGTTGATTTATCCTATCTTACTTATCACCAACTATATCACAGAAACCTTTAAAACAACTGCTTAGTTAGTGGTCTGGTGTTTTCATTAATGTTTGTCTACCCTAACGGGAAAGGGTGGTGGGATTTTGTTATTGCAATAATGGGGGACAACGGAGCTAGTTGTAGGTATAGTTAGTAATTCATAAATAAGATGTATTAAGTAGTATATTTATTCAATTGTTTGTCATAAATAAATAAACATAACGCTATCGGTCAAGCTGTACCTACCTACTGTATTACTTGGTATTCTTTGGCTATAACCCTGGCTATAGTAAAGACTTACCAAAACGGATCCCCATCCAACAAACTCTACAGTATTATCAACTGGAACATGCAGATCTCTTGAATACTGAATCTTCTCGATATTCGCTTCTTTCTTGCCCAAGCTCACGTTTTTATTCAGCCGTAGAACAGCCACGTTAAACTCAAGGGTCTCTGGCTTGTAGTTTGGGTGGAAATTGATCTCCGTCACTCTGTAGACCTCTCCCCCCGAGGTGGCGTTGGATGAACCAACCCTTACGGTCAGCATCTTCACGTATTCGCGGAAAAAGCGGTTGTTGTATTGCCTGGGGAAGGGGCGGTTTGTAGAGACATCTATTGCATACTAACCGATTACCGTGCTACTAACATGTTATTAAGACACAAGTATTTAGTTACTTAGTTTAGGTATCACTAAAATTTAACTAGCAATAAGTTTTACTCTGTTAACCATTATTATAATTAGACTAAGTTTATGTAATAAATTTTTATTATTTATTATTATTATTATCTATTAGGACTACGTAGAGCGACGTCAACTGGTTTTAAACCAGCAAAGTTATCGCAAAAGTTTTTGTAAATGGAACTGGGGGCCAATTCCACTAAATGTCAATGGTTATAGATGGATGAGAATGACATCTCAATGGTCAGTCAATGCTGTTATGTAGCACTTTTCGGAGCAAATAACACCATTGACTGACCATTGACATGTCATTGTCATCCAACTATAACCTTTGAAATTTAGTAGAATTGCCCGCTTGTTCAATATCACCGGTTGCATCGCGGTTAGCATGATCATCTCGCCTGAGCCGTGAGGATTTTCCTTTTTCACATTGGAGGAACATTTTACATCCGTTCTCCTATAGAAATAATAGCTGTTCCCTGCGAACTCTCGTTACTCCCAGAAAAGTAAATTTTGTATTCAATACGCGTTCCTGAGAAAAAGGATCCTTTCAGACAGACGGACGGACCATGAAGTAGTCCTATAAGGGTTACCTTTTTACTGAGGTAGCTAGGAAATCATATAGGAGAAGACCGCTTTCACGCGCCAAGTGGGCCCACTTACAATTGAAGGCAGTGAGCAGCGGTCAGCACTTGGTTGCGATCGATAATAGCTGCGCCACACCACAGCTGCTTGTTCACCAGGAGAGCGGCCATAAATGGATAGTCTTCAATTGTCGCTCGTTCATCTGGGTTGTAGATTCGGCGGAAGCGGATGTCCAGCGGTGGGTAAGGCGCAGTTGCTAGAAAAATGTATATTTATGCGTCTAGAAACGAATAATTAAAGTTATGTTAACCACCAAGCGATTGCGTTGATTCTGACTCTATGGATACCATTTCCTTTGAATCCATTCTTAGCTTAGGAAATATTTTAGAAAAGCTGCTTTCTGCACTTGTAATCCTTCCTGACGCTATAACTCCAGAACACACGAACCGATTTCCACGGTTTTGCATTCGTTGGAAAGGTCTCGGGCTTCGTGAGGTTTATAGCAAAGAAAATTCAGGAAAAATTTCAACAGAAAAGCGTGAAAATCTTACAAGCCTTGCACCCGTGCGAAGCCGGGGCGGGTCGCTAGTTTCATTTAAATAAGGCCCAGCTCTCATTAAAAGGACGGGATGTTAATTATGGAAATTTGCATCCTGTAGTCTTCGTCTATAACGTTCCCGCGGCTTCGGCATTATCTGGTTTAGATTTCCATTCAGAGAAAACTAAATAAACGTTATACAGTTTATAAATCTATTAAATAAAGTTTTTAAATTAGTTTTAACACATAAAATAGATTCTTTTTCGATTTACATAATGTTATTTATTTACATAATTTAGGGAGACCTACAGCTATAATAATAATAATGAGCAAAAACATAAACATTTTCTTTTTAGTTCTATTTTTATTGTATTTCTTGACAATTACAACAAAGAAGGCAAAGTCAAAACAACTGTTCTCTCAGTACGATTATGTTCTTTTGTGGCTTTATCCTGGTATAAGTCCTTTTCAAGTAAGGCCTCATTCTTATTACTTAGTTTTCAAGTGCTTTGTTGAAAATTGTATGCTCATTAGAATTGGATTTTGCTATCTCTGGCTGCACAGGATAATTTGGTATAATTATTTCTTTATTTACATTTGCTCCTAAAACTAGATGCCATTCGTGCTCATGCGATTCTCGAGAAGTCGCTTCATAGGTATTTACTGGTCGTCTTGAACTATTTTCTAAAGAAGATATATTTGTTTCAATGAATTTCAGGCCACGAATATCAGATGTACCCTGTTTCCTTCTTTGTGTATCTTTATACGCTCTGGAGCTGTTACTGTTCGCATCACGTTCTTTATTAATTTTTGTTTGTGTTAGACGACTTGGTACATTTACAAATTGTAGACGTGGGGCCCCACTTGGGCTACTTAGTTTCGAGTCAGAATTATCAAAAACACTAGACTGAGTATCAATTGAGTTGCGGGCTCCTGACGTTCTTTGTTCCGTCATTGTTGTCATTTTGTAGATTTTAACCGGTAAATATAATAGCCCTGGGGGCCTTTTGTTACCCAGTAACGTGTCCGATCTATTTAACACAATAGAATCATGACTGTATAAGAAACCGCGGCTTTTAGAAGTCCTCTGCCATGTCTTGGTTGATAATTTATTTGGTACTGATAAATATTTTAGTCGCGGGGCCTCACTAGCTTTACCATGAAACGGCACTGAATTTGCTGGTAGCAATATAGTCACAAGACCACGGACTCTTAACATCGCTTGCTGCGGATTCTGATTAATGTTTTGAAGCTGTGGGGCCCCGCTGATGCCTACTGACGGCCCATAGTAACTTTTGGACATTGTTATTGGTTGAGAGGCCGATGTGGCGTTACCTAGCAACGTCCCTGGCTTACTTAAGGCGCTGTTCTCAGAGGTCATTTGCCGTCGACCCGGTAGCTCGATGGGTAGCCCTTCGTACTGCCATTCTCTTCGCATCGGGTTGGGGTTGTGGCTCTGTAGTGTGTTTTTGTGTATCGTTTCCTCTGTGAAAGCGAAGGTTTATTGAAGTTTTGTGGATCTATTGAGGTGTAATGTTTTCTTAAGTGTAAAAGATAACTTTAGACACAGGGCGAAGAGAATAGGTTGCATGATTAAAAGGTCTGCTAGAAGTAGCGGTTTAAAGGGGATATCCTATACCTCTATAAAATTTTAGTGGCCTTCCTCCATTTTTACCGTTGTTTACAGACGTTAGCATAAGAAAGAGCTGTAGCTATCTAGTAATTACCTTTATACCTAGGTATTCTGTTAATGAGGCATGTAAGTACATATCTTAGGTTTAAGAAATGTACCTAGGTACTATATTTAAATCTCTCTAGCATAGTTACTACTGTGACAATGTAATAAGTAGGTATGAAAAGTACCTTTAGCAGCAACAGAAATGTTATATGACAGTAATATTTTTTTTAAGGCGGAAAATTGTGGGTTACCTAGATAGGTACTTACTACAAATTTCGGAATGTAATAGTAACTGAGTGGAAAGGGAGAAACCATGACGAGATTATATGTTTTTAATTTAAAATAAAAAAGTACCGTCGCTGGATGAGTCTGAGGTAGAGGAGACAGGTCTCATGTGGGCCCCCGCTTGCACGATGATAAATAGTAACAAAAATGCGCCCGCCATCTTGTTCAGAGCGACGGCCATTTTGATGCGCTTCTTTTTTATTTTTCAAGGAAGTTACTAGTTGTTTATGTGAAAAATCTTTTATTATCACAGGATTAATATAAACAGTACGAAAAAATATGTAGAAATCTAATCATTTTATGATTTCTTTCGCAAATCAAAACTTTATGAGTTATAAATATTTTATGACACAAAATCGAAATAAAATATTACACAGGCAGGTACTTATGACTTCGATGATAGAAATTACCGTCAGATACGACCATTGAATTATGATAGACTACCTACCCAGTACTAGAGAGGACGGCGCAAAAGATAACAAAAACTTTAGCTCAGGATCGCCATTTTGAAAAGAGTGACGTCACACTCCAAAGTTATAGATCGTTATACATGCCCTGATACCGAAAATATTGTGGCATTGTCGCGTGTCGGCGCGATTCAAATGAGTGAGGTCACTCATTTCTTTGGTAAGGACGTATCTAATAATGTAGATCTTTAAGGCACTCCACATACTTTTCTATGAAATCTGACAGCCGGGTTTCACACTTTGGAGTAGCTTCTAGGTACATAAGTATATTATAATTCAATGGTTATGAGCATGTATAGGTACGTCGATTAATGCCATCCTTTGCCGTATCCCCAGCCGCCGAGGCCATAGCCGCCGTAGCCGTAACCGCCCCACGTGGATACAGGCGCGACCACAGAAGTGACGACGGGACGAATGATAGGCGCGGCGATCACAGGAGTGATCACGGGGCGGATGATGGGCGCGGTGACGACCATGCGGGGGACTGTGTAGCCATGGTTGATTACGCTCGAACTGACCGATACTGCTGACGGTAGGAGCATCGGTGAGGCTGTGGGATGAAGAAAAATATTCATCGAGCCTTTTAGTTATTTGTATGAAATTCTAATTAGCATCTTAACGGCACCGCCTCAACTCGAGGCAAGCTAGAGACAGATAATTATAATAATAATATAATTGTGGGACACAAGTCACACACGGTTATTTAGTCCCAAACTAGGCAGGGCCTGTACTATGGGTACTAAGCAACTGATAAACATACTTAAATAAATATTAAACGACTAGACACGAAGCCAACAGACATGTTCATGCACACAAATGGTGGCCCCGAGCGGGGATCGAACCCGCGACCTCCGACTCAGAAGGCAGGGTCACTACCCACAGAGCCAACAGGCCCGTCGATCTGTTCCCGAGTTCATATGTGTGACCTTATAACGGTAACAATACTGGCAATATATCTACGGTATGACTTTTTTTACCTTCTGGAAAAAAATATGACGTGGGATTGTAGTCCAACGGTTGATGCTTGATGCTGGCCTGCTGCAACTAGTTAGTTCTATGTAGAGCACAGACCATTAATGGCTCTGTGATTTAGAGTAGGTATGGACGAGTTTAGAGTGCCTTGTTTAGAGTTTCTTGAGACTACTTATTGACTCTTCTAAGTGTATTTTCTATATCTACAGAAAAAAAAGATTTTGTCTTTGACTTTGAATCGCTGGATGTCGCTACAACCCTATTGTGTCTCCATTCCGTTATTTATCGGAATAGTAATAATTAGTGTCGAATTTTGCATTAGCAATACGCCGAATAATTGTGAGAGTGGGACATGTAGAAATTTCCTTGGACGTTCCGTAGGTAGATAGGTACACAAGGTTTCAATAGTTACCGAGTCCATAGCCATATCCATAGCCCAATGAGGAAGGCACCGGGCTGGTCACCACCATTCCGATGAGGGCCAAGACGATCGCTACCTGCATAGCAATACACAACATTTCATTTTATGAACCCCCTTAAATTATAAGTTAGATTTTGTGAGAGTACACATAGGTACTTACAGGGCCGGATTTAGAGGTCTGGAGGCCTCGTGGCATCAAAGGAGCGGAGGCCCCCTCGCCCCAAATTATTGTCTAAATAAAATGATCAATTTTTTTCAGTCGAGTTTTTCAATAAATAATTTATTGTGGATCCAAGTAGATTCTCTTAGTATTCATAAACATATTTGATATGCGTACAAACAAAGTACTGTAGGTAACAGTGAAACAGCAAAAAAAAATATCAAAGGATGTTTACTAGTGCTTATTAGTCGGAAATCGGAATTTGAAAGATTTTTTTTTCCGAAGTCTCTATTGTGGGGGCCCCCCGTTTGTGGAGGCCCGGGGCTTTCGCCCCGACTGCCCTCCCCTAAATCCGGCCCTGGGTACTTACCTATTTGTGCAATAATTTAAAAAAAATGTGGGCCATAAAAATAACCCTTAATCTGTAAGCCCACCAGCTCCCGGAGGGTGCATAAACCTACGCCATAACACCGAAGAAGCAACAGGTTCTGCACTGACTAAAGGATAATAATTAAAATCAGCTTATTACAAAATGGACCCCTGCCTAACATCGCGGGGATAAGAGGCGTGAGCAATACACCAAGGGATAATGTGGTTCTAGCTCTAGCTCCACAAAATGACTTACCGCGCACTTCATGTCTGTAAATTAAGGATTCACCGCGCAATTAGTACTGGTTTCTATTTTAGCATCATTGCCCTTTATATACAGGGTTGCGCACTCTTCTTGATGCGCATGAGTTCACAACATCCGACGGGAAACAGGCTATGATCGTTTTTAAATACAGAATTTTAAGTAGGTAGCACTTGCTTCACTCATTTGCTAGAATTGAGTCGAATCGTAGGTGGTCTTTCTAAAATAAGGATTGTTGAGGGTTTGTGGTTAGGTAAACTTTATCTCCAGTAGTATTTAATACAATCTTTGAATATCCGACAAAGTCAAATTCCATTTAAACTTAATTAGGCAACCCTTGACCTGACGGGGAAAATAGTTTCCACCTTAAATTGAACTCTATGTAATTGTAATAACAAAAAATAAGACCAATAATAGTACATTATGATATAAGTGCGGTAGGTTGAAAATCACAGCCGAGGCGATATTGCTAGCCCGAGCCGTAGGCGAGGGTTACAAGTAAGCAGAGGCTGTAATTGTCAAAGCGCACGTATGTCATACGACGTTTTATAACACATTTGCGAGGAAATAAAATAAAACTCCGACTATGGTAAACGAATAAAAACAATACAGCGTTAAGAAAAAGCGCGCGGCGCGCATCATCATTTTTTTTAGGAAAAGGCACAAAAAACAGCCAGTACTTATTACTAATAAAGTAAAATAATATTTTTGTGTTTTTGTTACAGATTGGTTGTAATTTACTGTCAAAATTAATTAAATTAAATAATTATGTACATAAATATTTCTTTAATATATTTTATTTCCCAAAGTTAATTTTAATCATAAAATGTTGACAACTTTTTTGACATAAAAACTCTTTGCTGAGATTTTAAAAAGTACCGTTCGTTTTAAGACGGAGCATCTTGATAAACCGTGCGTTTTACTTTACACTTACCGCACTTGGGCGTAATGAGATAGGTAACGATATTAAAATTGGTGAAATAAGACACCTTTTACGAGCAAATGTGTTATAAAAGAAATTACATGTCTGTGCCAGGTTAAGGGTTACCTAGGTATCATTGTTGTTAAAACTTTATTACCTAAATAAAATTTATTTTTAGCGCTTTTCAAGATATTTTGTTATGCGCACCGCCAAGGAGGTTCCACTTCCATTCCTTACCTTTTGTTGACGTTCTAGGACCCGTCTAGGAGCCGTCTAAGACCAATTAATGTTCCTAACTGACCAACAAGTGGATGGATTGAGTGGTCCGTTAGTATTAACGAGGGTTGGTAGTGAGCCCGCCTCACATGAAGCTCAAAATTCAGCCGATTGACCGTGCAAATATAATACCACTATTGAAATTAATTAGCTTATAGCTCGTAGTCGAACGTCTTATGCAAGCAACAGTTTCATAAAGCGGGCTGGCAGGCTTTATAACGATTAGTTAGTAGATGTCGATATTTTTAGTGAGACCTTAAAAAATTATCCCTGCAGTGTATCACACAAACTAACTAAGACATCTAATTGATCTTTTATTTAATAGTCATCTGTACTTTATAAGAGTTCTATCTTTGAGTTCTTATACATAGTGAGGAAACTGTAAGTCTAGATCTTGTGTAATTTATTTACAATACTATTTATAACATATATTACTGTTTGTTTCTAAGGCTCACTTGCGCCACTTTCGCTAAACGCGTTTAAGTTCCTTAAATTGATTTAGCATACTGCTGTCACATTTTTATTCATATGTTAGACCATGACAGCACTAGATTTAAATCAATTTAAATAACTAAACGCGTTTAGCAAAGTTCGTGCAAGTCAGCCTAAATAAATAATAATAAAAAAAAAATACAATCACGGCTTTTACAACAACAGTGCGACATATACAGGATGGATATTTGAGATGGGTCGGCCAGGGCAGCTACCTTAACCGTTGTAGCTAGACGAAAATGGTCTTAAGAGACTATCCACCATTTTTGAAAATATTTAGAACTGCATTTAAAGATTTTTGAAAAATGGTACAGTCAGCGAGAAAATCGTCGATTCCCACAAAATAGTAGATTGTGTCATAAGGGAGCAAAACGATATTTTTACGGCGAGGGCGTTTTTTTAAATCACATACACAGTGAATGATTCTAGGATAGAATCCCGAACGTAGTGAGGGATTCTAATGTAGAATCATAAACGAAGTGAGGGGTTTAAAGTACACACACCGGCACAATTAGCGGAACAGAAAAAAAAGGGAGTATTTACGCATTTTTGCGTGTTACTGGCCGGCTAAAGAAGCTTTTTTTAAATTTGGGTTTTAATTTAAAAATGGAATACTAAGCGACTGCCCTTTTTTTCATTCTTTTGTTTTAATTTTCATTGATTCATTTTTTCCACCGCTTGTCCGTTTTTAGAAGGTTCGTGAATTCCATTTGAAAAGCTTTGAATTGCAGTTTTTGAGGCTTTTGAGTTTTTTCGCATATTGATAATTTACGAGCATCTAATTATGCCTGATTTAACGCCATCAGAAATCATTAGGGCAGATCAAATGAGGAGAAATGGTCAAACCTACAGATCGATTGCCAGAAGCCTTCGTCGATCGTTATCAACGATTTATCGTAGCATCCAACGATACAGATTGACGAATGCTCTAGTGAGAAGGAGAGGACAAGGCCGGAAAAGGTGTACTTCAAGGAGGGATGACCGTTTTCTCCAACTTCAAGTCCGACGGAACACGAGACTAACGGCGGTGCAGGCTCGAAATTTACTGGAAGAGGTACGAGCAGTAAGGATGAGTGAGCGGACAGTTCGTAGAAGATTCGAAGAAGTGGGTATAGGCTCGTATGTGCCCGCCAAAGCCCCAAAACTTGAGAGACATCATCGCACAAACCGTCTACACTTTGGTCGTGAACATCGTGATTGGGACTTCGACGACTGGGGACAGGTTCTTTTTACTGATGAATGCAGAGTTATGTTAAATCAAATTGATGGAAGGCAGCGAGTATGGAGACGCAAAGGAAAACGGTATATCCAGTCTAATTTTGAAAATACAGTTGCATATGGCGGCGGTTCAATTATGGTCTGGGGAGGAATATGTTTAGGAGCTCGTACGGAGTTAGTAGTGGTCGATGGCGGGAATCTGAATGCTGATCGGTATATCAGGGAGATTTTAGAAGAACATGTTGTGCCATTTGCCCCCTTTATTGGTAACAACTTCATTCTAATGCAGGATAATGCTCGGGCTCACAGTGCTCGCACAGTACAGACATACCTAAACCATGTTGGTATAACGGTGATGGAGTGGCCAGCACGGTCCCCCGATATGAACCCTATAGAACACGTCTGGGACTTGCTAAAGAGGAGTGTAAAGTCAAGAATGCCCCCTCCCAATAATCTCAACGAGTTGCGAAACGCATTACTTGAAGAATGGCAGAGGTTGCCCCAAGAAACCATTGATAACATCATCCGCAGCATGCCCAGACGGATGGAAACCCTCATCAGAGCACGAGGAGGAAACACTCGATATTGAACAGTCATTGAAATTGTTGTTAAACTTTGGAAAATCTTGAAATTTCTGCTGTTTCTCTATAATTAAAAATCGAAGAAAAATGCATTTTGTTTAATTTAATTTTTATTTTTATAAAATTTTAAGTATGGTGTTACAAATGAATGTCAAAACATGTTAATTTAATTGTTGTTTCATTTTAAATAATATATTGTTTAAAAATTACATTCATTGTTCTAAATTCCCTCTTTTTTCTCCTTTTTTTTTCTGTTCCGCTAATTGTGCCGGTGTGTGTACATAGCCCAAGGTAAAAATAATTTTGCGACCGAATGATACACTCTGCTTTTCATACCTCTCTATGAGAATAAATATTGATGGCATTGTTTGCTTCTTCTTTTTAGTGTTTAACTATCACTGCAGTCACTGCTACTTGAATTCATGTGAAAATATAAAATACACAAACCATTCGATGTTGGAATTTGAAATTTTTTCTAAAAATAAAATGTGAATTGTGAAAAATAACTACGAGAGCGCGCGCATTTCCACAGCAATTTTTCTGACAGTGTTGCACGACCACCGAATGCCATTCAGCCTTGCCAACCTAATACGGCTAAAAATGGAACTAATATTTTGTTATACAAATGTTTGATGTAAACTACAGTGGCGCCACCCTTAGATGCAAAACTTATTTTACTAATCTCTTTGGCTAAGAATGTTGAAGAATATTTTTAATTCCAAATTCAAAACACTTTTATTCGCACTTATTAAAATCCTATCGGAAAAGACTTACTTTGATCCCTCTTTTTGAGGACCAAAACGTCACTTTTCGAATAGATGGTATGAAAAAATTTTTTGATGCCATTCGATCCAGTTTCAGATAAGGATCAAAAGTCTCTAAGAGACTAACTGAGGTCAAGGGGGTAGAAAAGTCAGGAAACGCAAAAAACGTTTTACATACATTTAGTAAGGAATAAAACTTCAACCGGAAAAAAAGTTCAATGAAATGCTAAAATCTCTTTAGTGGTGATTCAACTTATAAATCTGAGCAGCGTTCGTTGGAAAACATCGCGCCAAGTTGCCAAGTGGCTAGTAACGTATTCTAAAAAAAGAGATCATAACTGACATTTAAAATTGTGGCAAATAAAAAAAGATAGTATACCATGTTTTCCAAGGAGAACGCTGCTCAGATTTATAAGTTGAATCACTACTATAGTAGATTGTTATACAAGGGTCGGAAGGAATTGATAACTTCCACCCGCGTTAAACACTCTACTTTTCATTTCGAATTTAAGGAAAGTAAACAAAAAAAATTAGTTACTTACAATTTTACATAAATTCAAACATTCAAAAAAATCGGTTGTCTGTAAAGTCGGTTTACTGACGATAGTTGAACGTGACAACGTCATAAGAAAATACTGATGGAATGGATTTTGCCTCTTTGTCGCTCGTTGCGCGCTCTCGCTTGCACTGGAACGAAGCATACGTCACACTTTTTCGGGAATGCCGCCGGCTCCATCAATTTATAAGACGTTGTCACGTCAAAAACAAAATTGTCAACAATACAACCAAAGAGGTTGGAAGAAAGAGAAACTTTTTCTTATACACGTCTTTGAATACTACATCATAGAGTATATATACTACAAATCCTTCCTCTTTATAATATTATGTACTTTTAGCCGAGTAATAGTGTTCTGTGCTTATTAGTGTCGATAAAAACAAGATTTTGAATTTCGGAACAGCTTACCAAATTATTACTCTTTTTTTAATTTTAAATATGGAACGCGTACCGCCCCGCGCGAGGGCTATTTTCTGTTGTTTATACCTACCTACTCACAAGACCGCACCTTTTTTTTCTTATTCTAATTGATCTAAAAAGTTCCCAAAGAGGTTGGAAGAAAGTCATTCTCTTTCCTAGAGAAACTTTTTTTATAAACGTCTTTGCCAAATGTAGTACTATTTTTTTAAATTCATTCCCGCCCTAAGGCCGGAAGCAATTACTATGAGTCTTTCCCGACTGAGGGCGGGAATCACAGCCCTGAATATCTCTGTGGTGGGAATCATTGCTTCCGACCCGGTACTCAGATCAAACATACACTACTTTCCGAGTATGAGATATGAAAAAGAGATTTTAGCATTTCATTGAACTTTTTCTCCGGTTAAAGTTTTATTCCTTACTAAATGTATGTATTGAAAGAAGAGTGAATGCAGGAAACATGGTGAATGGAGCTTTGGACTCCTTTATGAGCAGCCGGAAGGTGTCTAACAAGGCTCGTTTGGCTGTGTATAGGGGGGTGTTGGCTCCGACTCATGTACGGAAGTGAAAGTTGGGTATGGCAGAAGAAACATGAAAGCAGAATAAATGCAGTTGAGATGAGAGCGTTAAGAAGTATGATAGGAGTTAAACTGAGTGACAGGATAAGAAATAGTGAGATAAGGAAACGATGTGGTCTGAAAGAAGATGTAGTGACAAAAATTGAGAAAGGTATGCTGAGATGGTTTGGCCATGTCGAGAGAATGAATGACGAACGATTGACGAAAAAAGTGTATAAGGCGAGTGTGAATGAAAGTGTGGGAAGGGGTAGACCTAGGCGGACGTTTCGAGACCAAATTGGGGACGTCTTGAAAAAAGGCCAGGTCAAGAGTACCCTAAACCGAAGAGCATGTATGAAAGGAATAATGAAAGTGGACGAAGCGAAAGAAGTATGTAAGGATCGTAGCAAGTGGAAAGAAGTGGTCTCTGCCTACCCCTACGGGAAAGAGGCGTGATTATATGTATGTATGTAAATGTATGTAAAACGTTTTTTGCGTTTCCTGACTTTTCTACCCCCTTGACCTCAGTTAGTCTCTTAGAGAATTTTGATCCTTATCTGAAACTGGATCGAATGTCATCAAACAATTTTTTTGTGGGAATCGACGATTTTCTCGCTGACTGTACAATTTTTCAAAAATCTTTTAATGCAGTTCTAAATATTTTCAAAAATGGTGGATAGTCTCTTCAGACCATTGTCGTCTAGCTACAACGGTTAAGGTAGCTGCCCTGGCCGACCCATCTCAAATATCCACCCTGTATAGGTAGCTAAGTATATTTATTTAACAAGACTAGATAACGCGCGGTGCGCGAGGCCGCAAGCGGCCACGCGTGTCTCTGTGGGGTCTTATTTTGACAGAAAAATAGAGTCAAATTTTGGGCGCCCATCTTGTTTTAGCCATTTTAAATCGAAAAATAATAAAATTTTGCTAAATATTTTTTTTCATGGCAACACTGTTTACTGAGACCCACAATCGCTCCCTACAAGTCAACTTTCCAAAGTGTTGCCAACTGGCTAAAAAAGCTGATTATTATTAAGAAAATTTAAATTTTTCAGTAAAACAAAAATAACGGGGCGGCCATTTTGTTATTGCTATTTTTTGGGATTTTCTAGTAAACTACAGGATATACCCTATGCGATGACACAAAACACATCCCTGTAGCATATCGGCATCTGGGAGATCAATTCGGGTCTTTTGAGGTCTACCCTAAAAGTTAAATCAACCATAGCTTTCGGTGTTGCCAGGCAAAAATCAAAAAACCTACAAAAGGTCATAGGGAGAGATAAAATGTACCGTTGACTGTTACTCGTTTTTGCAAAATGGTAAAATTTCGAGTTTTGACTTTTTGCATTAAAAGTAAAAAAATACCCCAAATTTTGGGAAAATTGTTAAACACGGCAACACGCCGTATTGAGACCTCTAACCCTGCCATACAAGCCAACTCGCTCAGGTGTCGCCATCTCGCCAAAAATCGACAATCAAAATGTGGTAAAATTAATACTTTTCTTTGGGAGCAAATCGCCGCTCGGCCATCTTGGTTTTTCAAATTTTCGGGATTTTCTGGTAAACTACAGGATATGTCCTATGCGATGACACCAAACACATCCCTGTAGCATATTGGCATCTGGGAGATCAATTCGGGTCAAGTGGGGTCTAAAACCACTCCAACTTTGAAACACTACTACGCGGCCGCCATTTTGTTTTTTCAATTTTTTAAATAATATTCGTAAATCATCTAAACAATACTACAGATTCCCAAAATTTGAACCGAATCGGCCGGAAAACAAAAGAGGTACGATAGGCAAGCCCGGCCGCCATTTTGTTTTTTTGAAAAGTCGGAATTTTCCCTGGGTCACCCCGCCATCTTGAACACTTTTCTCTTACATGACTTGACTCCAAAACGACTCCTTCTGGGAGAACAATTATGTCAATGAGTCAGTCAGTGAGTGAGTGGTAGTCGAGCTTTATATATTATAGACTAGATGTCGCGCGGTGCGCGAGGCCGCAAGCGGCCACGCGTGTCTGTGTGGGGTCTTATTTTGACAGAAAAATAGAGTCAAATTTTGGGCGCCCATCTTGTTTTAGCCATTTTAAATCGAAAAATAATAAAATTTTGTTAAATATTTTTTTTCATGGCAACACTGTTTACTGAGACCCACAATCGCTCCATACAAGTCAACTTTCCAAAGTGTTGCCAACTGGCTAAAAAAGCCGATTATTATTAAGAAAATTTAAAATTTTCAGTAAAACAAAAATAACGGGGCGGCCATCTTATTTTTTCTATTTTTCGGGATTTTCTAGTAAACTACAGGATATACCCTATGCGATGACACCAAACACATCCCTGTAGCATATCGACATCTGGGAGATCAATTCGGGTCTTTTGAGGTCTACCCTAAAAATTAAATCAACCATAACTTTCGGTGTTGCCAGGCAAAAATCAAAAAACCTACAAAAGGTCATAGGGAGAGATAAAATGTACCGTTGACTGTTACTCGTTTTTGCAAAATGGTAAAATTTCGAGTTTTGACTTTTTGCATTAAAAGTAAAAAAATACCCCAAATTTTGGGAAAATTGTTAAACACGGCAACACGCCGTATTGAGACCTCTAACCCCGCCATACAAGCCAACTCGCTCAGGTGTCGCCATCTTGCCGAAAATCGACAATCAAAATGTCTTAAAATTAATACTTTTCTTTGGGAGCAAATCACCGGTCGGCCATCTTGGTTTTTCAGATTTTCGGGATTTTCTGGTAAACTACAGGATATAAGCTATGTGATGACACCAAACACATCCCTGTAGCATATTGGCATCTGGGAGATCAATTCGGGTCAAGTGGGGTCTAAAACCACTCCAACTTTGAAACACTACTACGCGGCCGCCATTTTGTTTTTTCAACTTTTTAAATAATATTCGTAAATCATGCAATACTACAGATGCCAAAAATTTGAACCAGATCGGCCGGAAAACAAAAGAGATACGATGGGCAGGCTTGGCCGCCATTTTGTTTTTTTGAAAAGTCGGAATTTTCCTGGGGTCACCCCGCCATCTTGCACACTTTTCCCCTACATGACTTGACTCCAAAACGACTCCTTCTGGGAGAACAATTATGTCAATCAGTGAGTGAGTGAGTGGTAGTCTAGCTTTATATATTATAAATAGAAAATAGATGTCTGCCCAATACCAAAATTTATTATTTCCGACCGGCATTTACACACCAATTATAATCGTTATATTTTAAGTGCTTAATTGGAAATGCATTGATAAATAAATGCAGGATGTTTTTGCTGGAAATAAAAACTATCGGTCGTGACTTGAAAATGAAAATGTATTTTTATTCTGTAGGTACCTCATAAGAATTACACTTAGAACAGTTAATAGTCTAATAACAAGGCACACTAAACTCGTCCATGAAGATTGGCTAAATGTAAACAGCTGCGAATCTCCACCGAGGAGTTGCTGGTTCCAAATGCAGTACCCCGAGAAGAGCCAGCAAGAAACTCAAGGCCAGCTCAAGACTATATTTATTTATATTACGCAACTAAATGAATAGTCAGAACTGTGTCAATTAGCTTAGATTAACAAGTTGATAATGGTATGATGGGAATTAAATAGTGGCAAATCTATCTACGATCTATATTTATACCGACAGCAAGTATATTAAAAATAAAGGATAGCAGCTGATTGGCTCATTACTTGTCACGTTCTTAGGGACGAAGGTAATCTTGATTAAAACGCAGCGGGACCCTCGGGATGATGTTAATCAGCGAGGCTGGGGTTAAATCCAGGCATGTTCCAATGAACTTTTCAAAACTTACGTACATATTCATCACTAGCTCGACGGTGAAGGAAAACATCGTGAGGAAGCCCGCAGGTCCCACAATTAGTTCTGGGGCATGTGTAACAGACCGGGTCCGTCAATGGGCTCACCACATTTAGGGGTCGAATACCTCGTGCCTACCCGATCAACTACCTATTTAGGTAAAATAAAACATGGCTTATATGTCAATATTTATTTCTTTAAATATAAAAAATATATAAAAACAATATATTTACAATACAATATGTAGGTAATTCGTTAATTACTTACGAAAAAAGGTATGATTTTTCCAAAATTACATTTTAATCAATATTTATAATCATAAAAGTTTGGTAGTGTGCATTGCTTTTTGCCGAAACCTCTGAACATTTCGATGAAATGTCACCTTAAGTACAGGCTAGGCACTAAAAAGCAATAATGTTATTATAAGGACTTTCTTCCAAAACTAGGCTATCCCTTTGGTCTGTCGTCATCATTACAATTACAAGCAAGCGCTTGTAAAAGAAATTACAAAACAGGGACAACCTAGATTCTAGGTCCTAAATGAAGAGGTTTTCCTTAGCTGTACCGCTGCCGCTGCTAGCTTATTTCTTTAGATTCTTCTGTGATTCTTCATATTCAGACTGTAACAAATTGCCTAAATTAGTAAAGCACCCTAATTCAGGGATATCTAGGCTGATCCTTTCACAATCATTCAGCCTCGGTCAGCCAAGTCCTCTTATCTGAAGCCTCGACAATGGCGGATTTGCCAGCAGGCTGAGTAGCCTGCTGGTAAAAAGCCTCTGGACGTCAAAAAACGTTCCCGAAATTTGCCACACCTAAAATCTGCCGCCTTGAGCCTTGGGCGTGAGGCTATAGGGGCCTCATTGAACGACATTAATGACTCCAAAAGTATGATAGCACTATTTATATGCTTTGGGCACTATTAAAGAAGAGTTGTTTGGTATTATCAGAACAACTCTGTAGTCAGGCTTTTAACTTAAAGGTCTCCAAGGTGACTTTGGACCTGAATTATGACGACGTCAAGCCTTACCTTCCACATCTCATGGTCGTAGTCCCAGAGCGAAGAGATGCCGTCGATGGGGTTCGCGCGGATCTCCAGCATCCGCCGCAGCTGAGCCTTCTGACTTTCTTTTGCTAAAGAGACTGGCAGCGGCTCGAACACTGCACATGTGGTCAAATTAGCATCTGTAAAGGCTACTGAGGGTCGCGGCCAAGCGTCAGGGCTTTTTCCTCATGACCTATTTCGCCTAATTGATTTGGCTACCAGTACTAACATATCCTCATGGCCGAACTCGTGTCAAAATAGGCAAAACTAGTACAGTTATCTACTTGGCTAAATGAAAATACCTCTGCAATGCTTATGATGTCCTGGTACTTCAACATTATTTTTTATTCATCGGTCATGAGACATTTTTGTCTTGCGTATGCTCCTAAGGCCGTATACAGAAAGAAAGCTGAAAGCTTGTCGGCGCCGATAGGCGCCGATCGGCGCCGGTCCATTCTACAGAAAGCAAGCAGATTGAAGCAGAGCGAGCAAAATGTCGTACGATGATTGGCGGGCGGCACCAGCGCTGACCGGCGCGTGTCGGCGCCGACCGGCGCTTGTCGGCGCCGGTAGGCGCCGGTCGGCGCTTGTTCATATAAATGCCTGCGCCGGTTACCTGCGTAGACCGGCGCCGATGGGCGCCGATCGGCGCTTATCGGCGCCGATAAGTTTTCGGCTTTCTTTCTGTATACGGCTTAACTTTGGATTGCAATAAGTGATTGGAGGAGCGGGAAGGAGGAATGTTCCGCCATCGTGAAAAGGAAAGATCTTCCGCCAGACGAGGTCCAAAGGCTGATGTTGGACATTTGTATTTTATACCTACAGACTCCTGTGAATACTTCGATAACGCGGTTTACCTAAAAGTTGTGCGTCTCATGCTTTCCTTGCCGTAGTTCTATGTAATAGTATCGAAAGATGTGTCTAAAAATTCAATGTTTGAAAAATTGGTAAAAGTGCTAAAGTATAAGTATACCTATATGTATTGGGCTCAGAATTTTTCTTTAAAATTTCTCAGAAACATCAAACAATGGGAACTGCATATGATTCCCAGGGTAGCGCAAAAATTCTCGAGCAAGGGGATTCACTGCGTCGGTAACACTACGGGTCTGCTGTGTAAAATAAAACCGATATAACTCATATGAAGTACCGTAATAGTGGCAAAACATCATTCCCCAGAACCCGAACGAGGTGGTGAGTAACACCCAGCCCAGGACAAACTTCCAGCTGCCCGTGGGGTGCTGGAACTCGGCGAAGGTCTGGCAGAAGGACGCACGGTACAGAGCTTTCTTCTCTTCACAACACAGCAACTTCCAGTCGCCCTTTTCCTTCTCACGGAGTGCCTGGCGAAAAGAAGCGAGATATACTGCTTTGCTGCTGACCTATCTACCGCCATCTTTTAAGTAACTATCATAGTTGAGGAACGTTGTGATTTAAGTTTGAAATAAAACTACTCATATTCATACAAAACCTTTTTAAACAATAATGATTGAACAGATTTTCTCCGATAATACGACAGCGAAAAATAAACAAATTGTTGAAGCCAATTTTGTATTATGAATTGAATTAAAGAATAATGTGATGAGGAGTTTACTGTCCCATTTCTTCTCCTCGACTATAACAGTTGCCGAAGCGGCGGTGGAGTTGTAATGACTTTCAATAAGTGGACTTATAAGCCCTACTTTGAATAAAATCTTTTGATTTTGATACTGTTTTATTCCTCTCAAAGACAGCTCGCTCCTATCCAACCACGGTCCTTTTGGCCTCTTACCCCGAAACGGCTTAAACATGTAGGTAGCTGGTTGAGGTCGGTATTTGCTACGTTACTAAACATTACTAATGTTATCGCATTTTGCCTTACACAGACATCCGTAGTGTTCTCCTTGAATCTGACGGATGGGAACGGAAAATGGGCATCGTCTTTATAAGCAGCGATGCCATTGGGACCATGCCCCACAATGTCTCTGTTTCCAACGCGACATCTTCCATAGACACACCGACGGAAAACACGAGGCACGAACAGCTTAGGTGATTTTTGGGCCACAAACATTTTATTTCAATTATAGATAAATAAATAAAATAAAACATGAAAAAATAAAACGAAAATTGACATTTGATTTGGCTGCTGTCAGTTTGAAATTTTAGAATATTTTTTTCAAAGAGGTTGGAAAAAAATGTCTTTCCTCTTTGGAGAGAGAAACTTTTTCATCTCATCTGATTTGGTGATCAAAAAGATCCGTTGAAGCAACATATTTACTGACTAGAGCGGCGTCTTTGAGTATTAAGGTTTAATACTAGAAAAGAATTGTCAAGAATCTCTTCTTAGTGCTTACTTATTATTTAAGGAGTTCGACGGAGTTTGATATTTAAAAGCATAAGCCTTAGATCGTAGCCCTAGATAAAGGAAGGTTTGTGATTAAACACAAAGTCCCTAGTCCCTAGCTGGCAATAAAAAAGAAATGCTGAATAACAACTTCAAATGTCAGTTATAATAAAAAACCAGTCCGAGCTGATTGCTGACACAGGGTACAAAGTGCGATCTTTTTCCAAACTCGTCATCTCACAAGGATGTTGCTAAAATCTTTGATTCATAAGAATCTGATGCTCGGGAATGTCAGAACCACCTACGGTTGGACTCGTGTTGGGAACCGCGATATCGTAGGGCATGGCCCCAATGGCATAGCCGCTTACAAAGATGATGCCCATTTTCCATTCCCCTCCGTTAGATTCATGGAGAATACCAGATATATCTGTGTAAGTAACTGATTATGTGTTCCATGAACCCTATAATGATATTTTTACAGGAGAAAGTGTTTTTTTAAAGCGGTTTAATGGTATAGGCGTAAAAGCGTAATAAACAAACTCACTTTCGCACTTATAATATTTAGTATTAGGATTATGGATTAGTGTAAAGGCGATAGATATACAAGTATTTTGCCAACTAACAAGTCAGTATCTGTGAACAAAAGCAAAGCTGTGTGCTAGTGTGCAATGACTTCGCCTGTGTGTACCTACTGTTTCTACTGCTTCTCCCACAACAAGATGCTTGAACTAATGCCTACATTTTCGTTTTGCTTAGCCATAGGAGCTGGTCTCATCCTCACACCGTGGTCGTTCCAGACATAATGGATGTTGAATGCTTTCCATGGTCTCTATGAACTCAGGGAAAAATGTAGCCAGTCAAATATTAGTGCCCCAGGATAAACAGATACTCTTATGACTTAGAAAGTAATCAGCTGCTCTGGTCTCATGATTGGTATTCCAAAAATGTTCCTATGCGTTTATTAGTGCTTTTGCGCCATGCAGTAGGTACCTACTGCCACACAATATACTTATGATAATAGTGCAAAACGAAAACACTAGAAGAAAGCCTATACCTATCTCATTTCTACTTATAGGATGGCGGTAGATAAGTCATTTATGTGTCAAATTAAAATCAACGCCATCAGAAAGCAGTCTATCTCGCTTCTTCTTGCCAGGCACTCCGCGAGAAGGAAAAGGGGGACTGGAGAATGCTGTGTTGTGAAGAGAAGAAGATGCTGTACCGCGCGTCCTTCTGCCAGACCTTCGCCGAGTTCCAGCATCCCACGGGCAGCTGGAAGTTTGTCCTGGGCTGGGTGTTCCTCACCACCTCTTTTGGGTTCTGGGGAATGATGTTTAACACCCACTACGGTACTTCAATGTGTTATTTTGAACTTTTTGCGCAATCTCCCGTCAGTGGTGATACCGACGCAGTGAATTCCCGTTCCCGAAGGATTTTTTTTAGTTCATGTGGGAATGTTCACATTTCTCGTATATGCGTGCCAATGACGCGGCAGTCCTCGTACGACGCATATGTTCTTATCGCTTTGTTTGCAAGCACATGTATGTAGGTACCTACATAGCCGTGACAAGATGAGTGGAAGAATCTTTAGTTGTAATGGGGTAGTTGAATGGCTACTCAGAATGAGTTACTTTTCATGATGATGCAAAAACGATAAACGAAATAACCAGCTGTGACGTCAGAATTTTTGTGCATAGAATCTGAAGCAGAGCCATTCAACGAAAACTATAATTATAAAATAAAGACTTGGTTTAAAGACCTAGTAGCCAAACCATAAACGCCTAAAAAAAGCTAACTTACTCGTAACTAACACACTGTTACAGTCGCGGAACCTCTCCCAGAGAGCTTGACAGAGGAGAGTCAGATGGCACAGCTCCGACGAATGCTGGAGATCCGAGCTAACCCTATCGACGGGATATCATCACGGTGGGACTACGATGCAGACCAGTGGAAGGTGAGCCTACCGGGGGGAAAGCCATTATTGGAATTCCATATACTGTCTCTTTAATAATAAGCAAGCTGAAGCGGCAATGGCTGGCCATATTACCCGTAGGACAGATGACCGTTGGGGTAGACATATTCTAGAGTGGAGACCGCGAATCGGCAAGCGTAAGGTAGGACTCCCTCAGACTCACCTAGTCTCACTCGACGGTCCTCGCAGGGTGGCTGGTAGCAGCTGGATGAGAGTTGCCGAAAATGGCGTGCAATTGGAGAGGCTCGTGTCCAGTAGTGGACTGCTATAGGATGATGATGATAAATGATGGTTTATGAAGTTTTAAAAGAAATAACTTCATCATATTTGTCATGAAAAACTTATACCTCAGCAGTGAGCTGGGCCCCAATCCCACTAAATGTCAACGGTTATAGTTGAATAATAATGACATGTCAATGGTGTTATTTGGCATTTTCGTATTCAAATAATACCATTGACTGACCATTGACATGTCATTGTCACCAACTATAACCATAGACATTTAGTTGAATTGGGCCCTGTTACGTGTTTATAATGATAGTGAATTTTCCTATAGAAGTATTATTAATATTAGATATTAAACACAACTCAAGCAAGAGTAATAAATAATATTCATTATTATTTTCAGTAATTGAAGTCTACATAAGCCAGCAGTGGTTCTGCTAAGGAGTAGTTTTTATCATGTTTTGTTTGTAGTGTTTTTTTCGAGAGTCCACAACTTTTATTTATTTTCACCAAACTCATCTCAGAAGACATCTTTGAGACCAATTCTGAATTATACTCTCGAGTTGTTGAACTACCTACTATAGAACTGTATAACTAGAATATTCTAGTGAATAAACAGTTTCATTGTACTTGTTGTTTTTTTTAACTGTACTTAATTTCTATTAAAAAGTCAGTAGTTATACCTAGTCAAGAGAGAAGTGATGAAATAATGATACCCCTTTCTGTGGGACAGGTTAAATACAATAGAATATTGCAAAAATCCCGTCCGTTACCTCAAAATGTTTTCCTTCACCGTCGCGCGTCGAGCTAGTGATAATAATGAACGTAAGTTTCTGAAAAACTCATTGGTATTCAAACCCGAGCATCACGGCTATCTATTTTAGAGATTCTTTATTTCTAAATATTTTTTTCAAGGGATACAAACGGTTTTACCACGGTGACATAGTGTCATCACAAACAAACTCTAGTTTAATCTAAAATTATATAATCGAGAAGGCTCCGTCTACTCGGTTCTTCTGACGATGTCTCATCATCGGTCTCATACTCTTCGTATTTAAGCGTTTTAAGCTTCATCGCAGATGTTACCGGCATCGTTGAGAAACGTATTTTTGGCTTTGAATGTCTCCTATCTCCATAGCTCTCATCTTTGGGTCGTAGATCCTCATAATCAAACTCGTTTGTGGTTTTCTTCTGCCGTGAGCTAGTTGTAGTTCCCTTCAAAGAAACTTTCATGGGAGTTGTGATCATGTATTTGGAATTTGTTTTTATCATTTCGGATTTGAGAGTGCTTTGCTTTTTATGTTTCTTAGTTTTTTCTGTAGCCTTCGTATATGAAGTAGGTTTTGCTGTTAGTTTTGAGTCTTCGTCAGAAACTGAGTCTAGGCCTGCTACAATTTTAAATAAAGTAACATTAACGTTTGCATTAAGTTTCGTTGTCGATGGTTCATCATAATTGTCATCGTCTGAGTCGAGCGTTGTTGCCTTTTTAGTTTTACGTTTGGTTGTTGATTCTTCATCATAATCAGAACTTAAAGTTGTTTTTTTAAATGAAGTTGGCTTAGTTGGTTTATTATACGTCCATTGTAGACGTGTTCTTTTTTTAGGTTTAGTTTTCAATGTATTGGATATAAACTTGAGAGTTCTGTTATTTTTTGTGATTGTAATATTGATACTCTGTAGGGAACGGTTTAACACATCAAAGATCTCATTTTGAAAGGGATCATAACCACTGTCAGAGTATTCTCCTGTTAGATTAGGTGACATTTGACTGGAGCTAGAAGAATCATCTGCAAAGCTCGATGGTTTCACCTGTTTAACTGTCTTTTTAGGATTTTCTTTTTTTAATCTTACCATCTGAATAAATGGTACATCAGGAACTACTGTAATGTCACTAGATAATAATGTTGATATTGGATGCGCATCATCAATAGTTTTCAGTATATCTCCCAAGTGTAACTCATCCACGATACTCATTGGCGTTGTAGTCGGTAAATCAGGGGGTATACTTACTTCAGGTTCTAAAGAGATACTTTTATTAACGAGTGGATGATGTAACTTGTCAGGTGCAATTGTTGTAGTCCAAAAATATTTTTTCTCATCTTCCAATTCACCGTATAGTACATCATCTACATCTGAGGCCAATGAATGTGGTTCTACTATATTTATTAATCTTAAAATATCTTTAATAAATCTCAATGCTTCTGGCAATTCTTTTATGGACGCTGGCTGCTGGGTTTGGTTTTCTTTTGCTCTGAGCGCTTTATGAGGTTTTGGAGTTTCATTAGAGCGATATTTCGTAGTTGTTACTAGCTTCGTCTTTTCAGGGGATAACCGAGACCTCTGAAACATTAAATGGATCATGGACATGGTATAAAGACGCAAGGTGCGGATTAGAGATAAATCAGCAAAACACTTGTGTCAAATTGACAATGTCTTTATACGAGTATGCATACGTTGTTATTAGAGATGGCTGTGTTATAGCTATTGATCTCATTTTCATCAACATTCCAGCTGCAGGACGTCTACTGAACACTAATAGATCTAGAGAGAGACCTACTCTCTCTAGATCTACTAGTGCCATATTATTCTTAGTTCCTCTATCTATTCAATAGGAATGTTTCATGAACA
The DNA here is from genome assembly GCA_963855545.1 of Ethmia dodecea. NCBI lineage: Eukaryota > Metazoa > Arthropoda > Insecta > Lepidoptera > Depressariidae > Ethmia > Ethmia dodecea. The sequence goes on from OY979458.1 coordinate 12,609,627, forward strand.
TAAGTGACCTACGTCAACGACTAAGCGATATAGGTCATAGCTGGAAGACGATTTCTTGGTGTTATTGCTACTAGCAAATCAGCTGGTTCCCTTGTCATGAAACCAGAAAACTCTCATTACAATATTTTGAAATTTACGAAGTATAAATTTTTTTAAAAGAATAAATCTTAAGAAGAAGAAAATATGGTCAATCAAAAGATATACCTCGGACACAATGCTGTTGATCCACTGAACATAGTAACTGATGTTTGTGAAGACTGTCGGTGCGTTAGGAGTGCCACACGCGGGGGGTCCAAAACTTATGACCCCTAACAGGATCCCGCTGATGACGGCTGGACCCCCCACATCGCGCTATAGGTAAATATATTCAAATCACTTATAGAAAAACAAGATGTAAGCGACCAAAATAGCATTAAGAAACAACGTCAGTTGTTTGTAATAGCAGCGGAGTCAATGTGTGAGAAACGATATATCGGCTAATGTGATCGCTATTGACTCCAGTTAATCAGTCGGCGTTCATGGGCCCTGATGTGGTTAAAACCTTGTTAATAAACCAGCGGGCATGAACGTTGTATAAAGACTAACTCATACCTAGTGAAAAGCTGGTAAATACAGAGAAAAGATTTTTTGGGTGCTTCAGCTGTTTATCGAAATTCTGTCGAAGTTTTGTCGATACATACAACACTCTTGGCTTTAATGTAATATTATGAGATCAAGCGAAATAAATGAGGCAAAGCATACCACATCATGAAAGAATATCGTAAAAACCATAGATCTTGAAAATGTGTAAAAATAAAACTTAGTTTTGAATGATGTGTTTTACGCTACATCTTAATTTAAATTCTTGAGATCGACTAATGAATATTCGAATTACTTTGCCACGACAAACGTTGTGAAAAACACAAAGTATAGCTAACCAAAAACAAATAGTAATATTATACTTATGTACTTATATTGTACCAAAAATAGAATATACCTAAATAATAAATACTAACCTGACACGCGCCTCCGCCTCTATTGGTAAACCCAGCACAGAAATTGTTCTCATTTACGAATTGGCTGTAATAATAACAGATTATGGCTTAAATTTGCTTAATATAAGTAGTGATGAAAATAGTAGAACATAATTATAAAGAATTTGAATATGAGGTCATTTTAAATGGACTTAGACTTACTTACTTAGAAAATCAGTGAGGCTCGGGTTTGAATCCTGGCATGTACCAATGAGTTTTTCAAAAACTTACGTACATATTTATCACTAGCTCGACGGTGAAGGAAAACATCGTGAGGAAACCCGCAGGTCTCAGAATTAATTCTGAGACATGTGTAAATAGACCCGGTCCGGCGATGGGCTCACCACCTATCACGATTAGGGGTCCAATGTATCTCGTGAAATGTGGGTATATCCAGTAATGGAATACCTCTGCCTACCCCCTCGGGGATAAAAGGCGTGAGATTATATTATTATTATATTATACAATATTAGACTTACCGTGAGTATGTGTCTACACAAAGCTTGTGGTTATACACATCTATGTTAGTAGAGAATAATTGGTCTTGTACGACTGAAACTTGAGTTTGCTGTAAAAATAGATTAATTATAAAATAATTTACTAAGTGTATAATTGACTTTTTGCAGATTTATGAACTACGACTTAAATGAGATCAAGCTCGGTTGTTCTATACAATCGGTTGTTGCTTACGTTATTCGTGTAAGCATTAGTGTTCTAATAATGAAGGAAAACTATCTACATTATCAATACCTTGGGTCCCCTACATCACTCCCCGAAACCCTCAAGGACGTGAAATCGCTGCTAGTATTCCTGGTGGAGCTGGGAAGGCAAAATTAACGCCGTTTCCATCATCATGTAAAATTGGCGCAGAAGACTCATCGAGTTATGGAACCGAGCCTGCGCAGCCATACCATACCATTCTGTCTGTCTGGTACTTAAATGGTTTAAGAATATCTATCTAATACAGTGGAGCTTACCTGATCACCCCACCCTACCATCACAACTTGCGTTATATTTTCTGGCAGCGGCTCCTCCATTGCCTTGTACTGTATCCTCATAATGTTCAACCTTCTACGTAAAGAGGGCTTTATTTTGAACCTGGCTATCGCCAAATTGTTCCTCAGGCAATCCGGCTGGTAGAACGGGTGGAAATACACGTTGATGATTGGGACCAGCTCACCGAGACGCTGGCTGTAGTCGCTGCCTACACGAACAGCCAAGATATTCGGGTTACCGCGCTCGTATTGTATATTGTAGACCCTGAAGATATGAGCATTGAGACTATTATCATTATCAGTCCTTTGAAGAAGTGAGGATACGACTCTACTATGAATTGGTGGTGAGCTTTATTTTCGTTTCGTTTTTGTTTTATATTCACCTTCACTAAAGGAATGCTTATTTCTTGGACATTCTCCAATTATGCAAACTCTTACAATAACTTTGTTAGCTCGTTTATGTAGCACTTTTGTATATTTAGACATATTTTTCAACACACAAAACAGATTGCATTTATAGCTGTAATATAATAAAACAGTAAAGTTCTGTAACAAGTTTTATTTATCGGTTGATTGAATAATATCGAATTAGGCGTACGATTTTTTAAAGAATATTTTTTGGTAATTATTCCGGCATCCAGGGAAAAGCTCTCGCCTCAATCTGACCCACACACACACTAATTGTTATACATACTTGTGATGTCATGTGCTTCGCATGTATGTGCATCTACTTACAGTTGTAGACAAGAAGCGGCGGTAATGACGAACTGCTTGCTGATGATGGAACTGCCGCAAGCAAATTTCCCCATCACGTGAATGCTGGCTACGTAAGGGAATTTCTTGAAACTGGCCATTTTCCCCTGGAATATCCTCCTGCTCTGGTTGTATTTGGACTCATCTTCGGGAGAATATGATGGGCCTGTGCAAAGTGAGTTAGGTAATAATGTCTGTGTAATAAATTCGGCGGTCGAACAAACGAGAAAACTAATTCTCAGTAGTTCAACGGTCGAACAATTGAGAAAAAAAATTCTCACTAGTTCGACGATCGAACTAATCAATCGAACTAGTGGGAACAAACCAATCTGAGGTGTTAGAAAATATATATCAACAGTGACAACAGTTAGTAGAGTTTTGTATAGCTTGCTGGCTCTGTTAGAAGACCCTGTGGAGTGGTTTATAACTTGGGATTAGCATTTATTAGAATTCTAGGTGTTTCTATGCGTCTAATTATATTTGTCAGTTCTTAAATGAACAACGTAACAAACAATACCTATTTTCTTAGGACATCAAAAGTGTATTCACCAAAAACTGTCTTGTAATGAATATTATATACTTACGCCATACTTTTAGATCACGTCTATTTGTTTTTAACAATTTTACAGTTTTCTTTTTTTTGTGTCTTGTATTGTTAACCGGTCTCACAATATCGTCTAAAGTTAGCTTGTCCACAATGTCAATAAAATCTGTTAAGAAATTGAATAAGTAAGAAGAGTGATTTTTATTCAACACAGTGGCATTTTTAATAAACTCATTGGCGAGTTTGAATTCTTGCTCCACCACAAAACTTTTTGTTTCTTCATGATCTTCAGGTAAATCAAAAATAAAATTTACTGTTTTATTATCGTAAGCAACTTTGCTTGCCTTTTTGATATCTTGATATACTTTAGAATTATACTCAGATATTTGTTGCGAGTGACTATGGATAGTCAGAAGAAGTTTAATTTTATTTTCTGTCAAGAATTTTGGGTCCACTTGTAGCAATGTCAGAAATTGGGCGATTATTGTTAGGAGGTTTTCATTGGTTTCTTGGAACAAATTGTCTTCAGCAAGCGAACTGTTCGTGAATTGTATACACTGAATATTTTCGAAGGCGATGTATAAAATGATAAACAATTTTCCGTCTACTTTCATGATTAATTTAATGTAACTGTGATCGTAGAACAAAAAGTTAGTAATAATGTAAACGCTAGCTTCTAATAAAATATGTGAATCAATAAAAAGTTTTTCAATACGTTACTTATTTCACAACCCGATTTATTATTTCGCAATTTTGTCACTTCCGTAATAGATGATGAAATTGAATAGAAATAAAATTCGAAAAAATACAAATATAAAATACATAATCTCGTTAATAATATTCTGAAGCATGTGTAACGGTTCGGAACCCTTAGTGCGCGAGCCCGACTCGTACTTGGCCGGTTTTTTTGATGCGTAGGAAACAATTTTATAGTCATATTACTTATATTTTGTTTTTGAGCAAACCCGCAGGTTTCAGAATTATTCTTAGGCACACTGTAACAGTTCCGGTCTGGTGATGGGCTCACCACCTATCACGTTTCGGGGTCGAATATACTCGTGAAAAGTGGATATACCCAGAAATGGAATACCTCTGCCTACCCCCTCAGGATTAAAAGGCATGAGTTTTTTTTTGTAATTTTTATTAATCATGATTTAATCTATTATATCAATAATTGTACAATTTCAAAGTGTATTTTATATAGGTACCTATTGAAATAAATTTATATCAATAATATTACTTAAAGATGAGAGGTATAAAAATGAAAGCCCATAAATTATTAATATTATCTAAAAATACTTATTTTGCTTAGGTCTGTGTCATTCTTCATACCTACGAAATATTTTCTACTGGTGAATCACCTTTTTCCTCTATCGATCTGTTCTGTTCAGTATTGCAGATTTCAAGTTCACAGCTTTTAATAATTATCTTTGAGAGTTATTATCAAATGTTGAAGATTGGTTTATACTTAAGTATTTACCATGGAATCCTCTTCGAGATACTTCGTCTTCAAAATCTGGTTCTATTTCCCATTCCAATGGCTTATTGGTTGGCAATGTAAACTGTAGTTCAGAAAATTCATTTGTCGTTGATTTTAATGGAACTATGACCTCTATCTCTAAGATTTTGTCTGGTGTCCTTTCTCTAAGTATATTGAGGTCTACGCTGTTCTCAAAAACTTCTTCCGTTTCTAAATTATCAGATACTACATCGAAATCCACAGTTTCTTCAGTTACGTCAGGTTGAGATACATTATCATACACATCGGGTTTCGACATATCTATCAGTTTGTCTATTTCTTGTTTCTCTTCACCTAGCGATTCGAATAATTTTTTCTTCAATTTTGAAATAATTTCTGGTTGTAATATTATACTTCTTAGATTTTCTATCATCTCAATATTGACTGCTGGCATTTTGTCAGTTGCCAGTATATTACTATTATCATTTTTTATTGCATAAGCAGAAATAGGTTTTGCTCTTGAAAATTTTGAGTCCGGTCTAGGCTTGAGAATTTTTTTGTAAAGCGATTCAGGACCTACCCTGGCTATGTTTCTAGATTCAGGTGGAAGCCCTGGATAATCTGATTGATTAGTTGCAAGCTTCTCTGCTGACAGCATCATCTGCGACTACAATATAACAAAAAAAGAGCGAGATTGATCGAGAGAAAAAGAGAGGACCATTCACAACAATGAGGACATCAAACGTTACGTCAATACGATATGTCATCATCAATTCAATATTCAGTGATCTATAAACTTGTATGACGTGGTTAAGGAGTTATCTTTAGCTGTCATAAGCTGATGATAATTATGAAACCCTTCATCTTGTAGAAGATTCTATTTTCCAATAGTCCGGTAACGATTTTAAATAATGATTTGAAGTAATCAAAAGAAGATCCTACCTCGTTCACAATGCGGTCGATCCAGTTGATGTAGTATTCAATGCGGGTGAAAACGGTAGGTGCGCCAGGGGTCCCGCACTGGGGAGGCCCAAAGCTCACAACACCAACGAGCACCCCACTTAGGATGGCTGGACCCCCCACATCTCGCTAAAATTAGGAGGTCTGTTTATGAAAATGTATTTATTTTCTGTAGGTACAAAAAGTGCACTTAAAATGGTCAATAGTCTAATAACGAGGCACTCTAAACTAGTCCATGAAAATTGGCTAAATGTAAACAGCAGCCCATCTCCACCGGCAAGTTGCTGGTTCCAAATGCAGTACCCAGAAAAGAACCGGCAAGAAATTCAAGGGCAATTTAACATTTCTCCTTGTTGATAAATAAATTGAAAAAGGGAGTTAAAGGTAATATATCTTTGGATACAAACGGAACAAGCTCCGCCGCCTTTGTAAGTGAAACCGGCGCAAAAATTATTATCGTCGACGAATGCACTGTAAAGTAATAAGACCAATTACTATATTTTATAAATACTAAAGAAAACATATAGTAAATATGGAGGTTCTGCACTAAAAATATGATATTTTTTGTTCCAAATCCTCCCTGGCCCCTATACCGGGCCATCGGCATGAGAATAAGGCTTTAAAAAATGTAATAATTGACGAAGCACAAATTATTCAACCAAGAAGGAGATGTATTTCACCTTTGCACTAGGTATCCTATAAAAATAATTTAGCAACTCCAATACTTAGGTACACATTTACAAGAACATTGTATGTATGAAACATCTAGTAGTGTTTAGAATAATAATATATTGTGTGGTAAGAATTTTGTCGTTAGTCCTTTTATGATTATGATAACTAAATGGTTCGTGTTTCATGTCATCCAGCTATGTAAGTATTTGGTGGGACATGTGCTTATGACTTACCGAGTATAAGTGTCCATGCAACTTTGGAGGTCGTACATATCTAGCTTAGTCATCGCCAGGGATTCAAACTTGCCTGATAAATCAACGTCCTGTAAATTAGAAAAAGATGCAAGTCCTTATATTTTTAGTTGAGCCAAAATAAAAAAAAATCAGATAGGTACATTTATAAATAAAAAGTCTTGCCTTTTGCCCCCAACCCAGCATAATTATACTGGCATCGTCATTTAGCTGTCCCTCCATCTGATTGTACGGAATCTTCATAATCTTTAAGTTCTCGCGCAGAGAACTGGGGATATTGAATTGGGCTATTGCCAGATTGTTCCTTAAGAACCCCGGTTCGTAGGAAGGGTGGAAATATATGTCGAGGATCGGGATCAGTTCGCCAAATCGTGCAGAGTAGTAGCTGCCCACTCGTATGGCTAGGAAATTTGAGTTCTCCCGATCGTAGCGTGTTTCGTAGACTCTGGGGGTTTGAAGATTTATTCGATAGATGATTTTATTAATATATTATAATGCAGGTAAGGTTGAAGTAACAAAGAACCTAAAATTGGAAAGGCTGGTCTTGCACCCGGAGAAATTAAATAAGAGCCAGCGAGTGTGTTAGAATAAAATTAGACTCTTCTGAATTGTAATTATGTAAAAATGTAGGATTTTTCTAAGGAATTAAATAACATATTGTTAAAATTTCGATCCAGAAATAAACAGGTTCATCCAGAATTATTGCTGTTTAGTTTGCCAATTGAATAGACAAACCCAAAGACGTTTAGAGAAACATAGTTATGAAAATTTCCTTCCTTGCACCTTGAAACTCACATATTGACACAAGACGCGGCTGTGATGATGAGGTTCTTGCTGATGATTGAGCCACCACACATGAACTCTCTCATCACGTGGACGCTGACCATGAATGGGAAGTTTCCGAACTTGGTCGATTTACCATGGTAAATCCTCCGTGTCTGGTTCAATAAGTCTTCATCCTTTGACGTGTTTGATGGGTCTGTAGCAGAAAGAATGAAGCTCCGAATGTTTATGTAGATATTGAAGCGAATAGACCTAAAACTGTTCTAGATGTGCCAGAAAAAAAATATGGTTTTATGTAAAATGGCATATTATAAGTTAGATGAATAAAATGATGTTTGATGTATTCTCCAGCTGAGCAAAGCACTAAAACCATGTAACTTGTACTTTGTATTAGGTATTTAAATTGATTGTTTAAAGAGGGGTTTCTTGGCCCACTTCTTCTCCAACTATATACCGAAGCGGTGGAGTCGCAATGACTTTCAATAAGAGGACTTATAAATAATCCCCTAAATGGACTTTTTGACTTTGAATTCTTTTTATCTAACCAATCAATCTTGCTTCAATTTGTATTTGTAATCATTTTACTTAATCTTTATTAAAATATGTTGTTCTCAATCATGTACTTACACCATAAAGTCAGATCCAAAGTTCTGACCAATGCTTCATTCAATTCGGTATAGTTCACTCCTTTTGCGATAATTGAAGTGAACTGGTTTACCATTCGGTAGAAATTATTCGGGTCTAATGTTTTGAAAATGTTCTTTTCCATGTACTCTATAGAATTATTGAATTGTTGTTTTTTAATAAACTTTAGTACTTTCTGTATTACTTCAGTCAAATTAAAAAATGGATTTGATGGTTTATTATCAAAATGTCGTTTATTTGCAGTTTCGACATCTCTATATATTTTAAGATTATTCATAGCTATTTGCTGCGAATGGTTACGTATAGCCAGCAGTAGTTTAGTTTTGTTTGTTTCCCACAGAGCTGTGTCTACGTTTAACCAATTATATAATTGTTTGCTCAATGTTTCAAGATCTTCGTTTATGTTATAGAATGACCTGTCTTCTGTCTCAGAACTGTTCATGGCACAGTTCAAGTGGAAATTCTTTGTAACGATGTATATGGCAAAAAAGATTTTTCCGATTTTGTTCATTATTAATTTGAGCCGAAAATCACGATTTGCAAAATATCAGAACAAGTGACAGTTTCAAAAACGGAACACAGCGTTTAATTACTGTTTAAATAAATGTAAAAAAGAATGTAAAGAACATTTAACTTTTATAAGGTACTTTCTTACGTATATGTGTTTTCCGTTAATAAAATACGTGATTCAGTAAAAAAGTTTTCCATGTATTATTTCGCAACCATTGTAATCTAGTAAAAATGTGCAACAACTATTATATTATTTTTATCGTACGCAACAATAAAACGGAAGGAACTTGGCTTTAGTATATTTTTCCAAGTTGAACAGTCAAAATTACCTGTAAGTTATGCGGTTAACAAAATCGCATCAAATAAAATTCAACATCATTTGGTATGAGAGGTTTGTAAAGTTTTTTTTATTGTAAGTATTTTAAAGGATATTTTAAGGAACTTTCAGAACAAAATGGTACTAAAGATTTTCGGAAAATAAGAACCATCTCATAATAATGACTATGAGCAGTAAATATAAAAATAACGATATAATATCTCGAAAAGGTTTAGGAATCGGATCACCATTTTTTTCTTTATATACCGAACTAGCTGATGCCCGCGACTTCGTCCGCGTAGAATTTGTTATTCCCTTGCCTTTCAAAAATATATCAAGAAGGATAATCTACACTATCTATCTATCAACACTAATATTATAAAGAGGAAAGATTTGTAGTTTTGTACGTACCTATGTTAATAACGAATAAACTCAAAAACTACTGGACCGATTAAAAAAAACTCTTTCACCATTAGAATGCTACATTATTCCTGAGTAACATAGGCTATATCTATGACGAAAAAGAATTAGGGATCCTTACTAAAACTTGACTGTACATGCCAGTATTGGAACCCGAGCCTCACGAATGAGAGGCGGGCTCTTTAGCCAGTGGGCTATCATTGCTATTTATTTATATTTTTGTTATTCAAAACACCCTATATACAACGCGTCCCAGAATAAGCGCAATTCCTCATTCACCCCAATTAGTATACTAATATAAAAATATGGTACTTAATGCATTCGTACTTTAGTTTTGTCTAACAAAATTTCTTATAATATAAAGAGCGATAACAGTACGGTTTCCACAGGTAGCCCTAACTAAATTCAGTTCTATGATAATTCGTTTTTCTGAAAAAAATTTACACATAAGTACTAAAAATAATACTGATTACGTATTGTATAGCCTAGGACACTCTCTGGTTTATGATTTTTGAATTAGTTCTTGATACCAAAGGCTATGCATGTGCTCATTATAACAAAGAAATTCCCTCAAGGAACCCATAGTGAATTCTCAGAAAAAGAAGTGGACTTTGTATGGAGACTTTTAAAGAGTATATATTTGTGACAAGTTTCAAGTTGATAGTAGAAAAAAACCACACTTTTTCATACCAACTTCAACCCCTGCTTTCACTCCTTTAGGGAATAGTCTTCGAAAAATCCAAAAACACGTGTCTCATCATTTATTTGTAAAAGCAGTTGTGCTAAGTTTCAAGTTATGAGACGTAGAAACAACACGTCTCCATACAAACTCCAACGACCTGTTTCACCCCCTCAGGGGGGGGGGGGTGGGGGGGGTTAGAAAATCCAGTAATACGTATCTTGTTATTGGTTTTGAGGAGTATTTTTACAAAGTTTCGAATTGAAATACCAAAAATTAGGGGTTTCCATACATACATGAACGTGGGAGAGCCATGCTTCGACCGGAGTGATACCACGGCCTCACAGAAAACCAGCGTAAAGCAATGCATTGCGTTTTGTTGAGTGAGTGAGGTAACCGGAGGCCCCAATCCCCCTCCCCCTCCCCTCCTCTCTCCCTAATCCCACCTCAAAGGTCGGCAACGCAGTTGTGACTCTTGAGTTGCAGGTGTCCATGGGCGACGGACGTCCCTTACCATCAGGTGAATCGTCTACCCGTTTGCCCCCTTTTATATCATAAAAAAAATACCAACTTTAACCTTTTACTTTCACCCCTTTTGGGTACGATTTTCGAAAAATCCAAAAACACGTGTCTACTCATTTATTTTTAAAAGTATTTGTACCAAGTTTCAAGTTGATAGACGTAAAAAACAACACGTCTCCATACAAACTCCAACCCCCTGTTTCACGACTTTAGGGGGTGTTTTTTGCAAATCCCGAAGTACGTGTCTTGTGGTTTGTTTTGAGGAGTATTTGTACAAAGTTTCGAATTGATACACCCAAAAATGAAGGTTTTCCATACATTACAAACTCAACCCCTACTTTCACCCCGTTAAGGGACGATTTTCGGAAAATCCAAAAACACGTTTGTCATCATTTATTTCTAAAAGTATTTGTGCCAAGTTTCAAGTTGATAGACGTAAAAAACAACACGTCTCCATACAAAATCCCACCCCATGTTTCGCCCCCTTAGGGGGTGTTTTTTACAAAACTCAGAAATACGTGTCTTGTTGTTTGTTTTGAGGAGTATTTCTAGAAAGATTCGAATTGATACACCCAAGTATGAAGGTTTTCCATACATTCTAAACTCAACCCCTACTTTCACCCCGTTAGGAGACGACTTTCGAAAAATCCAAAAACACGTATCTACTCATTTAACTCTAAAAGTATTTGTGCCAAGTTTCAAGTTGATAGACGTAAAAAACAACACGTCTCCATACAAAATCCCACCCCCTGTTTCGTCCCCCTGGGGGGTGTTTTTTACAAAACTCAGAAATACGTGTCTTGTTGTTTGTTTTGAGGAATATTTCTAGAAAGATTCGAATTGATACACCCAAAAATGAGGGTTTCCCATACATACCAAGTTCAACCCCTACTTTCAGGCCGTTAGCGGTCGATTTTCGGAAAATCCACAAACACATTTGTCATCATTTATTTCTAAAAGTATTTGTGCCAAGTTTCAAGTTGATAGACGTAAAAAACAACACGTCTCCATACAAAATCCCACCCCCTGTTTCGCCCCCCTAGGGGGTGTTTTTTACAAAACCCAGAAATACGTGTCTTGTTGTTTGTTTTAAGGAATATTTCTAGAAAGATTCGAATTGATACACCTAAAAATGAAGGTTTTCCATACATTCCAAACTCAACCCCTACTTTCACCCCGTTAGGGGACGATTTTCGGAAAATCCAAAAACACGTATCTACTCATTTATTTCTAGAAGTATTTATGCCAAGTTTCAAGTTGATAGACGTACAAAACAACACGTCTCCATACAAAATCCATCCCCCTCTTTCACCCCCTTATGGGGTGTTTTTTGAAAAATTAAGAAATATGTTTCTCGTCGTTTGTTTTATAGAGTATTTTTACAAAGTTTTGAATTGATACACTCAAAAATGAAGGTTTTCCATACAAACGTTCAACCCCTTTTTCACCCCCTTAAGGGTTGAATTTCGAAAAATCCTTTCTTAGTGCTAACTTACGTCTTAAAAACAATAGCTGTAAAAAAAAACAGCTTTCTAGGTCTAAGGGTTTAGGCTGGGCGTTGATGAGTCAGTCAGTCAGGACTTCTCTCTTTATATATATAGATTACTGAAACTCTTATTACCATACTTATTACTACTTCGGCACCTATATTGAGTCCAAGGCACAAACTGCGGCCAAAAAACTGGGCATCCTTAATAAGGTTAAGCGATACTTCACACCTGGACAGCTTCTAACACTCTACAAAGCTCAAGTCCGATCATGTATGGAGTATTGCAGCCACCTTTGGGATGGCTCAGCTAAATACCAACTCGCCGCTTTAGACTCTGTAGAGCGCAGAGCCAGGAGAATGATTGGTGACGAGATGATGGTGACTAAGCTGCAATCTTTAGCCCATCGGCGCAAAGTTGCCAGTCTGTCGGTATTCTATAGATTGCATTTCGGGGAGTGTGCCCAAGAGCTGCACGAGCTCATCCCACCTTCCCCTTTTTACAATCGGACTTCCAGACGCACGGCTGGGCTTCATCCCTACTTGGTGGATATCCCATCTATACGCACAAAGCGCTTTTCAAGTTCTTTTATTATGCGCACCGCCAAGGAGTGGAACTACCTGCCAGCGTCTGTATTTCCGAGTTCATATAACCCACAAGCTTCTGGGCAAGCTCGTCCCAACGTAGGCCCCGTCTTTGCTCTCGGGCTAGTCTGGGGTCAAGAGCAAGCCCATTTTTTAGTAAAAAAAAAAAAAAAAAAACCATACCCAATATAGGTTGTACACGATTAGTAGCTGTTCTTATATTTCAAGATCTTTACTTGATATTCTTGGAATCCCTCTACAATAGTCTATTTCTTAGAAGGACTTCTTCGTCTTGGTTTATAAATATCTACGATATATCTGTTTCCAAATTGACGTTATCATTAAGTATTACTTTGTATTTATCATGTGATGAAGTATCAATCGACGCTTCAGTATCTATTCTGATACCCTCATCGGAATAATAGCTGTTGGTCCCAGAGTTTTCTGTTGATTCGCGACTATATGATACTTGGCTAAAGCTTGAAATTTCCTCTGTATCTGTAAATTCTATTTTCTTATCTTCCATCACAGCACTCTTAGGATTATTTGGCTTTATTGTAATCGTTTTCCGATATTCTTTTCCCAATCTTGAAAAAAGCAGCGGCTGTAGAATTCTTTGAATACTTTCAATGATACCATTATCTTCCGTCTTTGTAGAGGACAGATTATTGCGAAGCGTGTTCTTAGCCATCAGATTCAAACTATCTTTGGTTCTCGCTGCTATGGTCTCCAATTTTGGTTTTGGAGTCTCTAAATAATTTTTCTCCTTCGATTCGCCGTATAGCAATCTATCGTATTGATTTGGTGTAATCAGTTCTCGAAGGAAGTTTTTGATCAACTCTATTCCTTTTGGCAATAGCCCCATGGTGCTGGTGGTAAGTCTAGTTGTCCCTAACCTAAGAATTTTTTTTGTTGTCAAACCAGATGTCGCCACATCCTCGCGGTCAGTTGAATTTACGAGCTTTAGTGTTAAAGATGGCATCTGTAATAAAATATGCTTAGGAAATATCAAGATTTTAAGTAAGTACATAGACAATTAAAATGCCATTTAAATACCTTTGCCTTAATACCTTCGATCCACTTCGTATAGTGGCCAAGGTGGGTGAAGACGGTGGGTGCGTCCAGGGTGCCACACACGGGGGGTCCAAAGCTTACGACCCCTACCAAAATCCCATCAATAATAGCCGGGCCCCCCACATCTCGCTAAAAGTAAATTGGTGTAATCTTAAAAATTATAGACATATATATATATATATTAATTTAGACAGTTGTTGGGTTATCAATACTAACATAGCACGCACCGTCACCTACGTCAGCGAAACCAGCACAAAAATTATTGTCCGAAACAAATTCGCTGCAAGAAATAAACCTTTAGAAATGACTGATATTAAAAGTAACGTTATAAAATAGTAGTTAAATGATGTAGCCACAATTCAAGAAATCGTTACCACTGTTATAATATTATAGCTTAATAAAGATGTTAACGTCTTTGAACTTACCGTGAGTAAATTTCAATGCAATTTTCCAGACTAAACATGTCTAGTCGAGCGAACGACAGTGAACTAAATTTACCTGAGACTTGCTCATCCTGTAAACAGTAAAAAATATAAGAAATGCTTTTGAACATACTAGATCGCATCATCATAGATACTCTGCTAGATATACCTAGCTCTTTTCCAAGTCACACCACAAGATTCTTATGTATTTAAAAAAATAATTTATTTCTGAGAGATATTGAAATGAAAAAAGAAGTTTTGACAGCAGAATGGATGGAAGCATTGCTTTATTTATAGCAAGTGAAGTATGACTCATTAAATCAGTAAGAAGAGAATCAGAAGAAGAAGCGTTGCGGCTTGAAACCAATGGTAGTAGCAAATAAAAGACTCATTTATAGTGGTCAATTCGGTAGAGGGCGACTTAGGTGTGCTAACTTCAACCAGAATGGTAATGTACGACGAGCATGCTAAAGTGGATATGGATGAATCGCGAGACATTTTGCAGGTTCATAGTAAGTGGAGGTCTTTTGTTTTTGCCTATGACGACGATGAAAATGTGTAAGCGTATTTGATTATGATATAACCTTGAGTTGACGAGTAATAGAGACAAGTTCATTTCAAAAAGTTAAACTGTATCTCACCTTGTCTCCCCACCCCAGCATCAAAATCTTGGTGTCCGACAGACGTCTCTCCGTTCGGTCGTACTCTATCCTCCTAATCTTAATTTTTTTCCGCAAAGGCGCACGAATATCAATCCGGACAATTGCCAGATTGTTCAATAAGTGCGCTGGTTTGTATAACGGGTGGAAATATACGTCCGTGATTGGAACGAGCTCTCCGAAACGGAGAGTGTAGTCGCTACATACTCGCACCGCTAGGAATTTCGGATTGCCTCGTTCGTACCGACTTTTGTAGGCTCTGAGAAGGAAAAAATTCAGCAATAAGTGTAACTACACAGTTTGGTGAACAGTTTCACATTTGGAGCTAGCCCCTTTTCATAATCTTCGTTATCCGTAGCTTTCAAGAAGCTTTAAATAAGATAATTTGATTTATGAATAATTCTTAAATAAAATTAAATATAAATCTGTCTTTGCCTCTGATGTTTTGGTGAAGCTTTATCAGCTTAGGAATCAATGTTAAAATCGTTAGTCCCAGTTTTCATCTTTCGGATCTTGGCTTGATAAATACTGACAAATTATGTGCCTCACTAACGTCACAATACGATCAATTCCCAGTAGTTCACAATTACTCATAGTGAGGAAAGCTTAACAGCAGACTGTTACGTGTTAAGAATGACGATGTTATTTATTATTGAATTCAATTAAAGATGCATCCGAAAATCAGAACATAAGTTCTCCTAGAAATAATAAAACTAAAAATAAAGAAAAACTAAAATTCGTGCCACTTACACTTGCAAGCAAGAGGCGGCGGTAATGACGAGGTCTTTACTGATGATGGAGCCGCCGCATAAGAATTCGTCCATGACGTGAATGCTAACCATGAACGGGAATTTGTTTGATTTCACTGGTTTCCCTCGGTAAATCCTTCTGGTCTGGTTGAATAGATGCTTTTCTTCGGTGAAATTTGATGGACCTGTGTAAATTATTGTAATACCTAATAGTTTTTGAACATTATCTAGTTTTGTGTAGGTGTAGGCCTATACCATTCGTCGGCCAACAAACTGTTTTGCAGTTTGGTGGAGGTTAAAATGTGCTTGCAAAAATTATTTCTGTGAATAAACATAAGGAAAACATCGTGAGGAAACCCGCAGTCTCAGAATTAATTCTGAGACATATGTATTAAGACCCGGTCTGGCGATGGGCTCACCACCTATCACGTTTAGGGGTCCAATGTATCTCGTGAAATATGGGTATATCCTACTGGAATACCTCTGCCTACCCCCTCGGGGATGAAAGGCGTGAGATTTTTTTTAAGCATAATGGCTCGTTGTCCCCCCAGGGGAACATTACAGGGCAACCACGAGTCCGTAGCGATTTTTTCTTTCTTTCTTATTTCTTTCAAATACTTACGCCATATTTTTAGGTTGTAGCTTTTTCTAGTTGGACTGGTTATGTTGCGATTTTTGTTTACATCGGTATTGTTGATAGGTACCACGTCTTCGGAAGTCAGCTGAACTATTGTGCAATTGATATGTGATAAAAAGTCAAATTTTATGTAAGAGTTTAACTGGTTACTTGGCAACGTTACGTTCTTAATAAACTCGTTTAGTTTTCTGTATTCTTGCTTAAGATCGAAAATCTCATCTATAATTTCGGTCAAATTCGAAATTAGATTTAAAGTTTTATTGCTTGATTCTGTTTTACTTGCAATTTCAATATCATTATAAATTTCTTCGTTGGTTTTGACTATTTGTTGAGCATGCCAGTGGATTGTCAGCAGCTCTTGAATTTTCTTTGTATTCCACAAATTTTTATTTACATTTATCAGCGTCAAAACATTTGCCATTACCAATTGAACATTATCAACAGTTTTTTGGAAAAAACCAACATCTAAATGTGGTGAGTTCATCGCTCTGCTTGGATGAAGTTCCGCTACCATTAAGTATGCGATAAAAATTACAATATTGTTTTTGTTCATGGTTTGTTTACAGTTAATATTGTGAAGAAATGGTCTAACAATGTCAATGTCGTAATAAAAAATATAATATTTAAAAGTTCAAGATAAAATTATTGTTCCATATACATAAACACGTGACTCTATAAAATCATTTTATTTCTACTTTCCTTAGAAATTGATTCTTTTTATTATCTGAAATATAAATTCGCAACCCATTTCAATATGGTTATACTCGTACATGATTTCATATTTTGCAACAATCAAATTGGATTTAATGGAAATAAAACAACAAGCATAAAAACAATCAAATCTAATGTAGCTGGATCGCCAAAGTAAAATTTACATAGTTTTCCAATTATAAACCCCCTTTCTTTTCAATCCATTAAGAATTTTAAATAAGTTGTTACGTATTTGTCCCATGTTCGCTTTTCAAATTGTCATCTTCTATTTATCATTTTCGACCTTTCTCAAACCAATTGAAGGACTCGTTGAGCTGCCAGCGGTTGAAGATAACGACATCGAGAGGGCTGAAGCTATCATTCGTGCGACGGCAAACAAACTATTCTCATCACTCAAACTGAAAGGCGCCAAAAACAACACAAGAGTGAGTCGACCAGCTCTCGTCCACAACTATCTCGTGACACTCACTTTGCGAGACTACAATAGCCTGAAAGAAATAGCAAAACTAACAAGAGTTGATAAAAGCAACATCAACCATGGAATGCGAAGTTTTATGGGATTATTAAACGAAATTATAAATGAAGAAACGCAAGTGGAAACCAACTCAGCAGAAGTAAACGATGTATTGAATTATAATTTGATAAATTCTTATAATGCTCATAATCTAAATGTAGCTCACCCAACTGAGTTAATAAAGCTTCTCCAAGAATGGAATATTCCTCTTGACAGTTTGACAGACAGTTCTACCACAAGTGATGACGGTGATGTTATATTTAAAGAAATTGAGGTTTGGGGTAAGTGTAATGTCTTGGTACATATTAAATTTAATTGACATAAATAGCTTGAGCATGTATGTGCACTATGAGTCATTAAGCCTTGTCAGATATCGCTTCCCTTAGGTTGAAAAATTTTGACAGCTAACCAACATCACTTTGCCATGCACAGAGGAACAGTTCGCACTTTCAATAATAGCTCATACCTCGTAATTCGTAATTTATATGAGTCATGTCATTAATATGAAGACAATAAAACATATTTTCAATTGTCAAACATTTATTATAATTCTGCAGCTGTCTAATCTCTGTTTATAGATGACTTGAGCACAGACACGAGGCGTATCTTCAAAGGCAAGAGGACTAAAGTCAAGCTGTTCCCCTTCATGGCGAGTGTGGAGATCTTCAACAGGTTCACGTGTGCTGGTTCCATCATTGAAGACGATCTGATCATTACTGCTGCTTCCTGCTTACAGCTGTGAGCAAACTGTTAAATTGTGCCACAGACTCATGTGTCCCTTTGAAATTTAAGTTATATTAATTATCAATAAAATCTTTATTTGTAGGTAAGTAGTATGATCATATGTTTGACCTGTGGTTTGACTATGGTATCGTAGTCATCAGAATTTGTGAATTATGAGATTCATTTTGCCTTATTAACAATTATGTTGCTTCTTTGCAAAGTGTCGTTCTAACGGAGTTCGAACAAAAAAAAAGTCTTTTTCCTGTTTAGTTTTAACGTCTTTACACTCCAGGGCGTGGAACAACCGCTTCTACCGCGAGAATCCTGCTTTCCTCTCCGTGCGGGTGGGCAGCGATTTCTTCGAGAGTGGGGGCGAGAACATCGAAGTCTTAGAGATCTATTTCCACCCCTCCTACGACCCGCGGCTCCTGTTAAACAACATCGCCATCATGAGATTGGTGCGCAAGATTCACTTCCGGCGCAAAAAAAAGCGCGTGAAGAAGATCAAAATTGATAAGGCAGCCTCGAAACTGCCCGTTAATACTGATGGGATCACTATTGTAGGGTGGGGTGCTAAGGGGGTAAGTCCCACGAATTATTTGTTTTATCCTGGCTTTAAAGGCTGAAATTATATTTTATGCAGTACCTAAGAGTTGGTCCTGCAGCGGATACCAAACTGGAAGCTGAAGAAGAACATGAGAAATTAGTTTCAGTATCGTGAACTGCACTACGGAGTTAAATTTGCTGGTGGCAGTATGGATAGACAAATCTACTTTATTGGACAGAATTTGGGCGTGCGCTTAATTTTGTCCATAGCAAAACTCTGGCGAAACGAAGAAACATGTTCACACAACATACCTTAGCACATTTAAGTCAATAGTTTTTGGAGATGGTTTCAGTGCCCTCTTCGGATAGACTTTACCGCTGTTACGGTTAAAAGTGTTAGCTGGATCTGCTTCAGGTTGAAGTTGATATTTGTTTACAGATCGACAACATCGTGCATAACCCGTATGAAAATAAGTTGTCATTTGCAGTCCTGGATATTTATCCGCTGGAAGATTGCCGAGACATCTATTCTAAGTGAGTATTCTTCAAATGATGCTAATGTTAATAACGTTGGATTTTTAAAACTGGCTTTATTTATACCATCATACAAGGAAGGTATATCTACGGAGCAACGTCTGCCAACAAAGTGCTTTGCAAACTGTGAATAAACACTTTATCTTTCTTCTTCTTTCTTTCTTTCTTTCCCAACTTCACGATTAGCTCGCGTCTTTGCCTTTGACAACAGATGGTTATTTACATGGTAGGTTGCAAATTCATGCTTGTGTATCTACGTTAAATGTATAGGCGTTAAAATCTCTAATGAAACTTCGGTGGTAGCACTCGTGTTCTCTAGTGGACGCTTTTGCTCTTTCCCTGGTGTAAGTGTACTATTTATTTTGTGACTAGTGAATTTAAACAATTAATTTTGTTTCAGAAAATACGTGACGAATAAACACTTCTGTGCTGGATTTATATCAAAAGGTTATGGTGCCTGCAATGTATGTACTTCGTTATAGTCAGATTACTATAATCTGAGGGCATGTGTTGAATCATGGCTTTCTTTGCTCATTAGCGTGATGTTGGCGGCCCTGGCGTCGTGGACGGCTTACTGACCGGAATCATCAGCTTCGGGTCTCCGGTCTGCGGAAAACCAGATACACCCACCGTCTTCATCAAGGTTGGGTGGTACGCCGACTGGATTGAGGAGATTATGGAGCAGGTTAGTGATACTGTTACTATGATACCTCTGACACTTGACCAGTTATTTTAACTCTAAATATCTTTACAGAAGGTTCCGCACTCCCGGAAGAGAACAACACTGAAGACGAGTCCGGTATACTCATACATGTTCACGACTCATGCTAAGCCAAATTTGATGATAGACCCAATGACATCTAGGCCATGGACAACCAAAACCCCCATACCGGAACTGGAGAAAGAAACAGAAAATGCAACCAGTAGTGAGTCACAGAGTGACGCTACCGACGAAAGTGGCGCTGGTGACGAAAGTGATGAAAGTGACAAAACGGAAGAGACTTTAGACTCACTGCGCGGACCAGCGCCATCAGCATCTACAAAAGACATTGTTCAAGCTAGTATCAGCACGAGAGCTACCACAACAATACCTGAGTTAACTGAATACATTCCAAGTACTCAAATGTTTAACGAAGAGCCGATGATTCTTACAGAGTCAAGTGAAGAGGAGAAAGACTTTGTTAACTATACAGAAATAATGTTGAAAACCATGGAAACTACTCAGAGACCTAAAAAAACTGAAAGTACCAAACGAAAAGCTAAAAAAATGAAGCAAAGCAGCAGAGGTAAGGTTAAAGAATTGCACGATGATAAAACAGATCTAGTTGAATATATAACTAAGCCTTGGAAAGTGGAGATGAATTATAGCAAGAATAAAGTAAACACGACGGAAACGGAAACAGACGAGCAATCTCAAGATAGTGATGATACCATTTTGCATCTCTTGATCAGTGATGAAGTGAAAGCTGCTGGCGAAACTGCAGCAGATGAAGACAGCATTAAGGATGATGAGGGCGGTGACATTTTTGGTCTAGAGCCTCTAATAATGGAGGATAATAATGAGACGATGATATACGATGAAAACATCGAAGACCTTACATATAGGAATCAAAATAAACATTTAATTTACGATACGAAAAAGAAAAGAGCTAAAGAAATTGTCAATGGATTCATATCCGAAAAAACTTTATTCGAAATTTTAGTAGAATACCTTAGGGAAAATAATAAATTAAAAGAAGTTGTACAAACGTAAATTTGACTTAGAATCTGATAATGAAACTTTGTTTTTATATAAATAAAAAATATTTGTATACCTACCTACTTGTCTAGTTACTCTATTATTTTTCTTACATAGAGGACTTAAAAAAACCATAACCCTCCTTCTGGCGCAGTCGGGTAAAAAGGAGGAGGTTCTCAATTCGTCACGACGTATGTTTTTTTAACTACCTACCTACTTATTGCTAAATAACTATTTATAACTCCTCAACGGATATAAGGACCAAATCACTTGCTACTAGCGTATTATGTACAGTAGGTAATGGATGTTGAATATTCAAATAAATAATAGTCTTTTTAGTGGTATTTGTTGTAGTCGGTTTGCATTATGGTTTAAAATTTTGATTTTTGAGCACAGAATAGGACCACGAGTATATTATATAATAATAAGATAGTAAGTTGGACACACTAAAAATAAAATAATGGACCAAACAAATCATATGTATGTCATTTATTTTGTACGGGAAGTGAAATACCTTTTATCTTATTTTACATACGCAGCAAATTAGTATGATTTCCTTAATCCCATTAGAAAGAAAGAAACTTTTTATTCGACATAGTGCAGCAACAAAAAAAAACTGAAAGTACAGTACATACAACAACACATAATAGTACATTATGATATAAGTGCGGTAGGTTGAAAATTACAGCCGAGGCGATATTGATAAGCAGAGGCTGTAATTATCAAAGCGCACGTATGTCATACGACGTTTTATAACATATTTGCGAGGAAATAAAATAAAACTCCGACTATGGTAAACGAATAAAAACAATACAGCGTTAAGAAAAAGCGCGCGGCTTGCATCATCATTTTTTTTAGGAAAAGGCACAAAAAACAGCCAGTACTTATTACTAATAAAGTAAAATAATATTTTTGTGTTTTTGTTACAGATTGGTTGTAATTTACTGTCAAAATTAATTAAATTAAATAATTATGTACATAAATATTTCTTCAATATATTTTATCTCCCAAAGTTAATTTTAATCACAACTTTTTTTGACATAAAAACTCTTTGCTGAGATTTTAAAAAGTACCGTTCGTTTTCAGACGGAGCATCTTGATAAACCGTGCGTTTTACTTTACACTTACCGCACTTGGGCGTAATGAGATAGGTAACGATATTAAAATTGGTGAAATAAGACACCTTTTACGAGCAAATGTGTTATAAATTACATTACTTATGCTTATGTTTAACGTGAAATGAAACGTAAGAAGATTTTCGAATTTGACATATTCGATAGATGGCGCTAGTCTAGGAAGTTTTTACGTCATTTTGTACGGGTGGTGGTGATAAGAATTTTCAAGACAAAATCGTAATTACAAGGTAAAAACTACGACATTACACAATAATTTTAAGTGTTTTATGTGGTAATTGTTATAAGATATCTTAATTTCACCGTAACTTACACAAATTGGTAAGTGTCGGAAATAAAGTCCCATGTTTAGATAGGTGGAATTCTAAATTTAAAAATGTGGATTTTCCTCTAAATTATCTTCTAACTGCTGTTTTCTGCATCAGTAATTAAGTTTTAACGTAATTTAGATTTAGCTACGTATGTTTTTTGGAAACCAGGCTATATTTTGAGAGTTTTCCTGTTATGTAACGCGCATATTGATTGTCAGTGGCTAAGTTAACCTCTTTATCGTTTATCTTTTCCACCGATTCCAATTTACACTTATGAAATTGATAATAGTAGGTAGTTCTAGGCGTCCAGATAACAAAAAAAATCGTATATACCATCTTGGTTGTATTATGATGTTTGCTTGTCTTTATAATTAAAGTCAAAGACTTTTTACTGCTATTCAGAATGTAATAATAATTCAGATAGATTTTATACATTTAGATGGAGATATATAATAGCTGTCCTGAAAATGGGAGCTTAATTAAAATATTGTATACAAATATTTTTTGACATGTTTCTCAATTCAGTGTTGAGTCTAGGTCATCCTGAATTACAAAAAATATCTAGTTACACATGTTTTTAAATTTTGAAAGTCAGCACAAATATTTTTTATTTATTGTACATTTAGAAAAGTTGTGAAAGCTGTGAAGAAGAAGGTAATTGAGCTCAAAATAGAGTATTTATATTGTTTGAAATATCTCTTGTCTAAATAGAATAAAACAAAGTCGCTATCTGACTTTGTCTGGTTCTGTGATTACTTTTTTAAACCACTCAATGGATTTTGATACAGTTTTCAATATATTTATTTATTGGAGAACAAACTTAGGTGGCACGAATTGTCGCATGGTATTGAACTCATAAAATGATGTTGTGCCTACAGTAAGATGGCAAACATCCTGATGCGCCGAGCGCTGCTGGATGCAGTCCGCGTTCCAGTTGGCACCCGCTCCGTCAGCGAGCTGTCAAAGGTTTGTAATAAGTATTGGTTACAAGCTTTTTGATAGGCCTATTGGTTCAGTTGTAAGTGGTTTGATCCCTGCTCTGGGCCAACATTTGTGTGCATGAACATGTCTGTTGGCTTTGTGTCTAGGTGCTTAATATTTATTTAAAACGTTTGCTGCCACACTGCAGTATATGTTATATTTTAGTTAGCAGCAAACGTGTAAGTATCTTTAAACCCATAGTACAGGCTCCACCTAGTTTGGGATTGAATCCGTGTGTGAATTGTTTTAAAAAAATAATCAAGTGCAGTGATATACACGCATCAGCTCAAGAGCTGCTAGTGTATTAATTAAATAATAATAATAATACTGTTCTGTTACAGATCGGAAACCGTGAGTGGGTGGGCTTCGGCTTCAATGGGCAGCCCAACTACGTCGACAGGCCTGACTTCCCCCTGCCCGCTGTCAGGTTCCGCCCCGACACCCCTGACATCAAGGTACAATATCACTACAAAGTATAAAACAAAGTAGCTTTCTCTGTCCCTATATCCCTTTGTATGCTTAAATCTTCAAAACTACGCAACAGATTTTGATGCGGTTTTTTTTAATAGACAGAGTGATTCAAGAGGAAGGTCTTAGTCTTAGCATTGCACCCGTGCGAGGCCGGGGCGGGTCGCTAGTATACTATATAGAAATAAATATATGCTAACTGGATCACCTAGGGGAGTCCGTAGAGGCATATACAACATACAACATACATACACTTTTCACCAGTATATTTTGAAGATTTTAAAAATTCGTTCACCAATGGAAACTTATAATATCCCTGAGTAACATAGAAAATATTTTATCGCCGTATTCCCACGGGAACGGGAATTACGTGAGTGTTATGAACAAAATATGAAAGAAAAAAATGAAAATGAAAAAAAATTAAAAATGAAAAAATATTTATTTCAATTAACAAAAAGGCATTTGCTACATACTAAGGCCAGGGCCAACCTATTAAGTTTAAAGAAAACCTGTGGCAATTTCTAAATAATCTAATCTATCAGCTATAATTTACATGCAAAGGGTTTTATGAAAGGTGTGATGGTGAGTCGGATGTGGGGGTGTATGTGTGTGTGTGTGGGGAGGAAGAATTATAATAGTTTTTTAAAAGGTGGTTGTAAGCCTTCTGGTAGTAAATTATTATTATTAATACACTAGCAGCACTTGGTGCTGATACGTGTACTATTGCACTTGTGTTTGCTATTGATTTCCTTTCCCAGGTCCTCCGCGAGAAGGAAAAGGGCGATTGGCGCAAACTGACCGTAGAAGAGAAGAAAGCTCTTTACCGAGCGTCCTTCTGCCAGACGTTCGCAGAGTTCCAAGCGCCCACGGGGGAGTGGAAGGGCGTGCTGGGCTGGTCCCTGGCCATCGCCAGCCTTTCCATCTGGATCTACATGGCCATGAAGATCTTCGGTGAGATATTCGATAGCCTATCTACCTCCTATTTATCACAGCTTGACGGTGAACAAACATCGTGAGGAAACCCGCAGGTCCCAGAATGGATTCTAAGACATGTGTAAAAGACCCGGTCCGGCGATGTTAGGGGTCGAATATTCTTGTGAAAAGTGGGTTTTTCCAGAAATGGAATACCTTTGCCTACCCCCTCGGGAATAAAAGGCGTGAGATTTTCTTTTTTATTATTTTTAACTAGCTCCTAAGGCCATCCATAAATTATGTCACACAAATTTTTTGGCGGGCCTGTTGGCTTAGTTGGTAGTGAGTTGACCATGCCTTGTGAGCTGGAGGTCGCGGGTTCGATCCCCGCTCGGGGCCAACATTTGTGCGCATGAACATGTCTGTTGGCTTCGAGTCTGGGTGTTTAATATTTCTTGAAGTATGTTTATCAGTTGTTCAGTACCCATATTGGCTCTGCCTAGTTTAGGACTGAATAACCATGTGTTATTATTTTTATTTATGTTTGACCAGAACAGTTTCAAGCTAGCTTTAAATATCACGTAATATCCATACAAACTTTCATCCCCTATTTCAACACTTTACAACCCTTTTTTCGCATTTAAAAGTAGCCTATGTTCTTTCTACCTCTCTCGACTATCTCTGTACCAGATTTCATTTAAATCGGTTCAGTAGTTTTTGCGTGAATGATGAACAAACATCCATACATCTGTACATCTATCCATACGAACTTTCGCATTTTTAATATTAGTAAGACAAGTAAGGATGTATGATAAGGATTTTTCTGAATATTGATAACTAGCGACCCGCCCCGGCTTCGCACGGGTGCAATGCTAATACTAAAACCTTCCTCTTGAATCACTATCTATTAAAAAAAAACACATCAAAACCCGTTGCGTAGTTTTAAAGATTTAAGCATATACAACATGTAACAGAATAAGCGCTATTCCTGGAATTAGTTTGTTCAGTATCAACTACTTATTCGATTTCAGCTATTTTTAATATGTGTTAAATTTTTCAAAAAAATTAATTATCGTAGCTGAATTTAGTGCTTTCTATGGAAATCGTGCTATTATAAATCGATATTTAAGAAAATTGGTTAGGCATAACTAAAGTTGGATTGCATCATATTTTTTTTATATTAATATACTAATTGGGGTGTATGAGGAATTGCGCTTTTTCTGTTACGCGTTGTATAGGGACATAGGGATAAAGGGACAGAGAAAGTGACTTTGTTTTATACTATGTAGTGATAGTGATAGTGACAAGTAAGGATGTATGATAAGGATTTTTCTGAATATTTGTATATGTATTACAGTGTACAGCCCAGTGCCGGAAACGTTGAGCGAGGAGAGGCAGAAGGCCCAGCTGAGGCGCATGCTGGACCTCAAGGTCAACCCCATCGACGGACTCGCCTCCAAGTGGGACTACGAGAACAACCGCTGGAAGTAAACTGTATGTACGTATTTTGATTTATTGACCCGAAGGTCTCAGAATTAATTCTGAGAGACCCGGTCCGGCGATGGGTTCACCAACTATCACGTTTAGAGGTCCAATATATCTCGTGAAATGTGGGTATATCCAGTAATGGAATACCTCTGCCTACCCCCTCGGGGATAAAAAAGGCGTGAGATTTTATTATTATTATTGATTTATTTAATTATTTTTTCAGTGCAGTGATAGCCTTACCGGTTAAAGGGCCCGGTTCTCATGATGATAATCAGTGAGGCTCGGGTTCTAATCCTGGCACGTATTAATAATTTTTCAAAACTTACATACATTATTCATCAGTAGCTCGACGGTGAAGGAACACATCGTGAGGGAACCAACAAGTCGCAGAATTAGTTCTGAGACATGTGTATAAGACCCGGTCAACTATCACGTTTATGCCTCGAATATTCTCGTGAGAAATGGGTATTTCCAGAAATGGAATACATCTGCCTTCCCCCTGATGAAGGGCGTGAGATTATTTATTTATTTATTGAAAGACGAACACTACAGATAACAATCACATAATGTCTAGACTATACTTATTTAACATTTAGCTCCAAATTGTTGTCCAAAAATGTGTACGTACAGCATGATTGAACATATTTTTATTTATTTATTTATTCCATTTTACAATATTTTACAATTGTGTCGGAAATTTAAGAAAAAACATAATTATCATTTTATTAATTAACATTATACAATTCAATAACTCACGTGAATTTCAAATTCAGTCGTAAGTACCTATTACATCAAATATTTATTATTATTACAATAAGTCCTACTAGCATAAACCTACCTAACCATAAGCTCAGCTGGGCATAGAAAATACTTGAGAGATGACAGAAAAAAAACAAACCAAAGTAGGAAATAATAATAATAATAAAGGAAAACTACAACATATTATTTAGGTTCCTACTTTAGAGTTATTTTTGTTGAGGAGGAATAGAGGATTGAGAAATAGACCTTATCCTATTATTTAAACGAGCGATTCTTGTATGTATATTTCTAGTATCTCTGAAACGGCTCCATCGATTTACATCTGTAAATCGGTTACGGTTACGGTTTTGCATTTTTAGTTCAACTGCATAGTCCTGCAAAAACGAAACAAATAAATCTAAATTTAACTTATCATGTTTACATAAAACACTATATGACGCCTCGTAGAGGCACAGCAAATTTGGAGAGGGCTATATTCATTAATTTAACAAAACTACTTAGTTACAATTTTCATCTCAGCTAAATAATACTATTTATTAATATTTGCTTACTTATACTTATCACTAATAAATTCGTTAAGGGAGTAGTAGCTCTTATTTGTTAGGAATTCTTTTAATTTTGTAATGAATGTGGTATAACTTTCAATGTTTTTAAGCTGGTTAGGAATTTCGTTGTGTATTTTTATATTATAGGCCGGATGTAAATAGTTTTAGTTTTGAAAAGGTGGTTTTTAGTTTATTCTGGTTTCTATCATTTCGCTTTATGCCAGTTACAGGGGAGAAAAAATTAGGATTCTTTCTCACTAATTTGCAGCTTACTAATATTATAAATGCCTGTTGGAGTGAGTAACTTGTAAAAAAACAATAACGTAGCGTATTTTGTCGCTAGCGCCATCTGCCGGCGAGTGGCCGTATTACACAGTGGCAGATGGCGTTAGCGACATGATACGGCTACTGTCCGGTAGATGGCGTGGTGTTAAAACGAACAAAGCCTCCCTGGTACTGTCGTTTTAATAAAGGTAAAAAAATATAATGAAGAACGGAGAACCTTAAAGATAATACAGCAATCTACTACATAGAACTAACTAAAGTGCCATAGAGTGCAAGTTCTAAACCGCGCTATCGAAGTTTTTCCACGAGTTTTATAAATACAACTGTTATCCATACATAAACTAGTCAGGATTCGAACCCGAGACTCACGAATGAGAAAGCTATTCCACGTTTAAAAGTTCACAAAACCTCCCCTAGATGACCTAGCCACACTCTTCCAAAACTATATTATTATCAATAATTTGTTGTTCCAGGTATATCTGGTACTATGCCTGCAGCCGGCGTCGCTTACTTCGGGTAATAGAGTAGACAAATGTAATTTATAAGTGAATAACTCTGTAAGATAATAAATTGTGATTCCAATCATCTATAAATCTTTTAGTTCTTCACAACCTATCCTAGCATATGACCGTTTACAGCTGGACATAGGGCTCTTCATGGTAATTGATATTGACCTCGAATTATAGTAAAAGAGGGTATTTGGAAATAACAACTTTTCAGTAGTAAATTAATTATAACAAACAACAAAAACATACGTGTCAAGTCAAGAACCTCCTCACAATAGTCTATTTCAAGTAGCATGGCTACGCTGATAGTTCACATTATCCAGTTCCACGCCTACTAATTTCGACTAATAAAAATATTTGATTAAAAAATAATTAATATTTTATTATTTGATCATTGCAAAAATACTATATTTTTTATTAGTCGAAAGTAGCATGAGTAAAAGGGAAAAATTTAAACTGTCATCGAACCCATGCTACGTGAAATAGACTATAGTTTCACATTTATAGTAGAGTTAAAATCTGGTCAAAATAAAGCGAAAGCATTTTTGGGAACAATTTTTTAATAGTTTTTTAAAAACAACAATAAAACTTAAAATACTGTCCATACACTGAGCATTGATTAAACCCAAATTTACACAATAATATTTATGAACATTTTATTTATGTATAGTTTTATAACTAAAATTTCACAATTACAATATTTTATACTGAGGAATTGTGAGAGGTTTTGTCATATATTTTATTTTTATTCTTCCATTTATTAACTAAAAAGTTACAAGACTTATAGTCACACTTCGCTCTTATTTCATGATAAACATGTTTTATTTTCCGTGGACTACTTTTCGTCGACTACTTATTTTTATTATGTTTCAATTGCATTTTAGATACAAATATAAACAAGGCGACGATGTAAGGCTAAAAAAATCCAACGTATTTTATCCCCGAGGGGGTAGGTATTCCATTTCTGGAAAGACCCACTTTTACGAGAATAATATTCGACCCCTGTGGTGAGCCCATCGCTGGACCGGAACTGTAACACATGCCTCAGAATTAATTCTGAGACCTGGCAGGTTTCCTCACGATTTTTTCCTTCACCGTCGAGCTAGTGGTGCCAGGCTAGTGGCCACCTATATTTTAAAATTTATATGGAAGTCGAAGTCATATTTAAAATTAAGTAAAAGTTAAATATTCCTATCCTATTTATTTAAAATATTATTCTTGTAACTTTTTAGTTGAAAACAATTTTAATATAAAATACTGTTGGATAGGGCACCAGGTGTAAATGGGTTACCTACTAAGGTAGGTATGGCAATTAACGCCCTGTGTTAAATAACGCCCAAACTACAGAAAAAACCACTTTTAATTAAATGAGCAGCGTCATGGCTTGCGCACACATAGAATACACCAATAGGGACACGCCTAGCGTAAACGCAAGTTTCTTGAGCCACCATCTTGCCAGTGACACGCTGTGCTTCAACAACTTCGGTCACGGACGTCGCTGTTATAAAAACTACTCCAACAAAATTTTATGTTTTTGCTTATTTTGTTATATTTTTTTGTATAATTTTCATTTGTGTTGTAGTGTACGTAACTATCATTCATTGTTCGTTAATATTTTGAATTAAATCGGAGTATTTTCTAGAAAAAATATACAAATTGACAATAACGCCCACTGGGGTAATAACGCCCGGTCAACTGACCTTTGGGCGTTATTGACCTACATATGGGCGTAATAATACCATGGCAAAACATTACGTTGTAAATAAAATAATTCGTGACTAACTAATAATTATCTTAAAATAAAATGTATTTCCTGAATATTTAATTACTTCAACTTATTCTATTTGATATATACCTACCTACTTGAATCTGTTTTTTTTAGGACACTTGCGGGCGCCATTGCCCTTCATCGTTCATTAACGCCCAATATAGGTTAAAACTAATCTTTTTTTTTTTTAAAAAACCGGCTGTTATACTGTTTTTTCATGTCAATGTTTATTAATGAACTAAAAAAAAAATCGTTAAAAATTATTATAACCAGGAGATTGAAGTTACCCTGCACTTAATAAGAAGTATGCTAGTTTTTATGTTAAATGTTGATTTGTTACATTACATTATTTCTGATAAAGAAACTGATATAATAACGGTTATGTTTTATTAGTTTTATAACCTCTAATAATGCATTTTTCGCATCCAGGATATTATTTAGTAAACGGGCGGTAATAAACATAGTATTGTTAATAACGCCCAAGACAAGGTTTTTAAAAAGGTGTCATTAACATGGAAATAATAAATCATTTAAGCACACAACTAACATCTTTCGGTTCAGAAAACTATGTTTTACCTTTCTACCTCATTGTTTGTTCCAATTATGAAGTCTCTATAGAGAATAAAATGATTTTAAGTTAAGTGGGCGTTAATTGCCTCGAGTACCTTATTAAATTTTATAAATTCAATAATACCCCAACGTTTAAATGTCTAATTAGTGTTTAAATAAAAAATATATTCAAAAAAACACCTATCACAATTTTAATAATATTTTAAGTCTCAACATTGATCGTATTATACATTCAATTTTAACAAATTAGTTTTTATTTAGGAAGGGATTTGGTATATACATATATTTTTAAGGACATCTGATATTTTTTTCTGAAAATAGTCATTTAAGAGGAGAGTTTTCATATTTCTATTGTCAGCGAATTATCACTTCTATCACAATTACATAGAGGTTAAAGTAAAATGAGACTAGAATATTACAGGACTAGAGTTTTCTAAGTACTAGAGAAAATAAAACACTATCACGACTT
Organism: Ethmia dodecea; assembly: GCA_963855545.1. Classification (NCBI taxonomy): domain Eukaryota; kingdom Metazoa; phylum Arthropoda; class Insecta; order Lepidoptera; family Depressariidae; genus Ethmia; species Ethmia dodecea. Next base: position 12,640,722 of record OY979458.1, read on the forward strand.
GCGGTCCGAATTGCTATGACAAATTAATGTATTAATTTAACAGTTTGTTAAATAAGTCAGTGTAGGTACATGGTTAATTTACATTAAAATGAAAAAAACATCATACCAATAAGTACAGTGGAAAAGTTTTAATAGACCAGGAGATAATATTATTTAACTTATAAAAGTTAAAATATGTAGTTAAATTATCATATTTTTATTATTATTTAAATATGTACCTACTCAATAATAAGTAGGTATTAAATGATATTATTTTATTTACAAAAATTACGCAAACATGTTTAAAAAAATGTATATGCTGATTAATTTCTATACTAAAAAAGCAATGCAAAGCAAAATACATGATACTTGGAGCATTTAATTCAATTTTATATTATGTTAAAAAGAAACAATGATAATAATAATATGATACTACCTACCACTTGTTTCTGCGGACATTTTATTAACATTTTAATTCGGACCGAAGTTAACCAAAATCATGGGGACACATTTTTTAAAGCTAGATTTTTGATACATTGAAAGCGACATAGAAATATAGATAAGTTGTGACACGTTACACTAAAATAGATATTCCTTCCTTATAATAATCATAAGAAAATTTACAGGAGTAACACACCCCTAAATGACGTGGTTAGTGAATAATTTTCATGTCATACCTAGTTTAAAAAAAAAACACAGCATTGAGCGCGAATTTTTTTTAAGTTATAAGGTTGGTACCTTTTTTTTAGGCACTGTAAACTTGTTCTAAAGAAGTTATCCATAAAAAAAACCTAACCTTTTCTCAGGTTACCTGTGTTATTTTGTAGCAAAAATTAAAATGCTTGAAACATATGTTTAGTGTAGTATTGTTAGGAAGCAAATGCTATCGATTGTTAGTGTTAATACATAGGCATAAAGTTGAGATTACAAGAGAGATGAAAACTATTCACAAACACTTTAATCTATCATCCATTAAACACCATCAAGGACTTGAAACATCAACGGTCATTTGTTTTGATCTTTGTTATTAATTGTCGACATAAAACGTTTATTTTATCTATGGTAGCGACTCATTAGGCTTACTAATACAATTACAATACAATTTTCTTTGGTTTTCTCTTTGTTTACATCTACCTATGCACCATTATGAATGATAAAATTTGATTTTAAAATATAAAACCATGGGGATTTTTCCTTTTTACATGGTTTCATATTTAGAATGAACATCGTTATTAATCTCTATTTTTTTATTACATCTGTAGAACACAATCACATCTAAAGTCAAACTTTTTGATTTTGGAAGTAATTTTTTTGGCATTAATTTCTTAATTTCCCTTGTCCAAATTTTAGGTATCTAAAGTTTCAGGTTTTTTAAGACACGGGTGCCATCACTTAGCGGCCTCTACATGACTATTAAGATTTTGACCAACAACGCTGTCTTGCAAAACTTCGCCATTTTGTCTATATATTACACAAGGTTTCCGTGACGTTATTTATCATATCCGTATCATATCGCTAAGTGACGGCACCACTTGTATACACCACAGCTTTAGAAATACCCGACCTTGTCGGAGCCATAATTAGAGATTTAAAATGTCTTATTCCGTTGGTCACTCACGGAAATTCTTTGGTTTTTTGTAATGTTACACTCAAAATCTATGGAATGCTCTTCAGAGTTTTAATCAGGTGTTTCACTTCCTACCCACACTGTCATAAAGACCGTCCCCTAACGTCTTCTGACGTCAATTGCGACGTGACGCAACGTCTAGTTGCCGGTGACGTCACAGGGGCACTCGTCCGGCTAGTCGCGGAAGGTGAAAAGCCCCCCATCCCTCCCGTGTCCCAGTCTGCCACCATTCCGTTGGTCACTCACGAACATTGTTGCTACACTCAAAATCTATGGAATGCTCCTCAGTTTCAATCAGGTGTATCACTTCCTACCCACACTGCCATAGAGACCGTCCCGTAACGCCTTCTAACGTTAGTTGACGTGACGTGTTAACGCCTGACGTCAGTTGACGCGACGTCTCAACGTCTAGTTGCCGGTGACGTCACAGGGACAGTCGTCCGGCTAGTCGCGGAAGGGGAAAAGCCCCCCCATGCCCCCCGTATCCCAGTCAGCCACCTCGACTGGCCCAAAGCACTCGTCGAAGAACTGTTCCATTGATTTGTATAGATGGAGCTGCGATCGCTCGAAGTTGTGGCCCTCGTCCGGGTATACCTGGACACGAAAAAAAAGTACTTTAAAAAAACTGCGTTAATAATAAATCTGGTTATTTTATGACAAAAGAGATTAAAATATTTAATAAGGCATAGAGGGGACAAAGCGAGGAAAATTTGAAGTCAAAAGTTATTCCAAGCGGAATAAGTCTAGTACAATTTCGACCGAATGACAGCTCGCGTTCATACTAACTGACATGACAAGGACATGACGCTTAGGCTTCAAAGTTTTGTATGAAAATATTCCCAATGCCCCCTCTATGCCCTATTATATTTAAATCTCTTTGTTTTATGAAGATGTTTGACAGCTCGGGCGGAAATATTAGATTTTTAACTACCGACGAAAAACAGACGTGTGTTGTCGTTCGTAGCTTCCAAACGGCTAAACCGATTTTGATTCAGTTTTGTTTGTTCGAAAGGTGACTTAAACGAGAGTGTTCTTAGCTATGGTTTGAGAAAATCTTTCCAGCTGTTTGTGTTCATAATATGTATTTATTATTTCGGTAGTTTTATATATTTTAAATTTAATGTTATACTTTAAACTTTTTAAATCTAACTTGTGAGAGGTTTTTCTGTAATCAATATTTTTTTTCAAGGATTGATCTTTACTAAAAGATCTTTAATTGTTGGCACATAAACATATCCCTAATTTCATAATTTTAAATATTTTGAATCAGGGCTTTAGTCTTCATAATATGTTCCCATTTTTTACATAATATAATGTTCTAGTCATCTATCTCACTTCTTAGAAATCTGGTCTGATCTGAAATCTATACTGACCAGTTTATAAGTATGTTTGTTATTGATGTACGGGCATCCACGATACAGGCCCAGCCTACTGTGGATACCATAGACCAAAGAGATTAAAATATAGTAGGACATAGAGGGGGCATTGGGAATATTTTCATACAAAACTTTGAAGCTTATGCGTCATTGTCAGTTAGTATGAACGCGATCTGTCATTCGGTCGAAATTGTACTAGACTTATTACACTTGGAATAACTTTTGGCTTAAAATTTTCCTTTGTCCCCTCTATGCCTTATTATATTTTAATCTCTTTGCCATAGACAAATAGTGTTCCATATAAAAATCTTTTATCGTTATCGTATATAGCAATTGATCGTGCCGGGGCTATTGACCTGGTGCGTGTAAACAGCGTTGGCCCTGATGAGCGCCCTGGCCAGCTGCAGCGCGTGCTCGGGCGGCGCGCGCGTGTCGGCCGTGGCGTGCGCGAGCAGCAGCCTGCGAGGCGGCAGGTTGCCCGCCCAGCGCCACACCGCGCGCACGCCCAAGGCCGCCAGCGCGCTAGGCCCGTGGCCGCTGTAGCGCTCCGTCCAGTACGAGTCTTAACACGGAATTGTACTCGTATTTAAGGCACCATACATAAATTACACATAAATTGCAACTTGACAACTAGAGCTAGACGTTGAATTAGAACAGCAGTTCCGTGCATAATTAGTTTTATTTCATTTTTTTTTTAATAAAATTTTACGGGTTAATTAGTCCCGTATAAAAGCTGGGTGACTGGTTATGAATTAATACGCAGGTTTATGGTTAAACTATGTCCTTTAATAAGTTCACGGTATAGACGAGTGGAGAGAGCGCGGTATAGGGAACAACTGGCGCGTCTCTACATGTACTGCCAACTCAGCGGCGTCGCACACGCGCTGACTTTGCATGACTGTGTCCCTACAAAATCAACAACAAATAAGAAATTTGAAAAACATTACAAATATATTTTTTGAAATATGAATTTACAAAACGTAGCCCCCTCCCAGCCCCTTGTCACACTATGTCATAATTCGTCGACCCCCTCCCCCGCTTAACGTGTGACGTAATTTATGGAAGGCCCCTAATAATAGTAAATTGTGGGACATAACTTACACATGGGTACACGGGTTACAAATAAATGTGTTTCGCAAACTACCTACCTAAAAATTTTTTATAAATTCTGTTTTTTTTTGCAAAATTCCCAAAATCAGCATCTAAAGCTTTTCGCTAAAGAGCCATGCATATAAAGGCGTCACCACTCACTGTAGTGTCTAAGATCGGTGAGCGGCGCGAGCAGTGCGAGGCAGCGCGTCACGTTCCCCGCGTCGCCAGCCGCCAGCGCGGCCGCCGCGCCCGCGCCCAGCCCGTGCCCCCACAGGCCCACGCGGGACCCGTCCACCATCTTCAGGTTGTCTCGAAGGTACCTATAACATGCTTTGTGGTACTCCAAAACAGCGGGAGGTTTTTGAGTGACAAATTAACAAGTTTAGCTGATGAATACTTTTTTACAAAAAAATATACATCATTCCTACTAATATTATAAACGCGAATATAATAATACAATATTGCGTACATCATACGCAAATAAAGAAATATTCTATTCTATTCTATTCATCAGAATAACACATAGGCTATATTTTATCCCCGTATTCCCACTGGATCGGGAACTACGCAGGTGAAACCGCGGGGCGCTGCTAGTTTAATAAGTAATGTTTCAGAGGTGTACCTTCTATTTTTAAAAGAAATTGTATTTATGGAAGAGCGGAGCCTTCTAGCACAAGCAAAATAATTGCTTAAATGGAGGCTCCCAAACTTTTACTGCAAAATTGTAACCTAGCAACAGAAATAAACATTTTTAATTTTTTAATTTTTAAGTTTAAAAATGTCTTTTAAGAAGACCATGTGGGACTGTGCCCAGAAGACTGGCTGCATTCCCTCTCTGAATAGCTACGCTGATCCTTTGACACAGCTAGCTGCCAGCCCTCTGGTCACCTGAATACTTTTTTAAAACCTTTACTTCAAATGTTGTTAAACTTTGTCATTAAATGCTGCAGACATCAACCTCGTCAAGTGATTCAAACTTTAATTAGAGTGACATTTCATCAGTTTAAAGGAAGTTGTGTGTTTCAAATACAAGTTAAGTCAAAGAGTCAAGTATTGAACCCTGAGGTACGCCACACAGCGGCTCTACTAAAAATTGTTAAATAAATGAAATACGGGTGCTCGGGCCAACGTTTATTACAAGACTGACTGTACCAAATAATTCCTACCTACATCTAAAATATCTATATCTAACACCTCCACCCTTAATCTACAACAAATACTAAACAAAATATCAGTAAACTTAAATAATAAATACTGTAACAATTATAACACTATGAGACAATAATAAACAACTTAACCTAGATTTTGTGATAACTGTTGTAGTCATATAGATTTATTTTTTTCCACTTAAAACTATAATACAGCGAAAACTATTATATAATTAACTTAATTACCTAATCTATCTCTATTCCATAGCGCTTGGGTGGTTTACGTTCGCGTAATGGATACCGACGTTCACTGACCAGGGGTTCATTATTCGGTTTCGGAGAGGCATGAACCTGCACCGACGATAGTGCATCCTCACACCCCACCCCGCCGCACAAAGAATGCGCCGGCGCCGGCGCCGAGCTAGAACTCGCTGCGGTATCGCTCGGACTCAAAACCACCGATTGAGAATTGTTTTCGTTGGATAGGAATGGGAAGTACTCGTACGTGCTGCTGTCAAGGTTACTATTTATTCGTGGTCTAAGTTGGTCAATATGCCTATGTGCCATCGTGCCATCGGCCGTTTCTAGCTGATAATCAGTGTCACCCATAGCACCCACTATTCTACCTTTGGCCCATTTCTGTCCTAACCTATACGTTCGATACCATACTGTCTGACCATGAGCCAGCGCGCGCTGTGAGCCGCCGGCCGCGCTCTCTTGGCGGCGCTGGTGTGCGCGCACCATGGCCTCGCGGTCGGGCTTCACGCAGTCTAGCCGAATGCGCAAAGCGCGACCCTGTAGGAGCTGCGCTGGGCTCTCGCCAGTAGTGGCATGTTCAGTATTCCTATAGATCAACAGAAACCTCCATAAAGCGATATCAATGTCTTTATTATCCGCGATAGCTTTTTTAATGACTTTTTTACAGATTTTGACGGCACTTTCGGCGGCTCCATTGGAGGATGGATGATACGGTGCCGAAAATATATGTTCGATGCCGTTACTCTGCAAAAAGACAGAAAATTCTTCGCTCGAAAACGGTGGGCCGTTGTCACTTACTACTTGTTTTGGTAGACCGAAACGAGCCCATAATTCTCTCAGCCTAGCGATTACACTTTTTGCGGAAGTCGTGGTCATTTTAACTATTTCTATCCACTTAGAACAGGCATCTACCACCACTAGGTACGTAACGCCAGCAATAGGTCCCAGGAAGTCTATGTGCAGCCGGGTCCACGGGCGGTCGGGCCAGTGCCAGCTGCGCGGCGCATGCGCGGGGGGCGCGTCGGCCGTACGCGCATACACCTCGCAAGACCGACATTTATTTTCTATTGCTTCGTCTATTCCCGGCCACCAGACATAACTGCGAGCTATAGCCTTTGTTTTTACGATTCCCATGTGAGAATCGTGTAATTCTTTCAGTACTTTATCCCTAGAAAGATATGGTACTACAACTCGGTGTCCCCACATCACACAACCCAACTCTGTGTATAGCTCCGATCGCCTATTAAAATACGGTTGGAGCTCCTTTATTTCTACTTCCTTAGGCCACCCATCCCTTATGTAGCCCATAACCCGACCTAGGAGAGGATCGCGACGAGTCTCGGCCTTTAAAACATGATGATCTAATAAGAGTGCTTCGGAAGAAAAATGTAAATAAGTTTGCTCAGGTAGCTCGTCGCGCTCTTCCCCCCTACCCTCCTTATACGCCGCTATCATTCTAGACAATGCGTCGGCCGTATTGTAATCCGTGCGAACATACTCAGTACTAAAATCATATGCTGATAACGTCAATGCCCATCGTTGCAGCCGGCTCGCTGTCATACTAGGTATAGCTGCGTCAGGACTAAAAATACTCAGAAGCGGTTTATGATCAGTTCTTAAATGAAACTTGCGACCGAACAAATATTGGTGAAACTTCTTTACTGCGTATACAATAGCCAATGCTTCCTTGTGTATCTGGCTGTAATTAATTTCCGCCGCGGTGAGCGCTCGCGAGGCATAGGCGACGGGCCGCTCGTGGCCCTTGGCGTCACGCTGCGCCAGCACGGCGCCGAGCCCCCGCGCGCCCGCGCCGCCGCCCGGGCCGGGTAGCCGGGGCGCGCCCGGCGGACGGCCAAGCGCCGTACCACCGCCGCCGTTGCCACGTGCACTGCCCACATTGCGCCCGGACGGGCCCGCACTTTTGCATATTTCCGGACACACACGCTTTAAATGACCCCGTCTCATACAGTAGTCGCATTTGTAGTCTCGGAAACGACATTCGTGCCACCGATGACGTTTATCCCCACAGGCGTAACACCCTCCGCCGACAAACAGTCTATGCATAGATTCCTCTACGTAGTTAACACCCTCCGTGCTCGCCCTTTGCGCTGAAAGTCGCTGAGATTCCGCGCTCGGGCCACGCGGTGCGCACTCGCCGTGCCCGTGACCCGCGCTAACTTCACATTGAGCGTCCCGTTCCGCCGCCTCGAAAGTATTTGCTAAGCCTACCGCCTTTTCAAAATCTATGCTATCATTCTCCATAATCAGTCTTTGTCGCAGATTTTCCTTATATATTCCGTACACAAACTGATCCCTCATGTTTTCATTAAGTGTGGTCCCAAAATTACAAAATCTCGACATTTTCTTTAATTCTGCTACATACTCCGCCACACTTTGACCTTCACGCTGCCAACACTGTCGAAAACGAAATCTTTCCGATAATATTGATGGCTTGGGTGCTAAATGTCCTTGCATCACAGTTTTTATTTGGCCATAAGTATATTGAGACGGTTTTTTCGGAGTACATAACGTCACCATAAGTTCATAAGCCGTTTCACCAATTAACGAAATCAACGTCGGCACTTTTAACTCATCCTTTGTCCCATTTACTAAAAAGTACATTTCCACCCGATCACATTAAGAGTCCCAGTTTCCGCTTATCACATCAAATTCACCAATTTTACCACTTGCCATATTGTAAAAAAAAAATTATCCATCCACGTCGTCACTGTTAAATAAATGAAATACGGGTGCTCGGGCCAACGTTTATTACAAGACTGACTGTACCAAATAATTCCTACCTACATCTAAAATATCTATATCTAACAAAAATATGTCTGGGACATGTTTAATGTCTTGATAGTTCTAAAATTTGCATGAGGATTCTGTAGACAATCTTGTTATAATATTTTCAATGTCCAAATGTAGCTCAGTCATAAGAAGTCATGGTAAGATTTCGATATAAACAATCAAATGCCTGTAAGAGATCAAACAGTAAAAAAAGAAATTAGAACTCTTACGATAGGACGGCTATCTGGTCTTCCACGTCTACTGACATCAATTTGTGGTAGATCTCTGTCCTCAGCTCCTCTCCCTGAAAAAAAAAATAAAAAAAAAAAAAATCTCACGCCTTTCATCCCCGAGGGGGTAGGCAGAGGTATTCCATTACTGGATATACCCACATTTCACGAGATACATTGGACCCCTAAACGTGATAGGTGGTGAGCCCATCGCCGGACCGGGTCTATTTACACATGTCTCAGAATTAATTCTGAGACCTGCGGGTTTCCTCACGATGTTTTCCTTCACCGTCGAGCTAGTGATAAATATGTACGTAAGTTTTGAAAAACTCATTGGTACATGCCAAGATTCGAACCCGAGCCTCACTGATTTTCGGCCGGCTCTTTAACCGTCCGGGCTATCACTGCTGTATCCCTGAAAAATGACGGAACAATTTCATTAATTGAATTTAAAAAAAATGGGTGTTTGGATTTTGACAAAGGCAATCGTTGTGGAAAGAAAAATATTCTTGCAAATAATATATAAAAAAATAATAAGCTGACCACCAGAAACTAAGTAAATTATTGAATTAAAAATCACAGTATAGTTTTATGTTTTAGAGATTTTTTTTCAATGTTTTCAATTCAAATCAATGCCTAGACTGCCAAGTTTACCGACATAGTTATCAATGCAAACTCTATATGGAGGAGCGGAGGTGGAATGCTACTCCATCGTGAAAAGGGAAGATCTTCCTTTAGGCGAGGTGATCGTACCTGGAGGACCGCTGTCCAACGGTTGATGTTGGACAGTTGTATTTATACAAACATAGAAAACTTCGATAGCGCGGTTTAAAACTCGGCCGTCTATTGGCGCGTTCTATGTATGTATGGCACTACACTCTACTACAATGTCAGAATCTCTTATGCAGGAACAAAGAGTCTCGTAGCTAACCTGTCCCCCAGCGCCTCTCGCGTCGATCTCAGCCACTATGAAGTTCCTGGCCGCAGCCAGGTACCAGCCCCAGTCTGGCTTCCAACGCTCCGTCACCAGCTGTCCTCCTGGCTGTGTTGACCTAAGTACCAAACCATTTAAGTTTAAAATAAGACTTCACATTTCATGGAATCGAGACCTCGTCTGCAGTATTTATGGATGATGTGAATTGAGTTTTCCTTAAATAACAACGGTATGTGGATCAGTTTTCTTTAAAATCAAGCCTTATCTTTGACGAGGTGGTCAAAGCTATTTTATTTCTTTAGATAACCACTTTTCAACAGTATGTTCTACTGTGGCGAGCTCAATACCGGACCGAAAGGCTGTTGCATGCTTTAAAACTTTGGAGACTATGGGTATCATCAACTGATGATTTGATTCTCCTTTCATGCTTTTTTTTTCTAGCGATGAGCTTACCACCTATCACGTTTAGGGGTCCAAAGAATATGCTGGTGAAACGTAGGCATTTCCAGAAATTGCGTACCCCTTCCTACCCCTTGGGTATTAAAAGTGTGATAATTTTTTTATGCTTACTTGTGATATGAGATGACCTAACACAATCACCCAAGCGTGGAGTAGAAACCAATTTCGAAAAAGCAACAACACTTACACATGTAACACCAGTGGTAAAGGCAAGTCGTCCGTCTCCCGAAACCCTGGAGGAAGCAGGAGACGCACTTGCGCCTCACGGTCTGCTTGAACCTGAAATGTAGGAAAATTCATTGATAAGTCAAATAACGCTCCAATAACTGTAAATTTTTGACATACCTGCAAACAGCGATTCCTACATGTGATGATGTTCGGCGATGTTTGACATGGACATTCAGATTTTTCAGACAATTGTATCCGTATTGTATACATAATAATTATTAAGAATCTGTATATCCGTCGATGCACACATTGCTTTGCAAATGGTGTAGCGTGCAACGGGGAATGCGGAGGGTCTTCGCCTCGGCGAGTAGCATCACCCGGAACTTCCCGACCAACATTGTTGCCATAACATACAGAATTTAAAATTTTGACTGTTTTATTATAAAAATGTTAAAGTTAATCATTGCATGAAGATTTGTGGCTTCCTTCTTTTACAAGCATACACCACATCCATCAAAATACATGCAAATTCACCAAGCTTTTGACGCCAAAGTCTACAATAACAATTATTTATTTATTTATTTTAGACTACTAGGTCCATACAAGTTAGTAAAAATGTATTTTATAGACTATGTTAATTGTTCATATAAGCGATATTGGAAAACAAATTTTAGTTGTTCTTATTTATTGTTTTACGAGGATTATGAACTGTTTTACCCGTTCAAAACTGACTTCTATTCTACAATATTTTTTCGAGATTCTGAAAGAACAATATTTGGTTGCTCGTTAATTCATCCATCCCCATACCACATCTACCTTACCGTGGCTACGCCCTTGCACTGACCTCAACCCTGAAGACTTTGGACTGTGGAGCGGCGAGGGAGGCGAACTTCTGTCTTAGAGGCTGCCCGTCCCACAGCACGGCGCGCCGCTCGCCGCTCGCCGAGCACAGGAAGATGGCCGGCGGGCCAGGGCCGAGGCACTCCTGAAAATATTTGGGGATTAAGACCAGTGATAGCCTTACGGTTAAAGAGACAGTGCAATTAATGGTGTTGTCAGTTGGTTTAACGTTAATAATCTACTTCTCAATGAGAAAAAAACTAAATGTGTACATTTTTCCTTATCAAATGTTAAACGAATTTTAAACTCAGTTACAGTTTAAAACGAGAAATAGAATTTGTAAACACTGCAGTATTTTTAGGAATAACTCTCGACTCTAAGTTACAGTGGGCACCGCACATTGATACGTTGGCGAAAAGGCTCAGTTCTGCTGCATATGCCGTTAAAAAATACGTAATATATCAAGCGTAGAAACAGCTAGACTTGTCTATTTCAGCTTGATGTCATGGCATTCTACTGTGGGGGAATGCTGCTGATGTTGAGAGAATATTTATTTTGCAGAAACGAGTCATTCGTGCAATTTATGAAATGGGGTCTAGGATGCCTCTAAGGGAAAAATTCAAGGAAATTAATATACTGACACTGGCGTCACAGTATATTTGCGGAAACATATGTATGTTGTATGTTAAAAAGAATATATCACTTTACAAAAAAAATAGTGACAGACATTGTATAAACACTAGAAATAAGTTTTTTACTGGCTCTTCTCGGGGAACCAGCAACTCGTCGGTGGAGATGGGCTGCTGTTTACATTTAGCCAATCCTCATGGACGAGTTTAGAGTGCCTTGTTATTGACGTTTCAAAGTGTATTTACGATACCTACTGAAATAAATGATTTTTGTATTTGTATTTGTATTAGACCGCTTCTCATGATGCTAATCAGAGGATCGGGTACAAACCCTAGCATGTACCGAAGAGTTTTTCAAAACTTACGTACATATCACTAGTTCGATGGTGAAGGAAAACATCGTGAAGCCCACAGGTCCCAAAAATAATTCTGAGGCATGTGTAACAGACCCCCGGGGTCACAACTTCACAAGTCTTAAAGAATTTCCAGCTCACCTGCACGTAGTAGGAGAAGTTCTTGCTGAAGATTATCCTGTTGTAGAGGCACTCGGCGGGCAGCGAGTCGTTCTCGTCTGCCACATGAGGCAGCACTGTCGACGTCGGCCACGCGGGCAGCGGTGACGATGAGTTTTCGTACTCCTAGAGAAATAATTATTTATTTATTGAAATAACTTAAACTAGCATTACAGATTTTGAAATCTAAGGTGCTGGACAAGGCAACAAAGAATATAAAAAAATACCTACGCAAAGAAATTATAAATAAAGTAAGAATAAACTAAACCATTAATACATCTCGCTCGCAAAACAACATACACTCACGACACAACCCTCGTCTATGCATCTGCGAACAGATCACACTCCGGGGCCACCGCCAGGAGCGCGCTGAACATTGCAAGCGCCCCTCACCAGTAGCGTATGAACTGACTAATTAGTTTGTAAGTGCCAAATAAACCATTTTACATTGGACTGCCAACATCCAATAAATAAATGAAATTGTGTCATGCCCATTAAACGTGTAAGATGTCGAAAACTGAGACTTCAGCCCTATACCAGAACTGTCCGACTCCGCAGTTTAGGTATAAATATTTGCCTCCAGCGCGCAACACCTACTCGATAGGCGAGTCGTAAGGGGCGCTCGTCGGCGATAGACTGACAAGCGTTGACCATGAATTACATAATCTCATACCTTTTTTCCCCGATTGGGTAGGCAGAGGTATTCCATTTCTGGATATACTCACTTTTCTCGAGATAATCTTTGGACCCCTAAACGTGATAGGTGGTGAGCCGGACCGGGTCTTTTACAGATGTCTTAGAATTAATTCTGGGATCTGCGCGTTTCCTTACGATGTTTTCCTTCACCGTCGAGCTAGTGATAAATAATGTACTTAATTTTTTAAAAACTCGTTTGTACATGCCAGGATTCGTACCCGAGCCTCACTGATTATCATCATGTGAAACAGGCTCTTAAAAGTAAGGCTATCACTGCTGACCGTGAATGCACACGTATATTACTCTTTTATTAGTTTTTGTCTTACTAATACTCAAAGGAAAGTACATTATGTATGTACGGAAAAACTGTATACTAAAAACTGTGACAGGCATAATTGTAATCTTAGGAATAAAAATAAATTAGAGCGACCTCAGTCACGATTAATTAAAATTAATAATTCCTTTGTGGGGGGCTTTGGACACGCTTTTATAATAAAATACCAGAAGAAGTTTTAAAATTGCCTGAAACTGTGTTCAAAACTCATGTTAAACATGTACTTTGTAAAATGGCGTATTACAAACTAGACGACTATATAAATGACAATGATGCTTGGAACAGATTTCCTTCAGTCCACCGCAATGCGACAGCGAAAAATAACGAAATTATGTAACCCAATTAAGTATTAAGTAACAATTGATTAAAAGAATATTGTGTTGAGGAGTTTCTTGCCCCGCTTCTTCTCCTCAACCATACATGCTGAAGCGGTGGAGTTGAAATGACGTTCAATAAGTGGACTTGTAAGTTCCTACTTTGAATAAAACAATTTTGACTTTGACTTTAGTCGGCCTTCTGTACGTTAGCACTATTATATTTTCTGTGGGATGACTAAGGCCTCCAATGAACCATAATACTGACGGGCAAGTCGCTGGTGGGCTCCCCGGTGGCGTCCGGCGGAGGCAGCATCGCCCCGGGGCACGTGAGGCAGTGCGCGGGCGCAGGCCAGCCCGCCTCGGCCGCCGCCACGCGGTACAGGTGACGCTCGCCAGCGCGCTCAGGCGCCGTGCCCAACAAGTACCTGCAATATTCAATTATTTTTGACGTGATAACGTCTTATTCATCGATGGACGCCGGCTGCACGCAGGACGAAGCATGACTTATTTTCACGTACCGCCTGAGCCCGGCGTGCAAGCGAGAGCTCGGAACAAGCGATAGAGAAGCACGATCTTCATCAATATTTTCTTATGACGTTTTCACGTAAAATTATCGTCCGTAAACCGACTTTACATACAAAAAATAAATATTTTATTTTTTATTTGTATTTTTTATGGCTTTTTGTGGCTTTGTAAAACATAGGTACACGTCAGCCGAATATAATGACAAATATACGATTGAAATATGCGTTTTACTTAACTAGGCAAGCACGCGCCATTATAGCGCGACCAAGTAAAGTTGATGTAACACCTAAATATTATAATTATGTTACTATTGTAACACTCCTTAACTACATATTATTCTAAAACCTTTATAGAAAAATATGCAGTAATATATCGGAAACCCCATGCAATAGTTTTTGAGAACATCACGTATATACATACATACGAGTGAAGTAGAAAACCCTCCTTTTTTGAAGTCGATTAAAAGCAGTACAGTCCTTGTAGAGTTGTGTTAAAACTAATAAAGTAAGTTATTATTTCCGATTTCGACACCACCCTAAGTATCCCATACCGTCTTTACCCTGCTGCACCCCTAGTAGGAGATGGTGAAATAAAGGTCGTAGAGTGCGACTTTCAACCTTATGTGAACTGAGAATTGTGAGCTTGAATACTCACAACAGCCCCCTCCTCTCATCCCAGCCGACCAGCTGCGTGATCTCGAAGCTGCCCTGCGTGAGCGCAGTCTTGGTGTCCTGGCTGATCTTGACGGCATGCCGCCAGGTGCCGCCCTGGTCCGCTATGGGCGCGCTGGTGAACAGTCCGCTCTTTCCCCCCAGAATGGCTGCCCCCCCGCACCAGCCGCAGTCGTCCTCAACTGGATCTGCGCCAAGTCCTGACCACCTGGTAGCGTCGGACTCGTCGCGGTAGATCTGGGAATGATAATTGTTTATTTGTTTATTATGGCAATCAACAGCTCATTTCTTATAACTATTTTACAAATAGGGTTGTGTCCTACCTAGTCAAATCAGTTACTTTTTACGATCTGTCAAAACGAAATTTTACTATGGAAAATGTACTGAAATAGCAAACCGTGACGTCATAGTTTGTAGTACTCAATTGCAGCACTTTTTTTGATTGTTTTATTATTTTTAAATTTGCTTTAATTGTAAATTGAAAATCGAAATACATATTTTGAGGTGTTTTGGGATAATCTTTTTAATGTATGACTACTCGCAATTTAATTTCGATGCTGTCAACTACCCAATTTTAGAATATTAGTGGCAGGGCCATTTACAGATTACCCCGTCTTAATCAGGGAGCAGAAGATAGTTAAATTATACATTTACAAAGAAATTGTAGTCAACAGGGCATTAAACTTTACTGCACTTTATTGCAACTGGATATTACAGATTAGCTGATTAGAAATATTTTTGAAGAAACGAAAAACATGTCTGCACATTAAGATGACTCGAGAACTATTGATATTGTTAATGAATGTAGCAAAGTAAAAAATAATGTAATAATGAGTTTTTCAAACACTTATGCACGGTGAAGGAACACATCGTGACTAAACCAGCAAGTATTGGTTTTGAGGCAGGTGTAACAATCTCAGAAACAGAAATACCTCAGTCTGGATATGCGTTTGCCACAGAGGGGGATCCTAGGCTGGTGAAAAGTGGGTATTTATTTCCAGGATAAAAATACTTTTTCCCTAGCGGACAAAGCACGAGTTTATTCATTAATATGCTTGAGGTCGAAAGATGTATAATAAATTTTTTGGTAAAACCCAGTTTGACCAGTGTACGCGACAGTAAGCTCATCGCAGGACTGGGATGCTTACACATGCATCGTAACTAATTCTGGGGCAGCCGGTTTCCTCATCATACAACTATCAGGGGCCTTCTTGTCTATTTATAATGGTAATTACAATCGTCTTCATTTTGACATACGTTGCTTCTTCCGTACATCTGTCAATACAGACAGTGAAAGAAGAGCAAGCACTGATCGCGTCACAAATGTCAAGTTAAGACGATTACGTTTACAATTATAAACAGACAATAAGGCATAGTCAGTTGGTTGGTGATTCTTTTAGAAAGCTCAGCGGGACTCACGTCCTGGCAGTTGTAGGTGGCTGCATTGCAGACGCTGATGATGGAGACGTTCTGTGGCCGGTTGAGCAGTAGCACCGCAATTTGCTTCTCGGACACCCAGCTCGTCCAACGGACGTACCAGCCTTGACAAACCAGCACAGGTACATTAATTTTATTAAACAATTGGTTGTCTAAAAAGTCATCAAAGTCAAAGATAATTTTACGTGATAACGTCTAATAAAACATTGATGAAAAATTGCATACTGGAGTGGAAGAGAGATGCGTCACAAGCCGAATGCTTAGGCCGATCGTGCCTCTCTATCGCTTGTTCCACGCTCTCGTTTACACGCTCGGCTCAGTCGGAACGTGACTGAGTCATGATTTTTCGTGAGTGCAACCGGTGTTCATCTTTATAAAACGTTATCACGGCAAAAATAACACATACAAGTTTAAGTACTCGAAAACATATTCAAAATAGGGTGACAAGTTGACCGCACTGATCCCGTTTTTTTCCCGTTTCAGAGATTCCAAAAACCCCTTCTTTTTGTACGTTTACGTCATTTAAGGAACTTTTGTGCAAAATTTCATTTCAATACCCAACGGTTTTAGCTGTGAGTTCATGTATCAGTCATTGGATCAGTCAGTTTCTTCTTCTATATACACTCTATGGTATTTAAAATAAATAATTAGAGTTTAGACGGAACAGAAAAACGTACTCTTATCTACTTGCGAAGTGAACTGTATGGGGTGAGGGAAGAGGAACTTTGGAGTCTTGATGCTGACGACGAAGACAGTCACCACCGGATTGTTGGTGTTCACCTGAAAGAAAAAGAAAATGTCTATTGAGACAGCTGAGATGATTAAGAAGGATCTACTTTTGTCTTGAGACCAACTTGAGACTGTAGCTTTGTGTTTTCTTGCTGTTTTAAAGTTGTGGTAAGAAATAAAATAAATATGATCCGGAAGGTAGCTAATCAAAAGTGTAAATACTCACTTTTTATGTATATTTTAAAGACCCCTATCTCCAGACCGGGTTGCTGGTACACATGAGTCTGAATCAATTATGGGACTCTTCGGGTTTCCTTAATTATATATTGGACAGAATTCACACACGGTTATTCGACCCAGACACGACGGTAATAACTTATTACTAATAAGAATGTTCATGTACTACTAAGAGCACTGATGAAGAGCCTGTTTCACATGATGAAAATCAGTGAGGCTCGGGTTCGAATCTTGGCATGAGTTTTTCAAAAAATTACGTACATATTTATCAAACGTGGGTATATCCAGTAATGGAATACCTCTACCCCGTCGGGAATAAAAGGTGTGAGATTTTTTTGTTGTATACCAACTATATATAATAACTAATGTTCGAGTATATACCAACTACTGAATCAGGTTGCGATAGTTAGTTAAGCTTGTATAATGTTTGTATGAATCATACAAATTTACCTAAGTATGTAATTTGTCGTCTGCATTGTTCAAGAGTCGTCGTCGTGTGTGTTAGCACCTTAATTTCAGACGTAACTAAGCGTGGAATTAAGATTACTCGCTTTAACGAAGCTTTCAAGGTGAGTTAAAGGACCGGAGAATAAGAGGAAGATTATCTGGAATTTATTCGCTAACTCCAAGATCGGGAGTCAACAAACAATAAATTAATTCATTGTCTCTTCCGGGAACCCGGTTCGAAAGTTTTGGGACAAACAAGAGGGAATTATAGCCATTGAAAATTGGCACTCAAAGAAAATTGGCAAGAATTTGCTCGTTTCTTTCATCGTGATTTGCATTCATGTTTATGCATTACCTGTGTCAGAGGGATTCAGTTTATTTATTTAGGTTTGTTCCTAGGGAATTAATGCAGAATTTTCACATTATGCAAAACTAGCAGCGCCCCGCGGTTTTACCCGCGTAGTTTCCGTTCGAGTGGGAATCCGGGGAAAAATATAGCCTATGTGTTATTCTGATGTATAAGCTATGAAACTGCAAAGTTTTATCAAAATCCGTTCAGTAGTTTTTGCGTGAAAGAGGTACAAACATCCATACATCTATACATCCATCCATACAAAATTTCGCGTTTATAATATTAGTAGGATATAGGCCTGGCCAGATCCAAACAACCCGATTATTTTCTTCTTAGAATTCACCTACCTATTTTAGATATAGTGCCAATAGGCTGTAAAACACGGAAGGACTGGAGCCATTTAGTCACAAATATAAAATAAAAAAATAAGAATCAGGATCAGAGACTGATGATGATTAACAAGGTTCATTCCTAGTGGATGAAAATTAAACATTTTAGCGAGAAGAAAAACACAACAGCACAAAAGTCACAGAGCAACGCCTAAAAATATGTATTGCACTTCCTGCCTCAGTGTCTCCATGTTCCATAAAGTTACATAATTACTACCTGTCCGGTTTCACTCACATAGTTCCCGTTCCCGTTTGAATAAGGGAAAAAAATATAGCCTATGTTACTCCCTGATAAAGTAGCTTTCTACTGATAAAATAATTTTTAAAATCGGTCCAGTAATTTCGGAGCCTATTCAGTTCAAACAAATAACCAAATCTTTCCGCTTTTGACAGTTTTAAACAGGTCTGTGTTATTAGTGTAGATGTAGATAGTGTACCATCTTACCTTGGGATACCTCAGGGTGCGAATGCTGGGATAGGCCGGAGGATCCGGTTGGTCCAGTCCATACCAGGGGTACTTATGCTGTTGGACCTGGCTATCGTTGTAGGTCACGTACATGAGGGTCTGGCCGTCAGGGCTGAACCAGAGAGCCCGGTCCAGTCTTAAGACCTCCGACTCGTAAAGGAAGTCTGGCACACCGTTGAAGATTACTCCTGGAATTCCTGAGGACGAGGAAAAAGGAGTTTGTGAGAAGATGCAACAGCGCGCGACGTTGCCAGATCGTGCGGAGGACTTGTTTTTGCAACGTCATGTTCACAGGTTAATTAAATTAAATATTATTAGAATAAATTAAGTTTGTAATTTTAATTATCTTATTTTGTTGCGATCCTTGTGGAGTTTGTCTTTGACTTATATCCAAAGAGATTAAAATATAGGTATATTTTAATCTCTTTGCTTATATCAAATGTGTAAAAAAATGTACCACACGCAGGAAAATATTCAATCCACATTTTTACGGGAAAACGTGTCCACGCAAACAAAGTCTTGGGTAGCATTTAGAAGGTATTGTTAGATGAAGTACCTATATTTGACATAAGTAACAATTTTTATATTTGGTAACGAAATCCAAAGTTACAATTTAGTTGGCGAGTCAAAGTCCAACGATACAACCCTGAACCCACTGTGTTGCGATAGTAGCGCCAAAAAATCTAGACTTCTAAGCGCGTCTACCAACAGAAATAAATGAATTTTGACTTTCTATCATTTAGCTGGCTAAGAATAAACCACTTACCACTACTGGTGATCCTGCAGACCAGCGTCTTGAGGACTTTGGGTTTGTAGTAGATGTCGTTGTCGTGCACGAAGACGAGCCCAGAGCCCGTAGGAGCCCACTCGGCGTACTGCAGCAGCGGGGCAGTTCGGTCGTCCTCCACCGGAGAGATGGGGATCTTATTCCTGAAATGTATTGATAATTTTTTCCACAGACTTCAAAAAAGGATTAGTTTCTTAATTCGAATGTATGTTTTTTGGACGTTTGTACGTGTATTGCTTTTAAACAAAAAAAATAATCTCACGCCTTTTATACCCAAGAGGTGAGGCAGAAGTATTCCATTTCTGGAAATACCCACTTTTCACGAGAATATTAGACCCCTAAACGTGATAGGTGGTGAGCCCGTCGCCGGACCGGGTCTGTAGCACATGCCTCAGAATTAATTTTGAGACCTGCGGGTTTCCTCACGATGTTTTCCTTCACCGTCGAGATAGTAATTTAAGTAGTAATAGTAATTTTTAAGAAACTCATTGGTACCAGCCACGATTCTAACCCGAGCCTCACTGATTATCATCATGAGAAACGGGGTCTTTAAACGTAGACTCTTTTATATTTTTTCATTTTCTTTTTTTGTATATTTTATTTTTCTTTTTAACACAGAAATGAATGAATTTTGATTTAAACTTTGACTTTTGGCTTATTTCGTGGTGACTTCCTCTCGTAAGATTCGTCCCACGATTGAATTTGCTATTTTTTTTCGAACTACACTTGAAATAGGGTTTTTTTAAAAGTGTCCTTTATACGTAATCGGGTTTAGGGCGGTTAACTAATGTACCTACTTGTTGTCTGTCTGTACGTCTGACAAGATAGAGATTTACCAGTACAAAATACATAAATATTTACACAGTACTAAGTTTGAAAGTTGTTTAATAAATATTTTTTCGTTCGTATATTTCTGTTTTTTCACTATCTGTGTTAGTTTACTAGTAAGCCATGAGATTAATAAAAAGAGCTGCCCTTGAGTTTCTTGCTGGTCCTTCTCGGGGTACTGCATTTGGAACCAGCAACTCGTCGGTGGAGATTTACATTTAGACAATCTTCATGGACGAGTTTAGAGTGCCTTGTTATTAGACTATTGACTTTTCTAAGTGTAATTTTCAATTACATACGGAAATAAATACATTTTCATTTTGTAGTCAGTACCCACATTTCTTCTACTTGCGTCCTTTTACAATTGAAACAGTACCGTCACTACTTACGTAAGTTTCTAAAAGGTTAGTTTCAATTTTCTCCTTCCTAGTAAATAAATGTACAACCTCGTGAAAGGCGTGTTCATGTAGCAGGTGTCGATAATTAACCCTGGCGAAGTCGCTGGAATACGAGGAATTCCGTTACCGCAAACCACTGCGAGGCAGCTTCGAGTTTCGAAGGAAGCAATTTGACGCTCGCGTAATTCCGAGAGCCGTTGTGTTGGCAACCTCTAACTGAGCATTTATTTTCCGAATTGAGTATGTTTTTTAACCGACTTCAAAAAGGAGGAGGTTATTAATTCGCCTGTTTTTTTTAATGTTTTTTTTTTATGTTTGTTACCTCAGAACTTTTGACTGGGTGGACCGATTTAGATGATTTTTTTTATTGGAAAGCTGGTGTTTCCAGATTGGTCATTTTAGTGCTATTTATTGAAGTCGGTTTTTTTTTTCTATTTAGAGGTTTTTGTTATTAACGCTAGACAAATCCAGCTACATGCAGTCATGCAGCTGCGATATCGAGTATAAGTGCATAAGTGCATATACTTGTCTTTGTAATTATTAATTTTTGTTTATGTGATGAGTGTATGTCCATTGTACAGTCAAGAGCACGTGGAGCTTGCACAATGGACTTTGTGACGTTCTTATTACAATCGCCTTAGAGGTCAGACTCGCACTGCAAGTGTAAAGCTTCATTGTAAGGAAAATTCTTGTTCTAATTTTATACATTTTGAGTGTAGTCATCGGTTTTTCTCACGATGTTTTTCTTTACTGTCTAGCTAATGATCAAAGAAATTAAAATATAATAGGGCATACAGGGGACAAAGCGAGGAAAATTTGAAGCAAAAAGTTATTCCAAGTGGAATAAGTCTAGTACTATTTCGACCGAAGGACAGCTCGCGTTCATACTAACTGACATGACGCTTGAGCTTCAAACATGCTTCAAAGTTTTGTATGAACATATTCCCAATACCCCCTCTATGTCCTATTATATTTTAATCTCTTTGCTAATGATACATGCCTTCACGAGGAATCAAAGCAAATTCATTGCTGATCTTTAACCTCACCTATTAATGATGTCGTACACGTGGTACCGCGCCAGGCGCGCGTGGCGCCACCCTGGTCGCACGTCGGAGATCAGAAGAACGTATTTGAGGTCAGCGGACACTTTGAAGTCCACAGCGTTAAGTTCTCTCTGTGGAGGAAAGAAACAAAAGTTAGGAACCATCGCAAAATGTCAGATAAGCAAAATGACGGATACGCAAAATGACGGATTCGCAAAATGACGGAATTTTGAAGATACCTACTTCCTACGACACTAGGAGTCGAATTTGAAGTCTTGTCGGTGAAATGATGATATTCCAGTATATATTTTGAAGAGTTCAACAAAAAACTCAGTTAATCTATATACAGGGTGACTTTTTTTTCCCGTCTGGAAAAAATGTGGTGTGATAGGTAAGTGTAATAGATTCATTTACAGGGACGTGAAATACAAGATATAAAAGGAGACGCGACTGGCGAGTCGGTAAAGATATCTCTGCTAGTCTACCTACATCGATCTGGCAGCTGTATGATAAGCTGCCAGGCCTGGACTACGATCCAATGATATCTACCGCAGTTGGCAAAAACATGTGTCATTGAGGCAGTATCTAAATCTAAACTAATATTTTAAAGAGGAAAGATTTTTGTATGTTTGTAACGATGAAACTCAAAAACTAAACCGATTTTAAAAATTATCTCATCAATGGAAAGCTACATTATCAGTGAGTAACATAGGCTATATATTATTCCCGTATTTCCACGGAACGGGAACCACGCGGGTAAACCCGCGCGAAACCGCCAGTATTTTATATTGATAATAAATCTTGTCCCTATTCCCATCAGTATCAATCCATTTTTCCAAATTCGATTAAGTCCGAAAAAGAGACATTTGCGGTTGGTCCGCGTTCATTCATCTTCTTTGTCCCAGTGGTATAATTGGGATATAAAAATGCATTTGAGGAGTTTTCGATGTGGTTGGGATTAAGCTATTTGGCAACGAATCGTATATAAATGGGTAGAATTTTCTCAGGCGACTTAGAAGGCAGGGTGTCATCCTGCCTTCTGAGTCGGAGGTCGCGGGTTAGATCCCCGCTCGGGGCCAACATTTTTGTGCATGAACATGTCTGTTGGCATTTGCATAACTGATTTTGCAGAAAAGATTTTCGTTTTTTTTTTATAAAAAAGGGGGCAAACGAGCAGACGGGTCACCTGATGGTAATTGACTACCGTCGCCCATGGACACCTGAAGCTCAAGAGTCACAAGTGCGTTGCCGGCCTTTGAGGTGGGAGTACGCTCTCTTCTTCAAGGTTTGAAGGTCGTATCGGTCCGGAAATACCACCGGCGACAATTTGTTCCACAGATCGGTTGTGCGAGGCTAAAAGTTTCGTGAGAATCTCACAGTGGTGGACCGCCAACTATCCAGGTGGTGTGCATGATAGTGTTGTCGCGTTGAACGTTGGCGAAACGCTGTGGCCGGTAAAAGTCCGAACAATTCCTCGGAGCACTCCCCATGATACATGCGATAGAGAAATTCTTCTAGTCTTGTATAAAAATATTCAATAGTAAACAAACATGTCAGGGGTCTATATTGATAAAGATCAAACGACTCATGGAAGAATGCTGTGACAAAAGAAATCACATTTTCCTCGTATTTTTGCCGAAGCAAATGAAAAAGGGGAACAGGAGGAAAATCAACAGAAACTTACAATAACACGCTTCTCGGTAAGTATTGCATAAATTCTTTTGCGAAGTCTAAAAGAAGAATGGATCAACAAACATTGATGGAGAAGCTTTTCTGAAAGTGATTCACTTCTGATTGAAATTTGACATATACAGCTGTTTAGGCTTCCGTAGGCTTCAAGTGAAACCTTTATTGATAACTAGCTTTTACCCGCGCTTGCGCACGTTTATTTCACCCATTTAGGGGTTGAATTTTGCAAAATCCTTTCTTAGTGGCTGCCTTCACTATTTAAGTTATATATATTCAAAATTTCAAGTCTCTAGCTAGACCCAGAGGTTTAGGCTGGGCGTTGATATATCACCGATCAGGCAGTCAGTTTATCACTTTATATATATATATAGATTTTAACAAATTAATTTTATATTAGGAATCAACGATCAACGATCAAGTACATAACTACGAATGAATATGTAAGAGGAAGAAATATTTCAACCAACTTCCGTGTAGCCTAGACATTGATCTGTTTTTGTTCTAATACGGCAACAGTAAAGCGCGTCACACATGGTGAAGATGCTATAATATTTTATCTTAAGATGCCCTAATATAAAATATTATAGTATCTTAGGTTATCACACACGGCTAAGATACGATAATATTAAAAAACCTGTTCATTACCTTACGAGTCTGCGTTGGTGCCACACGTATTCCTTGTTAGAGTTCTATATACAGGATGATTGACTATGAGTGATACTGCCTTTCTTCTTGATTTGTTAGACAGCTCCTCAGACGATGATTCTGATATAGAATATGAAATGCAGATTGCAGTAGCACATTCAAAAAGGAGTAAAATTTGGATAGAGCCTCACATAAAAAAGAGAAAAACCTGCGGCGAATTTAACCTATATGAAGATCTGTCAGTCTACAGCGTAGTAAACTAGCTTAGGTAGACAGAGAAGGCAACAGCTTTCGTGCGAAGTTACCCCCTCTCCTCTCCCTTCCCGGAGCACCCCGCGCTGCGTCCGCACATAGCCCGACACAAAAACACCATGTATTTATATTAAGATGTGTATATTTCGTATCTTAAGATAACATATTAAGATACGAAATATATATTTCTATATTTGCGTATTCGCCCGGTATCTTAAGATACTGAAGATAAAATATAAATTAACTTCGTCGTGTGTGATGGTTCATAGGATTTCTATGGTGAGCGATATTCTAAAATATGCTCTAAGATAATATAGGTATATTTTATATTAATTATCTTAGAGCATATTTTAGAATATCGCTCACCATACAAATCCTATGAACCATCACACACGACGAAGTTAATATA
Source organism: Ethmia dodecea (assembly GCA_963855545.1). Taxonomy (NCBI): domain Eukaryota; kingdom Metazoa; phylum Arthropoda; class Insecta; order Lepidoptera; family Depressariidae; genus Ethmia; species Ethmia dodecea. The sequence goes on from OY979458.1 coordinate 12,665,415, forward strand.
TATTTTATCTTCAGTAAGTTTATACGCAAATATGGAAATATATATTTCGTATCTTAAGATAAAATATTATAGCATCTGCACCGTGTGTGACGCGCTTAAGGCGCAAATTAGCAAAATCAAGCCTAAATGACAGCATTGCTGTAATAGCCTAACCTTACTACACACCCACTCATAAAAAAGATTTATCAAAGTTCTTATTGTAAATTTATTATTGAAATTATTATTTCGTCTAGCTACGTTATTTTACTCTATTTTTATTTTTTTATACGCTGTCTATAGCACTACCAGGGGGCCAATTCTACTAAATGACAGCGGTGATAGTTGTATGACAATTACATGATTGTGGTCACTCAATGGTGATATTATGTCAAATTTTGACACTCAATGGTGATATTATGTCAAATTTTGACATAATATCACCATTGAGTGACCACAATCATGTAATTGTCATACAACTATCACCGCTGTCATTTAGTAGAATTGGCCCCCTGCACTACCTACTTAGTTTTTACTTGTGGAGACTTGTAATCTATTATATAAAAATAAGTCGGGTTTTCCTTCCTGACGATTTAACTCGAGAACGGCCGGACCGATTTCGATGAAACATTTTGTGTGGGTTCGAGTGGGTCCAGGGATGGTTTATAGCAAAGAAAATTCAGCATTGCACCCGTGCGAAGCCGGGGCGGGTCGCTAGTCTACTATATAAAAATAAGTCGGGTTTTCCTTCCTGACGCTATAACTCCAGAACGCACGAACCGATTTCCACGGTTTTGCATTCGTTGGAAAGGTCTAGGGCTCTGCAAGGTTTATAGCAAAGAAAATTCAGCATTGGACCCGTGCGAAGCCGGGGCGGGTCGCTAGTTAGCCATAGATATTTTTTATTGTATCTTTATTATATTGATGTTAAATGGAAGTCTTTATAAAAGTGAAAAAAAAGTCGGAAAGTAGCACTCGCGACAGAGAAAAAGTCAAAAGTCAAATAGTAGATTGTTATACAAGGGTCGGAAGGAATTGATAACTTCCACCCGCGTTAAACACTCTACTTTTCATTTCGAATTCAAGGAAAGTAAACAAAAAAAAATTACAATTTTACAAAAATTCAAACATGCAAAAACGCAATAATACCTAAGTACAAAAAAAAACGACATTGTCAACAATACAACCAAAGAGGTTGGAAGAAAGAGAAACTTTTTAAACGTATTTGAATACTAGGTATGTACATCATAGAGTACCTAACCTAAATAACATTACAAAAATAATATACAAATCCTTCCTCTTTATAATAATATGTAATTTTAACAGAGTAATAGTGTTCTGTGCTTATTAGTGTCGATGAAAAACAAGATTTTGAATTTCGGAACAGCTTACCAAATTATTACTCTTTTTTTAATTTTAAATATGGAACGCGTACCACCCCGCGCGCGGGCTATTTTCTGTTGTTTATACCTACACTCACAAGGCCGCACCTTTTTTTAAAAGTTTCGTATCCCTACTAAGTACAGTCAAGAGCACGCTAAGCTTGACACTTTGGACTTTGACCCGGCCCTGTGTTCTATGGCGCGCAGTACAAATCAGAGCTCAGCTTAAACTGGTAGTGTCAAGCTTGACTTGCTCTTGACTGTACCTACCCAAAGAGGTTGGAAGAAAGTCATTCTCTTTCCTAGAGAAACTTTTTCTTTAAACGTCTTTGCCAAATGTAGTAAAATTTTTTTTAATTCATTCCCGCCCTAAGGCCGGAAGCAATTACTATGAGTCTTTCCCGACCGAGGGCGGGAATCACAGCCCTGAATCTCTCTGTGGTGGGAATCATCGCTTCCGACCCGGTACTCAGATCAAACATACACTACTTTCCGAGTATGAGATATGAAAAATCATTTATTTCTGTAGGTACAAAAGGTACACTCAGGAAGTTGAGAGGTAATCGTTTGTAATGAGGAGGGATGAGAGTAATGTTGTTAGGCGAGTGCTTGATATTAATGTGGAAGGTTATAGGAAGAGGGGTAGACCAAACAAAAGATGAATGGATTGTGTGATTGAAGTGTGCAAAAAGGAAGTGAATGTGAGATGGTCAAGGTAGAAGCCTTACCATGGAATAGTGCCCGAAGTATATAAATAGTGCTATCACAGTTTATTATTCCTTATTATTATTAGATATTCCGGTCGTTCAGTGAGGCTGGCTTGACGTCAAGATAGCAGCCTCACTGAACAACCTGAACCAGTCCTGAACTTGACTTTATTTAAGACTAGCGACCCGCCCCGGCTTCGCACAGGTGCAATGCTAATACTAAAACCTTCCTCTTGAATTACTCTATATGTATTAAAAAAAACCGCATCAAAATCCGTTGCGTAGTTTTAAAGATTTAAGCATACATAGGGATATAGGGACAGAGAATGCGACTTTGTTTTATACTATGTAGTGAAGAGTTGTTTGGCATTATCAGAACAGCTGAATTCCGTGGTAAGTACCTAAATAACAAGTATTTATTGTAAACCAATAAAAATATGCAACAAGTGACACAGTGATACAAAAAAAATACAATGGGCGGTCTTATCGCTTTAAGCGATTTCTTACAGACAACCTTAGGATGGATGTAACTGAGATAAACAAATGTAGGTGGTGCACTAAAATTAACAATGGATTAACCGTTTCCAATAAATATATAAAAAATCAAATACAATATAATAAACATGGTGAGGCTTCTAACTAGACGGTGTCGTGAGTGTAGGTATAGGTAACCGTTGACAGATCTAAATGGAAGGAGAAAACATACTGCGCCGACCCCAAATAACGAGAGAAGAGAAGAAGGGCAAGCATGTAATAAAATGATGAGAGAGAGATAGAATCTGTGGAACAGTCGCGAATAGTCACGATACAGTAGCTTTCAGTCAGTGTCGAGCTAGTGATAAATACAAAAAAAGCTACGTTTACCACATGGACGTAGTTTACTACTTGCCAACCCTACTCAACTTATCTAGTCAGTTCAAGGTCCATGGTTCCGTAAAACAAATCTCAAAGCAAATATACGTAATCTAGTAACCCATGGAACAAGCGTCCCGGTCCCGAAGGACCTGCGTCGCTAAGATCACACGTAATACCGGTTCAAACCAGTTTTGGCAGCTCGCAATCTGGATTGGACCGGTTATCCCCCGAGCGAAGCGTGCGGCGGATACCAAATTGCCTGTCATTCCAACGCAGTGAGATATGGTCCTGTATTCTGGTGTGCGGTGCGGTGGCGTCGGGAGTTGGAACCTTTGCAAATTAACGTTCAAATACGAGTACTTTAATGAGATGATGTAGGAACTTACTGGAAAGAATTTTGATGGACTTTGTAACCTCGGCTCGGCTCGGGTTCGAATCCTGGCATGTACCAAAGAGTTTTTCGAAAACTTACTTACATATTTATCACTAGCTCGACGGTGAAGGAAAACATCGTGAGGAAACCCGCATGTCCCAGAATTAATTCTGAGACATGTGTTACAGACCCGGTCCCGCGATGGACTCACCACCTATCACGTTTAGGGATCCTAAGAACATCTCGTCAAAAGTGGGAATATCCGGAAATGAAATACCTCTGCCTGTCTCATCGGAGATAAAAAGGAGTGAGATTATTTATTTATTTATTTTTGTAACCTAATAGGTTTCGGAAAACTTCTGTACAATATTTAGCAAGATGGTTAAGGAAATAATGGGAGTGTCTGTAGTTACCTAAGTTACTATGAATGTCAATAAGTAACTATAGTTCATGAAAACTAAAAAACATGCTTTTGTATGTATGGCACGCGTGCTAAGAAATCAAATGAGTCCAAATTCGAGGAGTTTACGAGTAGTCATTGAGGAGTCGCGATATCCACATCCTGGCTCCATCATCAGATTACCTCGGTGGTATCATAATATTGCACTGTCACCGAACTTACATAAGTATGCCAAACAGCTTAATCGGTTGAAGATATCGGCTATAAAATTTTATAATTTTATAGCAGATAGGTATCTTCATCCGAATCGGTTCTTTTTGAAAGCTGCTTGCAGCAATGTGTGCTATTACAGCTTTTATTATATACACAAAAATGTACCTATAGGTACGTGTCACATTGTATACTGGCATCCCGCTCTTGTTTCGCTTCGATTTTATCGAAATAAAACATATACGAAAAAAGTGAAAATTTCTGCTTTTTTTAATCCCTATGGATTAAAAAAGAAAAACAGAAATTTTCACTTTTTTCGTATGTTTCATTTCGATATCTTGCTGAGTTTAGAAGTTAAACTTATTTTATTTTGCTTTAGCAAAACTCGAAGCGAAACAAGAGCGGTTCGCTAGTATACAATGTGACAAGTATACATTTTTGTGTATATAATAAAAGCTGTAATAGCTACATTGCTGCAAGCAGCTTGCAAAAAGAACGCGAAATAAATTGGTCCTTCGAGCCGGATCCCGGGAATCGCTCTCATTTGTAACGGTAGGGACTTAGAATGGTTACTGCACTAACAGTAACATTTACAGTTATATCCCCCAGAGGACAGCTGATCTTTGCATCAGTACATGTAGTAGGGCTTTTTAAAAGTAGAACATAATATGGATTTTTCTACATTTTTAACTGAGTTCAAAAAAGGAGGAGGTTATAAACTCGTAGCGTATGTATTTTTAATGTTGTTTCTTCAGAACCTTTGATTTTAATGATTCTTTTTTTATTTGAAAGCTGGTGCTTCCCGTGTGGTCCCATTTTAATTTGGTCCAGTTCCGGCAATGGCATCCATGAGAAAACCGTATAAGTCTTGAATTTGCATTAAATACGTACGCGACAAATGGACTAAGAACTCATTATCAAGATAACTGATTTCGATGATTCTTTTTTAACCGACTTCAAAAAAGAAGAGGTTCTCAATTCAACTGTATTTTTTTTAGTATTATTCGTTGAAGTCGGGTTTTTGAAGACGTATGTTCAGCAAAGTTAGTCAGTGAATGGGTGACCGCCTAGTGGTAGTGGCATTATAACACGAGTGTCGTGTTTCCGATGTCACGTTAAAGCGGTCCCAGTTTCGCTGTGTTTACACACAATGGAAGTCTTTAAGTCAGTATTGGGTGGCTTGAAAATATCTGATAGGTGGCCAATAGCCTAACACCATTTCCCAATCCGCGGTGGGCTCGCGTGGGAGATTATGGCCCATACTTGATCGTGTGTTAGGAAAGACGCTCCGCCCAGCACTGGATCTTGCCGAAAATGCAACACTGTTATAATATCACTAGCGACCCGCCCCGGCTTCCCACGGGTACAATGTTTACAATAAAACCTTCCACTTGAATCACTCTATCTATTAAAAAACCGCATCAAAATCCGTTGCGTAGTTTTAAAGATTTAAGCATACAAAGGGAAATAGGGACAGAGAAAGCGACTTTGTTTTATACTATGTAATGAAGTACATTTCGATTTTTCTTCAGTGTTCTCAGATAAAAAGCCAGATTAAACCGACAGAATTTCTAGAGAACATTCGAGAAAAGGTTACGAATTACCCATAAGAGGCTTAAAGAATCGTAAGTGCGGCTGAGAAATATCGCCTGTCGAACTGTCAGATTTATAGGCTTATCGCATCGATGCCGTCCTGCTCTGTTTACCCTTGGTAGAGAAAGACGATAAATCTCGACATTGGATGTTTGTTAAAATCTTTAAATGGGTTTTTTGAACTTTCGTGTTAAGTCGAAGGAAGAAAATGGAAAAAGTTGTAAGAAACATTTGAAGGGTCGGGAAGTCTGATTTTGGGATTAGGGCAAACGCCAATAAAATATTTACGCGTTGACGTAGATCTAGCCTAAGTAAGCCGTAGCGTCCTCGCAAAGTAGTCAAAATGAGAAATGGGCTATTTGAGAAGTAGACCTCAGTCTCAGTAGTTACTAAACTAAGAAGATTTCTGAGATATTTTAATTTTACGCGGCGTCATTGGTGAGGTCATTTATTTATTTAGTGATCAATAAGCTAAAATGAAACTAGTTTGCATTTTACGCGACATTTTCAAGTCGTAATCTCATTTGTAGTTACTAAGTAAACTAGCGATTTCACCCGCGTAGTTCCTGTTCCCGTGGGAAACGGAGATAAAATATAGCCTATGTGTAATTATGATGTATATTTAATTCATCAAAATCCGTTCAGTAGTTTTTGCATGCAAGAGCAACAAACTTCCACGCTCACAAACTTTCGGGTTTATAATATTAGTAGGATAAAATAGGCTTTGCCTATGAATCCTTTAGCGAGAACATTAGGTTATCGAATTTAGGAACTATTTGTTTTTCCGGGATAAAAGTAAACTATCGTTCTGTAAAATCAAATCAAGATCGATTTACTTACTCCTCGAAAAGGTAAGAGACAAACAGGCAGAATAACTTTCGAATTTGCGAGTTTAAATTCCTAGGGAAGTAGGGTTTTAGAAAATTCTTTCGCTAGACATTGTGTTATTTATAAATGTTATAATTGTAATAATAATAATAATATAATCTCACGCCTTTTGTCCCCGAGGGGGTAGGCAGAGGTATTCCATTACTGGATATACCCACATTTCACGAGATACATTGGACCCCTAAACGTGATAGGTGGTGAGCCCATCGCCAGACCGGGTCTATTAACACATGTCTCAGAATTAATTCTGAGACCTGCGGGTTTCCTCACGGTGTTTTCCTTCACCGTCGAGCTAGTGATAAATATGTACGTAAGTTTTTGGAAAACTCATTGGTACATGCCAGGATTGGAATCCGAGCCTCACTGATTTTCGGCCGGCTCTTTAACCGTAAGGGCTATCACTGCTCACATGATAATTGTGCATTTCAAAGATTGAAGAGGAGCTAAGTACTCTATTAAAACGATTTTTTTTAAAACCCCTAATTGCCAGTTCTCCACCTAGTGGGAGGGGAGTCAGCCATGTTGAACCAGTCCAAGTATTTCCGGATTGAAGCTGAAAACACCGGAAACTAGAGGTGCGCTTTCCACACGATATTTTCGGGATTTCATTTTTGCAAAACAAGTTACGGGGTTATTTCTCCGGATTTTTGTTTGTGTCCGGAAAAATGCGACAATATTTTTGGTGCTGAACCAACGTGGAAATGTTGGAGATTTTCGTGCTATTTTTTATTATTTTCAAATAGAGTTGTTGACACATACTTGGCTTATTCCAGAGTTATATTTTTAAGGAAAATACTAGCATGTGTTTATTAGCGGCGTTGTCCACGCTTTCTGTTTATTCTTCTTCTCAAGCATTTATAGCAAAGGGAATTAAATGGGTCAAGTCTCAGTAAGTTTACCCGGGGGCTAAAACAATGGTTTTCAGTCATCACCTTGTGTCATCGGTACCCCCTCTAGGTTAAATTATGTGCTTGATATTGTATAAAATTTTGCAAGTAGGATAATTGTAATGCCTTAGATATATTCTGTAAGTTACATTCATACATAAATAAAACAAGTAATTATGAGGATTTGGTTTGATGTCTTATTGATTTCTCTACTCTAAGCTACTTTTTCGATAGTTTTATTGTTAAAAACTTTGCTATATTTATTGAAATATTAAAACGGGAACAAAATATAGCCTATGTTACTCAGGGATACTCTAGCTTTCTATTGGTGAAAGAATTTTTAAAATCATTCCTGTAGTTTTTGAGTTTATTCGTAACAAAAATACAAATCTTTCCTGTGTATAATATTAGTATAGATAAAAAGAGCTATAAATCCAGGTACTCACGAAGGTGGAGTTGGTCATGAGCAAACGCGTCGTGTAGTTGCGCACGTTGAAAAGCGTCAGCCCACCCCAGCGGTCCCGGAACACCAACGCCTCATCTGGAAGAAGGACACACTGTTAGTACAACCGCAAAAGCATTGTAGTCTTTCTAAGGGAAAGCCTGTACTGGAAATAGAAAATTTCGTAAAAATAAAATTAAAAAATTATTTAAAAAAATCCATATACATAAGTACATAAATTTATGTAGCCTTGGGTCTGTGTTTTTCAAATTTATTTATTTATAAATTATAAGTATGTCTGACAGCAGCGTGTTACGCACGATGATGATAATCGGTCATCATTAATTAGCGATTAAAGAAAATGATGTTTACGATTTACAAAAGTGAAACGCCTGTCAAGAACTATTAGCAAAAGCATTACTTATATAATTTGAAATGAAATATTGGTAGGCGTCTAACAAAAATAGACTGAAGTCCCGTCAGAATGGTCGAATGGTTACTAACTCGCGTCCTTGTACCATAAAACATTGAATGACAACGTTATCGCTTAATTAAAATCTGAATAATTAAAATTCCTTTTAGATTTTATTACCCATACATAAATTTAAGTTGATTGGTTACTACGTAACTCAGTAGAAGTTATTTGATGCAATTAATTTAAAGCTTCTGGTGACGGGTACTTTAGAAAGGCCCACCGCTGGGTATAGATGGAGGTCATCTTGAACTGGTTTTACAACAAATTGTACGTCTACACTAATATTATAAAGAGGAAAGTTTTGTGTGTTTGTTTGAATAGAACAGGCTCGACTACTGGACCGATTTGAAAAATTCTTTCACCAATGGAAAGCTACATTATCAGAGATTAACGTGAGCTATTTTATACCCATATTCCCACGGGAACGGGAACTACGCGGGTGCAACTGCGCGGAACAGCTAGTGTTAGATACCCCGAGTAGTGAATGAGTATTTGTGTTCGATAATGGAAATCGATTCTCTAAATCAACGCGAGCGAAGATCAATCACGTGGATGCTGACACGAGTCAGCTTTTATCGGATTATCTGACACACAGACAGAAAGAATGGCGAACTTTTCTACCGACACTGCACTTTTTTAATGATACTAAAATTACTGGTTTGGTCTGGTTTGGTCATTTAGAACGAATGGATGAAAGAAGAGTAACGAAAGAGATTTATGGTGCAAATGTTGAAGGATACAAGGGAAGAGGACGCCCCAGAAGGACGTTCACGGATCAAATTAGTGACGTCCTTCAAAAAGCTGGGGTCAAGAGTGCAAAGAATAAAAGAGCGTGCATGAAAAGGCTTATGAATGTGAAGGAAGCGAGGGAAGTGTGCAAAGATCGGGCAAAGTGGCGATCCATCGTCTCTGCCTACCCCTGTGGGAAGAAGGCGTGAGCTGTATGTATGTATGTATGTATGTAAAATTATATAATATCAAACAACGGCTTGAGAAAATATAGCGAGCACGAAATATTATTTCTTTGGGGCTTCGGCTTTGACCAGTGACGGGTTTGCATCCTGGCGAATGCATAAACCAATGAGTTTTATAAAGTACTACTACATATTTATCACTAGCTCGACGGTGAAGAAAACAGTTCGAGAAAACTCCCAAGTGCTACAATTATTTCCGAGGCAGCATACATGCAGACAGCATTGCAATTCGGGAATTGACTCCCTGTCAGGTTAAGGGTTCCAAAAACATACTGGTTTATAAATAATATAGTCGATGCATTCAGGAATCGAATACGTCTCTCGTGGCATCATCATATTTATGTATTTTCAAAAACTTACGTACATACTTATCACTAGTTCGACGGTGAAGGAAAACATCGTAAGAAAACCAGCAGGTCTCAGAATTAATTCCGAGACACTTTTAAATAGACCCGGTCCGGCGATGGGATTACCACCTATCACGTTTAGGGGTCCAATATATCTCGTGACATGTGGGTATATCCAGCAATGGAATACCTCTGCCTACCCCCTCGGGGATAAAAGGCGTGAGATTTATATATTTTTTATTTTATTTTCTAAAATTAGCGACATAATTAAACGATTCTACCACAATTTTTTTATGGTATAGGGGAAAAACGAGCAGACCGGTCCTGATAAGTGAGTACCGTTGCCCATGGACACCTGCAAGTCGAGAGTCACAAGTGCGTTGCCTTTGAGGTGGAAGTACGCTCTATTCTTGATGTTTTTAAAGTCTTTTCATTGCCCTAAAAATGAGTATCAATCTAAACATTTTGCTCTGCAGTTCGCTGTGTAATATTCACCGTTCTGTGCGACCGTGTGTGGTATAAAGACGATGATGTCATAGGAAGACTGATGGGCCTCTAATTGAGTCTTACACGGTGCTTTACGGGACTGAGTGTGTAATGGAGTTCATTTCTCGCACTAGAAATGAGACGAGCGACTAACAACCAAAGAGGTCGGCAGAAGTATAAGATTTCTTGAAATACCTAAAGTCAACAAGTCAACGTAGAGGGCGACCTAGGCTCACATCGACCAGATCAGCGATGTATTGAAGAAAGACCAGATAAACAGTACCCGAAACCGACGAGCATATAATATGTATGAACCGATTGATGGATGTGGATGAGGCGCGAGAGCCAGGATGGAAGCAAGTGGCGGTCTATTGTCTCTGCCTACCCCTTCGGCGTGAGCGTATGTATGTACCTAAAGTCAAAGTCAAAATAATTTATTTTCTGTAGGTATAGAAAATACACTTAGAAAAATCAATAGTATAATAACAAGGCACTCTAAACTCGTCCATGAAGATTGGCTAAATGTAAACAGCGGCGCTCCGCCGACGAGTTGCTGGTTCCAAATGCAGTACCCCGAGAAGAGCCAGGAAGAAACTCAAGAGCAGCTTGATTTAATCTCATACCTTTTAGGTAGGGTATTTTTTGGATCCCTAAACATGCCAGGTGGTCAGCCGTGCCAGGAGGTCTGAGTGTTTCCTCCGCAACCCCCAGTCTACTGCGTGAGCATATACATATTTATTTGTAAATGTTGAGTTACAAATACAAAAAAATATATAAACGAAAATTGACCAATATTTTTTACTCTAAGTAGCACTTATACTTAGAAACGTTTTAGCATTTGGCTTTTATCAGATGGAATTCAAAACTCAACCTTAACGTCTTATTAATACGGCTAAAATCGAAATGCGTCTTTCAGCACTCTTAAAAAGATGCGAACAGTCACTAATAAAAGTACTTATGAAGTCATTAATTCTAGAAGTATTTGTCTAAAAAATATAAACAAAAAATTTTTCAAAGCAATTTCCATAAAATTGCTCTAAAACTCATTTTTACAAAATGCCTACTTAATAATAATAATCTTTATAGCTTTCCTTTTGTACAAAAAGTTCTTAAATAATTATTCAACAGTTCAACAAGAACCCTGAAAGGGCACGGCAATTATAAATTTACAAAGTTATACCTAATCATACTACTTAACTAAATGTATATCAGTGATAGCCTTACTGTAAAAGAGCCTGCTGCACATGATGATAATCAGTGAGGCTCTGGTTCGAATCCTGGCGTGTAACAATGAGTTTTTCAAAAGTTACGTACATATTCATAACTAGCTCGACGGTGAAGGAAAACATCGTGAGGAAATCCGCTGGTCCCAGAATAAATTCTGAGGTTTGTGTAACGATGGACTCACCACCTATCACGTTTAGGTGTCCAAAGAATATCTCGTGAAAATGAAATCTCGGTATATCCAGAATTTTTTATCCCCTAAATTATATCTATTTTATCCATCTTATTAAAAGCAATAGAATAATATTTGAATAGTATAATCATTCTTAACACAATAACAACAATTATTAATATTCAGTATTATAATATTATATTTAAATAACATAAGCCTTGTTACCAACAGAGTAGGCCACAGAATAGATGACATATGCCTTTTAAACAGTGTGAGAATCAAGCGTGTCAATTTTGTTAAGAAGATAATCTAAACTCGTCTTCTAACTCTCATCTAAACTCAACTTGTCATCTAAACTCAACTTCCGTTGTGCGTAAAATTTTTACTATATTATTTATTTTTTTAAAGTGACTATAGTAATACCTACACACTTTGTATTTCAAGGGTCTATCTATCTATTGATATAATATAAACCGAGAAAAAGGACCAAAAAGCTACGTTTCTTGTATGAGGACTTTCTTCTTAATTTAAAATATTCGTAAACATGTAGGTCAAACAAACAAACAACCTCCTTTTTTAAGTCAGTCACAAACAACAAGATGGCTGACAGCAATGGCAACTCTAAAAAAGAGCGTAATATATCGCTTAGAATATGTGGGTCGTGTAGAGAGGACAAATTGACTTCCGGTGTGAGCGAGCGGCTTCCGGCGCGGGCGGAAGCGACGCCATATTGCCAACTACACGTTACAGCTTAAAATTATGGGTTCGAATTGCTGAAGAGAGTTATTGTGCTACCCTCATGATATACTTTATAATAAATGTTTTGTTGAGTTGCCCGAGCTGGTTCAGTATATTCCCGTTCCCGTGGGAATTTAATTTTTAGGGATATTTTGCTTTTATATAGATACCTACTAGCAACCCATCCCGGCTTTCTACGTGTGCAATTTTTTACATATAAACCTCTTGTGAGAAATTATCTAACTGATAGTGAAAACTGTTGTAACAAAATTCGTTGTGTTGTATAGGAGTTATACAGACAGACCACGCGAAAAGCGACTTTATTTTATACTATATAGAGATACATGTAGATGTACCATACACTTTGGAAAACCGAAGATATTTTCCCTTAATCAACTTTTACCCATGTTATTGTCAGCGATTTCTCTACTAAATGCGGCCGTAGCCGTTCACTACGACGCAGGGGCTACGCCGTAGCTGCGTAGCACGTGATTGATGAGAATTCGTGTAATTAATTAAATGGATAGAAATTGGTGGAATTCTTTATGCTTTCCTGTTTAGGTTTAGATTCATATAAACGAATATATAAACTATATATTAATTTAAAAGAAATTAGTTCCATAGTACAGGATCTGCCTATTTTGGGACAAAATATTTTTCGAAAGATTTTGTTGGATTTGGGTGTTTAGTATTTCGAAATCACTACATAGTATAAAACAAAGTCGCTTTCTATGTCCCTATATCCCTAAGTTCCTATGTCCCTATGTATGCTTAAATCTTTAAAACTACGCAACGGATTTTGATGCGTTTTTTTTTAATAGATAGAGTGATTCAAGAGGAAGGTTTTAGTGTTAGCATTGCACCCGTGCGAAGCCGGGGCGGGTCGCTAGTAAATAATAAAATGCTAATATGAAACTCCATGCATAACGTCAATTTCAGTAAGTACCTAATATATATTTAAATATGTTTAACACAGGCTTTTAAACATAATAAGAAAAAACATATTACCATCTGAAACTATAGCATTGTATTTTATAAAACCATTAGACAAACCACACAATTGTTAGTCTAAACACTCAACCAGTCCGGGTTTATCCGGACCCAGTAATATGGAACCATCAATTTGCCCCGTCCGCGTATAAATTGCCGGATCCCCGGAAGCTTTGATAGCTTCTCATGGTCGCGTGGCCGGATCCAAGCGGATTTTGCTGGATTCAAAGCGGCCCAAACTGGATTAAACCAGATTTTTGCAGACGGATCTTTGGTTTAAATAATTATGTTGATTTTAGTAAATAATGTTATTTGTAAGAGCTTCACTAAAAACTGATTATTTGGGAATATCAAGGATATAGATAACTCTTTAAAATATCTGCCTCTCTCTGTCTTGGAGTCAAAAGGCGAAAGGTGAGATTATTTTTGGATTATTTTTTCTAACCCCACCAGTTTTGGCTGTTCATTGGGTGCCAGTAACTACATTTATTTTACACTATAATATTATAAAGAGGATGGATTTGTTTGTATTGAATAGGATCGAAAAAACTAAACCGATTTTAGAAATTCTTTCACCAATGGAAAGCTACATTATCAGGAAGTGACAGGCTATATTTTATCCCCGTATTAGGTGCAAAGAAGAATTTATTTACTCAAAAAGAACAATGTTATGTTATGTATGAGTTTTATACATAATACCTTACACACAAACAGTCCAGTATTTACATCTAAAAATATTACATCACTAGCAGCGCCCCCGGTTTCACCCGCGTTCCCGTTCCCGTGGGAATACGGGGATAAAATATAGGCTATGTGTTATTCTGATGTATAAGCTATATAACTGTAAGGTTTCATCAAAATCCGTTCAGTAGTTTTTAGGTGAAAGAGGAACAAACATCCATCCATACATCCACACATCCATAAATCCATCAATACAAACTTTCGCAATAATAATATTAGTAGGATATTAGTAGGATGTATATATTTTATCCCCGTATTCAAACGGGAACGGGGACTACTAGTATTGCGCTAATTTGTGATTAGAAATCGTATGCCACGCTCTTTCAATTATTTGCAGTAGAAATATCGAAATCGCAAAAATACTCTAATACATTTGGGTCGTGAGCATTGCACTTTATACCCACTCCGTTCCAATAGTAATCGTTCCAATTTACATAGAAACCAATATTAACTTTGCTTTCGACTAGGGTACGAAGTATCGGTATCGGGTACCGATATTGATTACTCGTTTAGTATCGGTAGAATTGTATGGATATCCAAATTACATAGGCAAACAACAACTTTAGAGAGTAAAAAACCGACTTCAACTTATATGGTTTTCTCATGGATGCCATTGTCAGAACTGGACCAAAATGGGCCATACTGGAAGCACCAGCTTTCAAATAAAAATAATAATCATCAAAATCGGTTCACCCAGTCGAAAGTTCTGAGGTAACGAACATAAAACGAACAAGCTATGAAATAAATGAAATGAAATAAATGAAATAAAAAAACAGTCGAATTGAACCTCCTGCTTTTCTGAAGTCGGTTGAAAAGCATCGATGCTTTAAGTCGGCTTATTATTATACTGAATAGGAAACGTAATTTCACTACAAACTTACCTATACATTTAATTTTATTTCGATCAATTAAAAATAAGGATTTAGTATTAAATTTATTAGTAAATATTTACATTTACATTTAGTAGTAAATATTTTTTTTAAAGATAAAGATATATTATAGTTATGTTTTCGTATGGAAGAGCTAAATAAAAACATGTGGCCGACACCGTGATTGCTTTTTAACAAAATATCAGTTTCGTAACTTAAAATTACATAATAATTATCATTATGACTATAAAGTTGATTCGAGTTCAAGAAATTCGCAATAACATTATGAAACTGAAATAATAATTAATTCATTGTATAATTATGATTATTCCACAAAAGAGGATGGATATTTTGTTACCTCGAATGGATGTGTTTAATATATTTAACTAGCGACCCGCCCCGGCTTCGCACGGGTGCAATGCTAACTCTAAAACCTTCCTCTTGAATCACTCTATCAATTAAAAAAACCGCATCAAAATCCGTTGCGTAGTTTTAAAGATTTAAGCATACAAAGGGATATAGGGACAGAGAAAGCGACTTTGTTTTATACTATGTAGTGATAGTGATGATGCACAAAATAGCAATTCTACAGCGCTGAAAGGTCCGAAAAACAAATCATGAATCACTTAATGTGTGTACTAATGATATTTATTTTATTAAATTAATTGAAGATCTGAGTTAAGTATCGCGTATCGAAGCCCAAAGTATCTGTACTCGATATCAGTGTTTGAACCCTAGTTTTAATTGAAAAGTCCTGCATTTTAGAAAACCACCTCCCCCCACCCACAACTATTCAAACTCGATCTATTCGTATCGAAAACCCATCGATTTAATGACTCTCAACGCAAATACACTCGTTTGTAGGGTTCTGTGACTTCCGTGCCAACGCGATCTTAATACCAAACATGTGTTGTCCGTCCGTCCGCCTGTCTATCTGTCTGTCAGTTATATGTCGAGTCGCAAGGGGCGCGCTCGTTGCGACAGACTGCCAAGCGTTGACCGTGGAAGCACACATAATTGCTGTTACTAATAAAAAATAAAAATAATCTCACGCCTTTCATCCCCGAGGGGGTAGGCAGAGGTATTACATTACTGGATATACCCACATTTCACGAGATACATTGGACCCCTAAACGTGATAGGTGGTGAGCCCATCGCTGGACCGGGTCTATTTACACATGTCTCGGAATTAATTCTGACACCTGCGGGTTTCCTCACGATGTTTTCCTTCACCGTCGAGCTAGTGATAAATATGTACGTAAGTTTTTGAAAAAGTCATTGGTACATGTCAGGATTCGAACCCGAGCCTCACTGATTTTCAGCCGGCTCTTTAACCGTAATCACTTTCTAATACTCTAATAATAATAATAATAAATTGCGGGACACAATTCACACACGATCATTTAGTCCCAAACTAGGCAGGGCCTGTACAAAAAAAAAAACGTAAATAAATATTAAACGACGAGACACGAAGTCAACAGACATGTTCATGATGCACACAAATGTTGGCCCAGAGCGGGGATCGAACCCGCGACCTCCGTCTCAGAAGGCAGGGTCACTACCAACTGAGCCAACATGCCCGTCTAAGGAAACTACTTGAGTCGACCTTCTGTACGTTAGTTCTATTATCTATACATATAATAAAACTCTAACGGAGCCGTGTCTGTACATGAAATATTTTTTGAAAATTTTAACGGTTGTGTATATAGTTATCAATATAGATACCGAAACACGAATTTTTGTAATTTTTGTCTGTCTGGTTGTGCACGCATCACTCAAAAACTACTGGACGGATTTTGATGAAATTAGGTATGGAAATAACTGAGTACCCGGGTCAACATCTAGGGTACTTTTTATTCCAGGAAAATATCTCATTCTCGAGGGAAACTATAAAAACTGGTTAAAAAGAGAAATACTTACTACTCCGAATCGATAACACCTAGAAACTTAAAAAATGGTATGTAGGTGTCTTATATGTCGTAAAAAACCGGTATGAAAGGATTTTTGGAAATTCCCACGGGAATGGGAATAAACGGAATCCGCGCGGGCATTGCCGCTGGGTATCCGCTACTATACAATATGTAACAGTATAAGCGCAATTCCTGAAATTACTTTATTCAGTATAGACTACTTAATCGATTTCAGCTATTTTTAATACATGTAAAATTTTTCCGAAAAATTAATTAGCGTAACTGAATTTAGGGCTACCTATGGAAACCGTACTATTATTGCTCTTTATTAAGAGATTTGGTTAGACAAAACTAAAGCACGAATGCGTCATATTTTTTTTATAATAATATACTAATTGGGGTGTATGAGGAATTGCGCTTATTCTGTGACGCGTTGTATTCTGTGGTAGGTACCGTAAATACAGCAACCAATCGATGCAGTTTTCGATGTCATAACATTCGATGTAGCGACTTTCGATATGACGTCAAGAACCCTTTCAATCTGTATTCCATGCACATTACACATGCAATATCGATGAAAGCAGTCCATCGATGGATAAACCAATAGATGCGGCTAAGTGAATTACGATGGCCACTTTTTGGTCTAGATTTTATAATAAAACTACTACAAGTAACATTTTTACAACAAATTCACGCTTTCTCTCTCGGAGTGCATACGAATTACGTCTAAACGGCGTCTAAAATACGTCGTTTTGGTTCATATTTAGTTGATTATAAGTTTCCCTCTTTAAACATTATTTATAATAAAATGATAAATTGACTGACTGATTAACAACGCACAGCCCTGGGTCTACAGACTTGAAATTTTGCACATGCTTTGTAACCATCCACTAAGCTTATACAGTGTAAGCATCCAATAAGAAAGGATTTTGCAAAATTCAACCCCTAATGAAGTGAAATAAACGTGCGCGAGCGAAGACAGAAATTTATAAAAAAATTCTGGGTTCGAAAAATATAAAAAAAAAAATTATAAAAAAGGTAGAAAAAGGTACTAATTAGCCTCTCTCGCCTCAGTCGCTTTCGATGAAGTTAACGATGCGTACGTGCTATCCACCCAGTGCCCACTGAGAGCTTTTAATGGCATCTTTTTGTTTTAATTAAGTATCGCATTTCTTTTAGACTTTATGTAGTCAATATAATTAAATGTATACGACATGTTTATAGTGCATTTGGATAATTTTTACTACCGTTATTATATTATGTCATTACTCTTCACTGCCGGAGTTGATTGGTTTTGAACTCAAGGGCCGATATAAACTCATCTGACGGGCCTGTTGGGTCAGTTGGTGGTGACCCTGTCTTCTGAGTCGGAGGTCGCGGGTTCAATTCCCTCTTGGAGCCAACGTTTGTGTGTATGAACATGTCTGTTGGCTTCGTGTCTGGGTGTTTAATATTTATTTAAGTATGTTTATTACCCATAGTACAGGCTCTGCCTAGTTTGGAACAGAATACCCGTGTGTAAATTGTGTCCCACGATTATTAATTATGATTATTATAATTATCTATTAGAGATATATTTTTTCCTTATCGATGGAGTAAATCCGCAGTGACCATAAATTTTTACCTGGCACCAGACTGGCCAGAACTAGGACACGCTGCCAGAAGACGGGACGAGGCGAGATTTATGTGACAGCCCGCCCCCCTGGACACGGCGACATGTTATATTTTGTTACAGCGCTCCGTTTGAGATTTATTGTTCAATATTGGTGATTTAGGAAGGTTTGAACTGTTAGGAAGTACGATATAGCAAATAATGAACTCTGGACACAATAGGATAGCTTAAAAAATAGGGTGTTATTTAAATGGTGGTTGTGGTAGTGGTAGTGGTGGTGGTAGTGGTAGTGGTAGTGGTAGTGGTAGTGGTAGTATTATTTTTTTACGAAATGTTTTCTCTGCTGTTCAATCATGAAATCTTGCTGACCAAGTAGTTATTTGCGGACCAAGTAAATATTTTCGGACTGAATATTTATTATGCAAACCCATGTTTATTGTAAGCTGCCTATTTCTGATTTAATTTTTGACCATTATCAAAATTATTTGCCGAACAAGGATTGCTGCCTGATTTTTTATTTGCGAACAAAATCTATGTATGCCGACTAAATGATTTAAATGCTGATTTTTTGTGGCTAACCAAATTTTATAATTGCTGCCCATTTAATTACTTCTCTAAAAAATATAGGCTACTATAAAATTACAGACTACTTAGTAGACCAACATGCATGGGATTAACGACTAGACGTTGTGTAATGATAATAATCGTAATTATTATTGCAAACCATAACTAGTAAGACATGAGATTAAAAAGAGCTGCCCTTGAGTTTCTTGCTGCTTCTTCTCGGGGTGCTACATTTGGAACCAGCAACTCGTCGGTGGAAATGGGCTGCTGTTTACATTTAGCCAATCTTCATACACAAGTTTAGAGTGCCTTGTTATTAGACTATTGACCTTTCTAAGTGTAGTTTTAGCACCTACTGAAAATATTTATTTTGACTTTTTTGACCTTTGACTTTTGAGTAGTTTTAGGTGACATTAGCAAGTAAGTAAGTGACAACTGTTTATTTTACTCCAATAAAATTATGCAACAATGATAAAAAAGCAATGGTCGGTCTTATCGCTTTAAGCGATTTCTTCCAGACAACCTTAGGACGGATGTAACTGAGATAAACAGATGAAGGTAGGTGGTGCACTAAAGTTAATAAGTTAGTAAGGATAGAGGTAAGTAGATCCATACAACGCTATTGCAATCTAATGCTAGGTACAGCTAAGCTTAACCCCCTAGCCACAAACGATCCAGTCTCCCCCCTTTCGCCAGGGTGGGGGCATTACCATAAAAATAGTATTAAGCCCCGCTACACCCGTAATGGGAAGACTCTTACGGGATGGTACTTAACACAATGGTGGTCTTACCGAGTTGGATTAACCTAGATAATATACTTGTTTTAGATATTTATAGGGATATATATATAAAAAACTCCTAGGTATAGAACTAGTTTACATTCGTATTTAAAAAAGGTATTTAAAGAGCATTGACAGCCTTTACGGTTAAAGAGCCGGCCGAAAATCAGTGAGGCTTGGGTTCGAATCCTGGCATGTACCAATGAGTTTTTCAAAAACTTACGTACATATTTATCACTAACTCGACGGTGAAGGAAAACATCGTGAGGAAACCCGCAGGTCTCAGAATTAATTTTGAGACATGTGTAAATAGACCCGGTCCGGCGATGGGCTCACCTATCACGTTTAGGGGTCCAAAGAACATCTCATGAAAAGTGGGTATATCCACGCCTACCCCTTAGAGGATAAAAGGCGAGAGATTTTTATCTTTTTTATTCGTAGGTATAGAACTAGCTTACATTCGTATTTAAAAAAGGTCGAATAGCAATTCTTCGACATCGAGTGTTGGCAAACTGTTGATAAAAATTTGGTGAAAACTGAGACTAAAATAGGACATAGTACCTAGAAGTGTGTGTCACTAACATTATCAAATAATGGACTAAAGGCAAGGCAAATCAATTATTATCTTTAGGTAATGATAATCAAATTTTTATTGAAAACATTTGCATGTAAACATAGATGATACATACTGCACCGACCCTAAATAATAGTAAAAAGACTCCAAAATTATGAATTTGTAGTGTGTGTGAGTGATGAGGTAGTGGCCCTGCCTTCTGAGTTGGAAGTCGCGGGTTCGATCCCCGCTCGGGTCCAACATATGTGCACATGAGCATGTCTGTTGGTTTCGTGTCTGGGTGTTTAATATTTATTCAAGTATGTTTATCAGTTGTTTAGTACCCATATAACAGGATCTGCCTAAGTTTCGGACCCAATAACCGTGTGTAAATTGAGTCCCACAATATTATTATTACACACTAGCAGCGCGCCGCGGTTTCACACGCGTAGTTCCCGATCCCGTGGGAATACGGAAATAAAATATAGCTTATGTGTTATTCTGATTTATCCTACTAAATTCTTTCTTTCTTCTAATATTATAAATGCGAAAGTTTGTCTGGATGTATATAGAGATGGATGTTTTTTCCTCTTTGACGCAAAAACTACTGAACGGATTTTGATGAAACTTTACAGTTATATAGCTTATACATCAGAATAACACATAGGCTATATTTCATCCCCGTATTCCCACGGGAACGGGAACTACGGGGCGCTGCTAGTAAGCTATATAACTGTAAAGTTTTATCAAAATCAGTTCAGTAGTTTTTGCGTGAAAGAGCTCACAAACTTTCGCGTTCATAATATTTGTAGGATTTGCCATTATATTCGACTAATCTTTACGTTATATAACAGCCCTTTATGCCATCGCCACACTCGGTTACACTATTTTGAATTCGATAAAGGTCCTAACAGAAACCTTTCAAAGAAAGATAAAACTGTGAACTCGCAGACAACTATAAGGAAAGCTATAAGTAGTAGAGTTAACGATAGCGATCTAAAAATACCCGAGACAGGCCGGGTAAAAGCATTATTTTAACCGGATTGCTCTTGGCCTGGCGTCACCAACGGCAGACGGGCGGAACAACCGCGCGGTTGGAACGCTCGGATTAATTTTAAGTCTATATTTAAAAAAATAAGTAATTTCATCAAAAGAAAATGATTTAAAAGCAATCATACCTATTTCGAATATAGAAGTATGTTTACAGGGTCTGCCTGGTTTGGGACTAAATAACCGAGTGAGAAATGTGTCTTACAATTTATTTATGTATTTAATAATATTAAATTAAATATTATTTATGTATTTAATTTAGGGGCCTAAAAGTCCACGTACCCATAGTCGTTGCATCTATTACCATTATGCAATTAGTATCACTACGATGAACCTCGTCCGCTGTCGATGTAATGTCGTGAATGATGCAAACTTTCATCAGATTGTAATATTCTGTGTAACTTATAGAATCAACTCAATTTCTATATGGAAATTAGACCGAAACGTCATGCCTTCAAACCTTTATCAGGCAAAATAATTTCCATTTAAAACGGAACTTAGTCAAAACAAATGAATATGCTATTAACTTTCATGTTGCAAATCAATCATTAAAAATGTATTTGAAAGATAAATCACACAACAAAGATAAACTATAAAATTTTGTATTATAAAAAAAAACTTACAATTTTATTTGAAGCAGGCGATTTATCAAAGTCTTTGTTTCCTTTCAAATAAATTGTCATCATCAATATTGAGGCTGCTTTCCCAACAATTGCGTTTTTGACCACCTGTTGCAAGTATAGCAACATTAAAATGTTTCCTAGTTACAATTTACATTGTGGCAACATTCTGCTTTAGTAGTACCAACTGAAATATAGTGCAACTCACTGCAATTGAAGTTTCTTAATCTTGAGTTATTATTTCATCCGCAACCAATCCAGGCCAAGAATAATAATAAATACAGTCCACGCTTCCACACCACCCTGTACATGATTAGAACCGCCCGTCTGCTCTGCCAAGCACATTACACTAAATAGATTAAGGGCGCGCCCTCGCTGTAATAACCTACGCGAAATTGTTCTATCACCCACTCACATAATAGGGTTGTTCTAGCCTTCCTAGAGCCCAACCTAGATTATAATATGGAAGCGTGAAAATATGTATAAACCATCGATACGATAATCGAAAGATATGTCAAATTGGATAATGCAGGCTGACCTAACCATAACCAGTATTGAGTTCGGTCAACGATTTGCGCGAAATGTTGACTAAACACTTTTTCAAGAAGAAAAGTATCTTTCTGTTAAATTTAATCAAGATAGGTACTGTGGTTTAGCTATGACAACATAAAAAACAGACAGAAATCATTATACATTAGGGATGTTCAGAACAAATCTATTTATCGTGGGAGAGCCATGCTTCGGCTCGACCGGAGTGATACCTCGGCCTCACAGAAAACCAGCGTAAAGCAATTAGTCCAGGCAATGAAGCGGATTTTTGTATGAAGACCCCAACATTAATTCCTCAGTCGATGAAACTTTGCAGAATTGTATTATAGTATGAGACAATACTTGCATAAAAAAATCAAAAAAAAAAACCTAACCGAATTTAGGTATTTTTACTGAAATACTTATTTATTTGATATCTTTGTTGGGAAAAATGCTCAGTAAAAATTTTCTTCGCCAGCAATATTCATGAGTGTTAAGAAGGCTATATGCGAAATATCAAAAAAAATCTCCTGGTAGAAACAACAAAACTCAGACATATATGTACCTTGCACGGGAAAATTGCTCAGTTCATTTTTTTAACTGGAATGTCATTTAATAGTCGCTGTGAACTTACAATAGGAAAATCCAAAATAAAAACCGTCTCGGTATATTATATTCAGAAATTATGAAATTATCAACAAAAAAAAAAAATTTAAGTATAAAAACCTAACTTCGGTTAGGTCTTTTTTTTGGATTTTTTTATGCAAGTATTGTCTCATGCTATACTACAATCCTGCAAAGTTTCATCGACTGAGGAATTAATGTTGGGGTCCACTACCTTTATTGCCTAGACTAAATGCTTGGATTGTAGTTCGCTGAGTGAGTGAAGAAACCGGAGGCCCTTTAGGCCGATTAAATTGTTTCATATGCGTTGCGCCGACGTGCGATATAGTATGTGATCCCCCTTATTCAAGTTTCTAATTGTATTGTTATTTAAATAAAAATATTTTTGAGGTCTTAGTAGGGTTATTTATGAAATTGTTACAATTTAACAAAATATGCTTAGATACGTGTTGCCCATAGCAAGGGGTCCGGGCATAGATCTGTCAAAATTAACAGTTCACAGACTATAAAACACTAATGTCATAATCTTCACCGTGTATGTTCTCCGTGCAAACAAAGTTGATATTTTAAAATGAGCCCTGCAAAATCCCACCCTGATCTTTCTTGCAATAACATTACGCCTGGATAAAATTCTAGACACTATTGCAGCAGCAGGCGGAATGTAATTATCTGGAAACTCCATATGAGACGCGAGGGAGAAGGATTTAGAAAATTTAATGAGATTTCGTCTGGAAAGTTCGTAAGTTATATTAAAACAGAAAACTACATTTAAAGATATAAAAGAGATTAAAATATAATAAGGCGTAGAGAGAAAATTTGATGCCAAAAGTTATTTCAAGTGGAACAAATCTAGTTCGATTTCGACCGAATGACAGCTCGCGTTCATACTAACCAAAGACATTAAAATATAATAGGGTAAAGAGGGGGCATTTTGAATATTTTCATACAAAACTTTGAAATATGTTTGAAGCTCAAGAGTCATGTCAGTTAGTATGAACGCGAGCTGTCATTCGTCGAAATTGTACTAGACTTATTCCACTTGGAATAACTTTTCAGCTTCAAATTTTCCTCGCTTTGTCCCCTCTATGCAATATTACATTTTAATCTTTTTGAGCCACGGTTAGTTATTTTATCTCAGCTACGAACAGTCCAAAGTCAAAATCATTCATTTTCTGTATGTATAGAAAATACACTTAGAAAAGTCAATAGTCTAATGACAAGGCACTCTAAACTTGTCCATGAAGATAGGCTAAATATCCAATTTTTTTTTAAAACGAGAAACGTACATGAAGCCAATTACAGACATGTTCATGCAAAATGCGAATCCGCGAACTTCGACTCAGAATGCAGTGTCACTACCAACTGAGCCAACAGGCCCGCCGTAAATAAATAAATAGAAAGCTTACTTTTCTGGGAGTAACAGGGGAATTTTTCCCACGGGAACGGGAACTACGCGGGTGAAACTTCGGGAAACAACTACTTATACATTTTTTTTAACGCTGTAATCTCCGCTTTCCACAAATGTAATTACTCAAAATAAAATTTAATTAACCTTAAAGATATGAAAACCTAAAATTTTCTCTTCACACAACTTCTGAAAGGGTAACTTTTGGAAGTTTACTTAAATCTTACTCAGAACTTTAAAGTTGCTTCAACTTGGCAAGTTAGTCCTCCATGCCGTTAAAGTTTTATTAAGGCCCAAAACACGATGTGTCGCAACTTTCTTTAACTTGTTTTCAACTTCAAACTCTGTATCTATCGGATCGCATGTGAAAGCTTCAAATCGAACCATGTAACTATTATGTCCATAATTTATCTTATTGACGCTGGATTCATCCAACGTTAATTAAGGTCTGAGGTAGTCCAAAATTTATTAATTTATTTGTGATTGCTAACTAAACTTTACACCTGGAACTTGTCACATTAGACTTTATAACGTTCTTATTACAATCGCCTTAGAGGTCAGACTCGCATTAAAAGCTTTAGCACTACTTTGGATAAAAACATTTTGATTTGGTTTGAAGCAGTTCATAAATTTGTGTAACTTGAACACTCCATACCATTTCACCCCTCTTCACCCCACCTTCCTTCGTATTTAAATAATATTATTTCGTATTAAAATAAATAAATGAATTTCTAATTACTACTGTGTATTCGATACCATAAACTTTAATGTTTTCTTTGAAAATGAATGTAGGTATAACCTCAAACTATCACACTACAAAACACCTGTTCCAAAGACGCAATTAATCACAAATTATCAGTTTATCATGAACATTTTCCGACCACAATATTAAGACCTACATTTCACCTTGTCTCTATGGAAATTAAGTAGGAATTTCGTAAGGCTAGGCAACTTCGGCGGTCAAGTTGAAGTGGTCGAAAAGTCTTACCTCTATCGGTTTTGGTAACTTGTAATTGGATCGAGGAACTTCCGTGATGGGGTTGAGGGGTAAAAAGTTGGGTTTGAGGTTGTTTCGCCTCGGGGTCACAGAGTTTCGGTAAAATTTACCAGCTATGTTGAACAGGAAGTCATGTTTTATACCAGAACACAAACATTGAAAATAAAGGGGGACCAGAAGTAGTCTATGGGTTTATCAGTATTAGTAACATCACAGATTATATGTATGTATAGCTGACATCGAAGCAAATAAGTTTTGTCTCTTTCTTATGTATTAGCTCTTTATTGTAAACTAATGATAAATCTACTTTCAACAAACAAGATAATTTTTAACAAATACAAATTAATCAAGCCTAAGCACTATGCAATTGCTGTAAATCGTTGAGAAGTTCCCTCGACTGTCTTTCAGCTTCATCATCAGATCGACTCCTGACCTTCATTTAATAGTAGTGCTTTAAAATACTTAATCGAAAAATTAACAAACGCACTAGTCGTAACTACGATTTTCGAAGGTTCCACGCGTCTCAAGTCGTCGGTAAGATTTATGTACGGGGACGATAGCTTGTATTTTTACTGACTATTTCACGGATTTGTGTGGCTTCCTGAAAACAAATAACTGTAAGCCCGTTTTCACACGTACCGGTTTCCGCCGGGCCGGCGCCGGCTACCCGGCGGAATGATGTATGGCCGATTGCCCGGTTGCCCGGTTGCCCGCCGGTACGTATGAAAGCGAACGTACATGGCCATATACTTCGCCGCCCACCGGCTACCCGGCAACCAGTACGTGTGAAAAGGGGCTGCCCTAAATAGTTTTTTAATTGCGAAAACTTGTAATTGGCTCTCTGTTACTAATGTTTTGTTCTCAGTATGTTATTGTAGCTGTAAGTTTCCGATTAATAAATAAATAAAGAAATTTTGAGGATAAGTTAATGGTAACTAAATGTAGTAAAGTTATTTGATTAACATAAAATAAATTCACTTAGCAGGAAAGTAAAAAACTTCATCAGGAAAATGGGTTCCAAAATTGGAATAACTCTGCCGAACCTTTCGGGATAAGGCGTCAGCGAATGTCAAAGTGGAAGAAAACTCTAGTCTAGTTTCGAAATAATACAAAATGGCTGCTAAAATCAAACTCGGCCCCAATTATCCTCCATTACCGGTTCCGACTTTCAACGATAATAATTTCCAAGTTTAATGGCTTGAAGGCGCCTCCATTGCGAAGGTTAATTAATTAAAGCTCGCCATATTTCTTAACACTACAATTCATATTTCTGGTGACGAAGTTGAGAGTATAATATTTTAGTTGAGAATTACATTATAATCTTATTACCTACTGTTTTTTTAATAGACAGTGATTCAAGAGGAAGGTTTATATGTATATAATACACTAGCGACCCGCCCCGGATTCGCACGGGTCCAATGCTAACTGCTAATACTAAAACATTCCTCTTGCATCACTATCTATTAAAAAAAATCGCATCTAAATCTGTTGCGTAGCTTTAAAGATTTAAGCATACATAGGGATATAGGGACAGGGAAAGCGACTTTGTTTTATACTATCTAGTGACTAGTGACTATAGTGATGCATAATTTAGTAGAGAAAAACTGATAATCTATATCTATACTAATATTATAAAGAACAAAGATTTGTATTTTTGTATGTTTGTTTACGATTAAACTCATAAACTACTGGACCGATTTTAAAAATTCTTTTACCAATGGAATTCTAGAAGACCCCTGAGTAACAAACGTTATATTATATATTCCCGTATTCCCACGGGAACGGGAACTACGCGGGTGAAACCGCGCAGCACCGCTAGTATATTATAAAGAGCAGTGATAGTCTAGTGGCTAAAGAGCCACTTCTCATACGTAAGGCTCGGGTTCGAATCCTGGCGTGTACCAATGAGCTTTTAAAAAGCTTACTTAAATATTTCTCACTAGCTGTTCCGCGTGGTTTCACCCGCGTAGCTACCGGTACCTAAAATCGGTCCAGTAGTTTTTGAGTTTATTTGGTAACAATATTATTTGAAACATGATATTACTTGCATTTGCAATTGGATCCATCAATCGTCGGTGGAGATGGGCTGCTGTTTACATTTAGCCAATCTTCATGGACGAGCTTAGAGTGCCTAGTTATTAAACTATTGACCTATCTAAGTGTACTTTTTGTACCTACAAAAAAATAAATGATTTTTTTACTATTTCAAATTTCAAGTCGATAACATTACTTAGTAGTTGCTCAGATAATCCACTGTGACAGACAGACAGACAGAACGACACCGTTAAGGTTTAGTTTTTACCTCTTTGCTTTACATAAAAATGGTTCTGCAAACGGAAATTGAATATGGTGAGTGAAGGCCACGCGTTTGAAAGTGCATATTTTCAGAATCGATTTGCGATAACATTTCCAATAACAACTGAACTAATCGCGGGTATTAATTCTTATCCCTGTGTGATAGAGTTGAAAGTAGTAGTTTACATATTAGATAAATATCGGTAAATTTATGATAATTAATGTTGTTGAATTTTAGACCATTTACTGACATCTGATTAAGCTGAAATTTGGCATATTTGTGTTAGTTTGGTGACAATGCAACCAGTACTATCGAACAGGGATGTGACATTGATCGGAAAAATAAAACTATTTTCTCCTCTTTTTAGTAAAGAGAGTTTTGAAAAATGGTTTAATTTTAATAAAAAAAAAAACAATTAATATGAAAAATGATAATTTTTCATATTATTTATCCTTTTAACATAAACTTCTCTTAGTGAACTTACTTAAATTTTTTTCATTCGTCGCACAGATGGTGCTGTTTACAAAAATCTATTAAAATGTGTAATTTTGAAATCATTACGACTTTTAGGTTCTCCGTTACTAACTGAATCAATCCCGGTTTATATAGAAGAACAAATAAATAAATTCCGTTCATGCACGGATCGACTCAAAGTAATTAACTCCCATATGGCGCTCTCCATTATAAGGTTCTGTTTGTTTGTACCTAAATTCACCTATGTATTGCGTTGCTCTCATTCATGGAAGTTCCCAGATTTTGCTCGCTAAAGTCGACCACTGCATTAAAACCGTTTTGACCGATATACTAAACTGTCCTTTTTCAGAAAGAGCTTGGGATCAAGCATCTCTTCCTGTACGTAACGGTGGTTTAGGTATCCGAAAAGTGACTACAGTATCTCTGCCTGCGTTTCTTTCATCGGCCCACGGTTGTAAGGACCTCTTTGGTAGTATAATTAACCCGACATTGGGTTCCATTGAGGTCTCACACCTGTCGGAGGCAAGAGATGCCTGGTTGCTTTTATGCCCTGATCCAGTTGCCCTTCCAGTGTCGATTTCCTCTCAAAAACAGTGGGACGAGCCAATATGTAAGAAAATCCAAGAAAATTTAATTGCTGCTTGCGGCAATCAAAACGACAAAGCTCGTCTTTTAGCTGTTTTTGAGAGAGAATCTGGATATTGGCTACAGGCTCTACCATCAACAAATTTGGGTACCCTTATGGACAACTGTACTTTTTCTTTGTCTGTCAGCCTTCGTTTAGCTGTTCAAATCAACCAACCTCATCGTTGTCGCTGCGGCACCATGGTAGATGAGTTGGGACACCATGGTCTCTCATGCCAGAGGAGTGCAGGTCGACTATCACGTCATGCAAGCCTCAACGACATCATCCGCAGGGGTCTTGCCACCGCTAATGTGCCATCGGTCTTAGAATCAAACGGAATATTTAGAACGGATGGCAAGAGACCTGATGGTATGTCTTTAATACCGTGGAGCCATGGAAAATGCCTGGTGTGGGATGCCACGTGTGTAGACACTTTAGCCCTGTCCCATGTCCCGTCAACTTCCAACGGTGCTGGTGCCGCAGCCGTATCTGCAGAAGCAGTAAAGCGTAGGAGGTACCAGGGTTTAGGAGACACCTACATTTTTGTGCCAGTGGCAGTAGAGACCATGGGCCCATGGGGACCTGAAGCAAAGACATTTTTAAAAAGTCTGTCAGCGCGCCTAATAGAGGCCACTGGCGACCCAAGGGCTGGTAGCTATTTCGCCCAAAGAATTAGCTTGGCTGTCCAAAGGGAAAATGCTGCCAGCATCTTGGGTGCCTTACCTCAACTTGGTGCGCTAGAGGACATTTTTTATCTTTAGTTTAGTTTGTAAATATTATGTGTATTTTATAATGATTATTGTTTATTAAAAAATAGTATAGATTAGTATAGATAAACAGCTTTGTGAAATGTGGAATTAATCGTCAATATTTTTCTATTATATTTTTTATTTACAAGCCAAATACAAGTGTAAAGTAGGTACAAGCTTTCCCTATCACCACTTTGTATTTTTCTTACAACCTCATTGATGTCAACATTACGAGATGTAATCAAATGACATAAAAGCGATTACCCGATCGCAGCCACGTTTAAAAACAAGTTTCATAAAACATTTGCAGAAGCATCTTTATACATAAAATGATAAACTGACTGACTGATTGGTGATGTATCAACGCACATCCTAAACCACTGGGTCTAGAGACTTGAAATTTTGCACATAGATAGCTTATACAGTGTAGGCATCTACTAAAAAAGGAAGGGGGTGAAATAAACGTGGGCGAGCGAAGCCGCGGGTAAAAGCTATACTTAATAAAATTATTTCCGCAAATCGTAGTGATTTAGTTCCCTAAGAGGATTTTCACTGAGTCTCGATCAAAGGACCTTGGCTCTTAGTATAGAAATAATAAGAGTCTGAATAGCATGACAACATAAACTTGAATTTAGGTTATCAAAATGGCGGACGAAGCAAATAGAAAGGGAAATTTCGGACGAGCTTGCAAAATATCGGAATCCTATTTGAAATCGGAAGAAATATATTTTCTTTCTTTACTAAACGATTTTTAATGCGTCCGATAGTTTGTTTATAAAACTGTAGCCCAGTTAAAAACATTATGTAACTCGGCTTCTAGGCGGGCGTATCACGACGAAACATGTACCAGATTTGAAATTAGACTGGCAACAACAGAACTGTGAAATCCGCATTAAATTTCGTTCAAAAAAAGGGACAGTAGTAGTAGTGAAAAGGATAGAGTACCTACCGAATTTAGTCCTTTCAGAGGCTGTATTTTAGTCGTGACTTCTTTACTTAACCACTAAACACGTTATGAAATGCCTTAGTTGACAGGACTAATTTTAATTTGACAGGACTAAATATCCCGTCTCTTTCGGGGCCATTGGGTTCGATTCTGCTTAACAGCGACTTAACTTATTTAAGTTTAGTCCCGTCATTTTCTTTCTCCTAGAAAAGAAAAGAGACGAGAGATATTTAGTCCTGTCAAATTAAAATTAGTACTGTCACCTAAGGCGTGTTTACCAATTTTAGAATTAGGAATAACTTAAAATTAGGAATTTTAGATGGTCAGCCAGAATCGAGACCATTGTCGCCCTATAAAATAATTTGAATCAAATTTGACTTCATAAAAAAAGGATTTGGGTGTTTGCGTTACATTAATCAACGTTACCATAACACAAAGAGATTTAAGTATAATAGGGCATAGAGGGGGCATTGGGAATATTTTCATACAAAACTTTGAAGCCTAAGCGTCATGTCCTTGTCATGTCAGTTAATATGAACGCGAGCTGTCATTCGGTCGAAATTGTACTAGACTTATTCCACTTGGAATAACTTTTGACTTCAAATTTTCCTCGCTTTGACCCCTATATGCCTTATTATACTTAAATCTCTTTGCCATAACATGAATGTTACCCTTGACGTTAACTCCGGTGGATTACGCGACACCCCTTGAAATGTTCGCTTGGTTCTGCTCAATGGGACAGGTAGGAGTAAAAAGAACTAGGGTTGCCACATTCAAATATATTATACTAGCAGCGCCCCACGGTTTCACCCGCGTAGTTCCCGTTCCCGTGGGAATACGGGGATAAAATATAGCCTATTTGTTATTTTAATGTATAAGCTATGTAAATGTACAGTTTTATCAGAATCCGTTTGTTTTTGCGTGAAAGAGGAACAAACATACATACATCCATACATACAAACTTTAGAGAAAGTAGGATGTTGTAACCCTTTTGGTTTGAATACTGAATTATACATACATGATCACGCCTTTTATCCCCGAGGGGGTAGGCAGAGGTACCACCTATTGAATGTAACAGAATAAGCCCAATTCCTGAAATTAGTTTCTTCAGTATCAACTTCTTAATCGATTTTAACTATTTTTAATACGTGTTAAATTTTTCCGAAAAATGAATTAGCATACCTGAATTTAGTGCTACTGAAAACGTACTATTATTGAAACGTACTTTATTTAAGAAAATTGGTTGGACACAAATAAAGTACAAAGGCATCATATTTTTTTTATACTAATTGGGGTGTATGAGGAAGTGCGCTTATTCTGTTACGCGTTGTATATTCTGTGCCATAGGGCTACTCCCAAGTTATTTACTTTTTCCGGAGAGCAACTGGAAGAGATCGCTAAAAGCGATAAGACCGCCCATTGTACTTTAGTTAATGTTGGTATGCTTATTGTGTTGTTTTTGGTGTACAATAAAGAGTTATTGTATTGTATTGTAACAGCCCTGCTGGTCTACGGTGAGTTATAGGGGACTGAACAATTAAGGGTCCTGTCCTGTGTTGTACAGATTTTCGGGTTAAAGGGTTAACTGAAGGTGTTTACATTTAACAAATTTTAGGGTTTAGCTAACCCTTTGTTTCCGTTTACCTATAGACCCATTTATTAAACACAGCTTTTGTGTTTTATTATCCCAGTTTTATTCTTTTTACGGTTACCTGGATAGCTCATTGAATTTTTTTTATAGGTACCTCGTACATGAATTCTATTCTTCACTTTATAAACAATTACGTTTTTAATAGGTACTACAAAAAAAATAACAAAATATAATATGACAGGCCATTTGGCTCAGATGGTACGCTATACAGGGTGAATTTTCCAACTGGGCCTGGATGGCTAAATCAGAAACTATGAGGAATAGCGAAAAGTACTCAAAAGAGTCTCGGGCCCGATTTTGATGAACACTAAAACTGCATCTTTGGATTAAAAAAAATATCAGTGTTCTATTCCTGGCTACGAACATAAATTTTTGCTTAGCAGCCAGCTGTTACAGGTTTATGATGATGATGAACTTGATCTATAGATAAGGCTCGACGGCAGGGACAGACTCTAGAAATTTATTAATGGATTTAAAAGCTAATGCTTACATAGAAAGGGAACCTTTTTAAAATCCGAATTCAATTCAAATTCCAGCGTTGCCACTTACTTAATGCATCTTTTTGTAAAAGTCTCCCCTGCGACATCTAAAGGACCGATATCGTAAAAAAGGTAGCCTAATATACTGAAAATCTGTTTAGCGCCCCAAAAGGGGGGAGGGGGGTATTAATGGCCGCCGCGAACGTGACAGGAATAAGCCCAGAACATTCTAGATCATTCCAAATACGGTGCACGGCGCTTTTATTAGTATTTACTCTTAGAAATTATAAATAATAAATAAAAATACACGCTTTACCTTAAAAATTATATTAATTTTTTTTTTATTTAATGTAGGGGTTTGTAAGTCCACTTATTGAAGGTCAATACAATACAACTCCACCGCTTCAGCATGGCTGAGGAGAAGGAGCGGGGCAAGAAACTCCTCAACACATTAATCAATTCATACTTAAAATTAAATTGGGTTTACATAATGGTCGTTTTTCACTGTTGACGTGTGCTCGCATTTCTGGTCTTACCCACTTTAGAACAATGTCTTTTAAAAAGTGGTGATTCTCATCATATCAGCCGAAAGGCGTTCACTGCTGGACGTAGGCCTCCCTCAAGCATCGCCACAATGACCGGTCTTGTGCTTCCCGCATCCATCGTATACGTTCTTATTACAAACGATTTAGAGGTCAGACTCGCACTACAAGTGTAAAGCTTCATGTTCACTTTGTGGAAGTCCTCCACGCCCGGTACGCGGTCGCCTTTCCACAACTTTTAAAAAATGAACGCAAAATGTACGACTGTAAATTGTACTTTAGTTTTTACACTGTAAAGTCTACACTCGATTGGAACAGCGAATTAGAAAGAGACCCAATTTGTTCGTAGCGGCTCGTAACAGCACAAAAGGTGGTTTTTGTAAAGCTTACACAATACCTGTTGAAAAATCGACATCGACTGGGAATTAGGATTGCCTTGCTTGTCCTTGGTAGTGTGTCTAAAAAATGAGGCAGTCCAATCTGGGGGCCAATTCTACCAAGTGTCAACGCGATAGTTGGATGACAATGAGATGTCAATGGTCAGTCAATGGTGTTATTTTAACACTTTTCAGAGCAAATAACACCATCGACTGACCATGTAATTGTCATTGTCATCCAACTACCGTTGACATTGAGTAGAATTGGCCCCCTGCTCATTGAATGCTTTCACCCACCATATTCTAAACGTACCAAAAGCACAATAAACACCAAAACAATACGAATACAAAATCATTTATTTTCTGTAGGTATATAAAATACACTTAGAAAAATCAATAGTCTAAAACAAGGCATTCTAAACTCGTCAATGAAGATTGGGTAAATCTAAACAGCAGCCCATCTCCATCGACGAGTTGCTGGTTCCAAATACAGTACCAAGAGAAGAACCAGCAACTAACTCAAGGGCAGCTCTCAAGGGCAATAATATCAGGCAGAGCCAAGTACTATGGGTACTAAACAACTGATAAACATACTTACACAAATATTAAACAACCAGACACGAAGCCAACAGACATTTTCATACAATTGTTGTGTTGGCCCCGAGCGGGGATCGAACCCACGACCTCTGACTCAGAAGGCAGGTTGGTAGTGACCCACCAACTGACCAAAAAGGCCCGTCGCCCGTCTATATTTTCTACATCTCTCAAGCCCCAAGAAATATTTTTTTCTAAAATCACAAGCGAAAGGTTGAAAGCGTTGAAAGCTGTCGGGGCCGCGTAAAAAACGAGCCAAGTCTCGCTGTGTTCCGATCAGCGTCCTATTTTCCGCGCCGCTGGGCAGCTGACAGGGTCCGGCTATTTGTTTTCATTTTTCCCTGTTTAGGGTTCCTTTTTTTAATGGAATATGGTCCGCTTTTTTAGGGTTTAATGTGGGTTTGGTTTTTTTACTGCGTCGTGAGAAAATGTTTGCTTAGATATGCTACAGAAGCAAAAGAAAGTGAGGATGGGGAATGGATGGTTTTCACGCAAAATACTACTTAGCTGATTTTGATGAAAAATTACAGTAATAATTAACTTAGTTGTTAGTAAAAAAATACAGGTAGAATTTATAAAGATATTGTGAACGATTCGGGTCTATGTCAAACTAAGTCGCGGGCGTCCGCTTATCATAGCAAAAGTAGATTAGTTTTATTGAGTTTTAACACGAAGTTTTGACATAAGACTACTAAAAACCGCTGAGCTGATCTTAATGAAATCTGGCAAGAAGATAGCTTGCATCTTAAGGAACGATTCAACTTTGTTTTCATAGCGGAATGCGGGCGAAGTCAAGAGCAAAAGCTAGTTTTGTTAAACATTCAGTACCACATCGTCCCCTCAACTTATAAATATAACCAGTTCAGGAATAAAACTAATAAAAAAGTTTTTGTATCCCGACGTAAAAATGTATGAATGCAAGTCACGCCACTCAATATTACTTTAACGGAACCCTCACGTCCGAAGCAACTGACGCTTGACCTCATCGCCAAGATTTTCAATAACGCCCTGTCCGCCGAAACTATTCGGAGGGAGAAATTGTTTACGGAACCCTGATGGGGTCAGCCGCGTACAGTCAAGAGCAGGTGGAGCCTAAAGCTGGGGTCCCACGGTCCGCTATTCTACGGATCAGCTACACTCAGCCGACGAGCACGGACGGCGACGCACCACAGGCAGGGCCGGTCCAACGGTGCGTGTCGGTGTGTGTAGATGTTTTTATGTTGTCATAATGCAAAGCGAAAGAAAGAGAGAGAAGAGCGCACCTTTGAAGTTACCGACTCACGATGGATACGGGCGCACCGCCACAGACGTTCTGTGCTATCACGGACGAGGCCGGTCCCACGGTGCGTCGTGCGAGCTGGTCTGCGTGCATCCGCGATTTTACGGACCGTGGGACCAAAGCTTTACACATTGGACTTTGTAAAGTTCCTATAACAATCGCCTTAGAGGTTACACTCGCACTATAAGTGTAATCTTTTGTTTTATATGTATAAAAAACGCGTAACAGAAAAATCGCAATTTCTCATACACACCAATTATTATATTAATATAAAAAATAAATGATGCAATCGAACTTTAGTTGTGTCTAACCAATTTTCTTAAATATCGATTTCCATAAAAACACTAAATTCAGATACGCTAATTCATTTTTGGTAAAAATTTAACACATATTAAAAATAGCTGAAATCCAATAAGTAGTCGATACTGAACAAACTAATATTCAGGAATTGCGCTTATTCTGTTACATGTTGTATGTTGTTGCAAGTATTAAGCTGTAGTGTACATTTTATCTAATTTTTTTTTGTATAAACCAGCTTTTATGTCTAGTTGTGTTATAAACTGCGATTACCTATTAATGGCTTTACAGATTGTTATACTTAAATAATAATAAATTAATAATATAATCTCACGCCTTTTTTATCCCCGAGGGGGTAGGCAGAGGTATTCCATTACTGGATATACCCACATTTCACGAGATATATTGGACCCCTAAACGTGATAGGTGGTGAGCCCATCGCCGGACCGGGTCTATTTACATGTATCAGAATTAATTCTCAGACCTGTGGGTTTCCTCACGATGTTTTTCTTCACCGTCGAGCTAGTGATAAATATGTACGTAAGTTTTTGAAAAACTCATTGGTACATACCAGGATTCGAACCCGAGCCTCACGGAATGAATTGTTATACTTGTGTACTCATAATTCTTAATTGTGCTCTTGGTAATCCAAATAAAATAAAATAAACCTTCAAGTGCTCTTGACTGTACGTCCGTGGTCCGTGGCCAGTAACTTTTAAACTCAGCATCTAAAAGGTGAAAAGGAGTTTTATTGGAAGTTAGGTGAAAAAGAAAAAGCATTTTTTTACAAGGGTATTTTGTTACTGGCGCTTTATTTAGAAGTAATTGAATTTAATTAAATAATAAACTGGCCAATTAGACTAGAAAAAACTTACGTACATATTTATCACTAGCTCGACGGTGAAGGAAAACATCGTGAGGAAACCCGCAGGTCTCAGAATTAATTCTGAGACATGTGTCAATAGACCCGGTCCGGCGATGGGCTCACCACCTATCACGTTTAGGGGTCCAATGTATCTCGTGAAATGTGGGTATATCCAGTAATGGAATACCTCTGCCTACCCCCTCGGGGATGAAAGGCGTGAGATAATATTATTATTATATATTTATTTATTTTATATCTTAAGTTAAGTTTTTTACAATATGTATATAAAAGTAAAATATATAAAAACATTTACAAAACAATATAAAAATTACACATTATAAAAAACCTAACCTAGGGTGCCGCCGGCAACGGGGCAGAGGCCCAAGCTGCCGGTGGTCAGGGCCTGTGGTCAGGGCTGTAGAGAGAGGAACCGGCGGACTATCCGCGCCGTGTCCAAGATCACCGCCTTTATTATTATTATTATTATTATATCATTTTTCAAAAAAATTACAATCCTTCGAGACAGAATAGAGCTACCCGTAAAATAGCTCACGCCTTAAACCCCAAGGGAGTCAACAGAAGTATTCCAACGTTTGTTTATACTAATAATTTGTTGTTATAACGGCAACAGAAATACATCATATGTGAAAATTTCAACTGTCTAACTATCACGGTTCATGAGGTACAGCCAAAGACGTTTAAAGAAAAAGTTTCTCTAGAGAATGATTTTCTTCCAACCTCTTTGGGTACAGCCTAGTGACAGATGGACAGACAGCGGAGTCTTAGCAATTTATTTATTTACTTTTTGGAAGATTAACAAATTAAGTAATATAAGTTAAATAACAATATGCTAATTACTAATCTCCACCTATAGGTAACAAATTAACAAATTACTTTAGACTACAAAAAATGTTGAAGTTATAAAATAAAATAATAATAATATAATCTCACGCCTTTCATCCCTGAGGGGGTAGGCAGAGGTATTCCATTACTGGATTTACCCACATTTCACGAGATACATTGGACCCCTAAACGTGATAGGAGGTGAGCTCATCGCCGGACCGGGTCTATTTACACATGTCTCAGAATTAATTCTGACACCTGCGGGTTTCCTCACGATGTTTTCCTTCACCGTCGAGCTAGTGATAAATATGTACTTAAGTTTTTGAAAAACTCATTGGTACATCCCAGGATTCGAACCCAAACCTCGCTGATTTTCGGCTGGCTCTTTAACCGTCAGGGCTATCACTGCTTTATTATTGAAGTTAAATAAAACAAAATTATTTTCATAAGTTCATATTGGGAAGTGGTCTTTATGTACCTAAAGGCATTATGATATAAGTGCGGTAGGTTGAAAATTACAGCCGAGGCCAAAGATATTATATATACAAAGACGTAGATATGTTACTAGAGCACGGAAAATGAGGCCGACAAATGTAGTTAATTAACTACATTTTATTTAGTCGCATTGTATTTAAAGTCGTATTTTAGCGCAATTCTTAACAGATACCTCTCTATTTCTTTATTATTCGTTGCGTATCATCTTTGCCCGTCATTGTTGTATCCTATAAATACGCTAAGAAGTAAGTATGTACATGTTGTAGCACACTCGTAGGGGATCAATTTTCAAACGCAAGCAGTATGAATATAACTCATCCTTACTTTAATATCTTTGGCCGAGGCAATATTGCTAGCCCGAGCCGTAGGCGAGGGCTACAAGTAAGCAGAGGCTGTAATTATCAAAGCGCACGTATGTCATACGACGTTTTATAACACATTTGCGAGGAAATAAAATAAAACTCCGACTATGGTAAACGAATAAAAACAATACAGCGTTAAGAAAAAGCGCGCGGCGCGCATCATCATTTTTTTTTAGGAAAAGGCACAAAAAACAGCCAGTACTTATTACTAATAAAGTAAAATAATATTTTTGTGTTTTTGTTAGAGATTGGTTATAATTTACTGTCAAAATTAATTAAATTAAATAATTATGTACATAAATATTTCTCTAATATATTTTAGCTCCCAAAGTTAATTTTAATCATAAAATGTTGACAACTTTTTTGACATAAAACCTCTTTGCTGAGATTTTAAAAAGTACCGTTCGTTTTAAGACGGAGCATCTTTAGTCCAGTCATTTAAGCTTAAATTAGGTGAGAATCTCGGAATTCGAGATACCCAGCTGTAAGTTTGTAAATACTTGTATATTGACACCCTAAAAGTTGTCTCAAAACCTACATATGGTAGGGTGTACGCAACTATTAAATTTCAAGGTCAAAGGTCACAAAAATCGGTTTTTTGCGCTTTTTTTGTAAATATCTCAATTCCTATGGGTTTTTTGCTGTTTGTATTACTAATCAATATTGTAGAATACAAAATTCTCAACAAATTTTGTTTAAAATATTTTTTTATACAGTGAACCGTTTTTGAGATAGAGGGCGGAGAGCGCGCGGTCACAGCGTCACTTCAGGTCAACCGGTGCCTCCGGTCGAAAACGCCTAACCACTATTATATTATAGCACAAGCGGTGTTTGTAATGAATAAACTCAAAAACTTCTTGGCTGATTTTAAAAATTCTTTTACCAATGGAAAGCTAGAATATCCCTGAGTAACATAGGCTATATTTTATTCCCGTATTCCCACGGGAATGGGAACTACGCGGGTGAAACCACGCAGAACCGTTAGTGTCATATATAATAGTGGTTCCGCGCGGTTTCATCCGCATGGTTCCCGTTCCCGTGGGAATACAGGAATAAAATATAGGCTATTTTACTAAAGAATACTCTAGCTTTCCATTTGTGAAAGAATTTTTAAAATCAGCAAAGAAGTTTTTAAGTTTATTCATTACAAACACCGCTTGTGCTATAATATAATAGTGGTTAGGCGTTTTCGACCGGAGGCACCGGTTGACCTGACCTGCGCTCTCCGCCCTCTATGTCAAAAACGGTTCACCGTATAAAAAAATATTTTAAACAAAATTTGTTGAGAATTTTGTATTCTACAATATTGATTAGAAATACAAATAGCAAAAAACCCATAGGAATTGAGATATTTACAAAAAAAGCGCAAAAAACCGATTTTTGTGACCTTTGACCTTGAAATTTAATAGTTGCGTACACCCTACCATATGTAGGTTTTGAGACAACTTTTAGGGTGTCAATATACAAATATTTACGGACTTACAGCTGGGTATCTCGAATTCCGAGGTGAAACTACTAAAATGACTGGACTACTTGATAAACCGTGCGTTTTACTTGACACTTACCGCACTTGGGCGTAATGAGATAGGTAACGATATTAAAATTGGTGAAATAAGACACCTTTTACGAGCAAATGTGTTATAAAAAATTTAACAATTGCAGTTAGAAATTACCATGTGCACTCAGTTTAAATCTGCCAAAGTGTTTTCAAAAAAGTTGTAACTAATAGCACAGTTTAACGTAGTAATAGGGTCCCATTTTACCCTTTGGGTACGGAACCCTAAAAATATCTCCGAGTGCCGACGGTACCATCAGCAGATAAACGCGTCGTTACGATCCACATTACCTTTACCGCCGGTTTGAGCGTAAATTGCGATTTTTTGTCTATCGCTCCCATAAACACGGCCTTTTGGAACCTTGGGGCGTTGAAATAGTTTTCCAATATAGACTAGTGCTTCTCCGGGTTTGTTTGAGCGTGGTTTTAATATTCACTTTCATTTTAAAAGGCCTATATTATCAAGATTTTTGTACCAATTTGCATGTACCGATCAGTTTTTTTAAAACTTACAGCACATAATTATCACTGGCTCGACGGTGAAGGAAAACATCGTGAGGAAATCCGAAGGAGAAAATTTTATCCAGTTCTGACAATGGCGTAATTGAGAAAACCTAGTTGTTAAAAGTTGAAGTTGGTTTTTTTACTCTTTTTTTTTATAAAAAAAGGGGACAAACGAGCAGACGGGTCACCTGATGGTAAGTGACTACCGTCGCCCATGGACACCTGCAACTCAAGAGTCACAAGTGCGTTGCCGGCCTTTGAGGTGGGAGTACGCTCTCTTCCTGAAGGTTTGAAGGTCGTATCGGTCCGAAATACCGAAGTATCTTTAGAGTTTTACGTTATCTAATCATGCGTCGCGCTCTCTCTTTTTTTTTTAGATTTGTGTGTCTTTATGTTTCGTATATCACTACAACAAGACACATTAGACTTATAGGTATGTAGGTAAAACATTTATTTGTATTTTCTGCCTACCTATTTAGGACAATGTGTTTGTATAAAGGGAATCCAGCTGTAGAACAAATTAATGGTAGAAAAGCTAACTTACAAATCACAACAGAGGTTTGCTGAGTCTAGGGCTTTGAGTATTAAACCAACAGGAGAGGTCACGCGCACTAGTTCCTTTGCAAAAAGTCTGCCAATTTCAGCGGGGGGGACGAGGAAACAAACACAAACAAACGCATTTTTTGACAAAACAATTAAACGCTAGCTTGAACTAGATGCACACAAATACATTCACCAATCCAAGCACTCCGTGAACTTAATAAAACTAGTTGTATTTAACAGGTGTGCACGTTGACCGACACTTTTTTTTGGCAGAGGGGAACGCCTGTCAGTGGCGTCTCCGGTTGGTTTAATACTCAAAGGTCTAGGGTCGAATACTTCTCCAGATTTTATCAAACATAAGCGTTTATTTGAATCTTTTGTATAGCGGGGAACTTACTGTGTTTATACTCGGAGTTTGCGAATATAAGCTTTTATAAAAAGGTTTTGTTACCCGACTCCGCCACCACAGAAGTGTAATGTTTTTCAGGTGTAAAACCGCGTTTTTTGGACTCGGACGGAGTGCACTTGTACGAGTCTTTGAAGACCGTCCGATAAACTGATTGGATGCCGTCGTCCAAGTACACTAAAATCACGTGTTTACATAATTGTTGCCCATAGATAGACCTTTTGTACTCAGCGTTTGTGAATACCTTGTTTTTAATTATTTTTTGTATCTGGTGTGATATTGATAGAAATCCGAAATAAAGTGTTATTGGGGCAGCTCCTCAAAGAGTTGTCGGTGCGTTTGGTCGAGGCTTCAGGTGACCAGAGGGCTGGCAGCTATCTCTGTCAAAGGATCAAAAGGATGGAAAGGCCTATTAGTTATCCAGAGAGGGAATGCGGCCAGTCTTCTGGGCACTGTTCCACATGGTTGCTCTTTGGGGGTCATTTTTTATCTGTAATTATTGTAAATTGTCGCCTTCTAGAGGAAATGGCCGGAGGATGCACATAATGATAAGTGGAGGAAGTTAGGGGAGGCCTTTTCTGAGGACAACTTATAGGCTAACAGAAAAATAATAATATTGTAAATGAATGTATATTTTCTTTGTAAATAACATACATACATACAGCTCACTCGTTCTTCCCACAGGGGTAGGCAGAGACAATGGATCGCCACTCCGCCCGATCCCTGCATACCTCCCCTGCCTCCCTCTTTTATGCACGCTCTTTTATTCTTTGCACTCTTGACCCCAGCTTTTTGAA
The DNA here is from genome assembly GCA_963855545.1 of Ethmia dodecea. Lineage (NCBI taxonomy): Eukaryota > Metazoa > Arthropoda > Insecta > Lepidoptera > Depressariidae > Ethmia > Ethmia dodecea. The sequence goes on from OY979458.1 coordinate 12,707,465, forward strand.
GGACGTCACTAATTTGTAAATAAAAGTATTATAGAGCAGTGATAGCCCGGACGGTTAAAGAGCCGGTCGAAAATCAGTGAGGCTCGGGTTCGAATCCTGGCATGTACCAATGAGTTTTTCAAAAACTTACGTACATATTTATCACTTGCTCGACGGTGAAGGAAAACATCGTGAGGAAACCCGCAGGTCTCAGAATGAATTCTGAGACATGTGTAAATAGACCCGGTCCGACGATGGGCTCACCACCTATCACGTTTAGGGGTCCAATGTATCTCGTGAAATGTGGGTATATCCAGTAATTGAATACCTCTGCCTACCCCCTCGGGGACGAAAGGCGTGAGATTATTTATTTTTATTTTTCACTTCTCATGCTCTAAAAGTACGCCAATATAGCCCTACGAAGCGGGACTAAAGTGACCACTTTAGTCCCTAGGGAGTATAAAGCAATTTTTTTTAATTTCCTTAATGAGAAAAAGACAACCTCAAACAGCCAGTAAATATCTGTAGAGTGTGGACCATCTTCATTGCGAAATGTGAAGAGTTTTAGTTCCATGGTTTTTCCGCGAAGAAGGTGGCGCCATGTGTTTTAAATTGTTTACCTGCAAAGAGATTTAAATCTCTTTGTTAATCTGTGACAGCCGGACAGGTTTAGAAAAAAAAAACTGACCGCGAAAATTTCTGAATTTTTGTCGAGTGTAAATTTGTTGGGTTTTAAATAAATTTGTACTAAATTGTCAATTTTTCTCGCACTCAAAGTGAAAAGTACAGTTTCCACCTCGAGACTAAATGCCAACTTAATATACCCTCGGTTTCATGACTTCTGGTATATAATGGCTTCGTTTAGTCCCTCGATATAAAATATACTATTATTTTTAAAGTATTATTATTATACGATTACCGTCCGAGTAGTAAGAGACGATGAATTCTAGGAACTTCGTCGTAATTTTCTTGGCAACGTTGCAAAAGCCAAGCGCTGTACCTTTGTCTTAGATTGATAAAGCAACATTCCTCAGTGCTGGCTTTGAGAAATTCCACCAAATTATTCCAGCGAGCCAGAAAATTTTGCTGTTTGCAATATGCTTAAGATATTTTAGTGGAAAGTGAGATTTTGTATATTCTATACTAGCGACCCACCCCGGCTTGGCACGGGTGCAATGCTAATACTAAAACCTTCCTCTTGAATCACTCTATCTATTAAAAAAAACCGCATCAAAATCCGTTGCGTAGTTTTCAAGATTTAAGCATACAAAGGGACATAGGGACATAGGGATATAGGGACAGAGAAAGCGACTTTGTTTAATACTATGTAGTGAAGTGGGATCATACAATCGATTCGGTCCAGGGGATCGATTTTTGAATCTCACCAAGTGACTAATTCTCACCGATGTGAGTGATTTCCGAAAGTTCGTATTTTTGAAACTCATCGGTGACTTACATTTGTCATACCTATGATATCGATTTACGCGAGTTTTTGACAGTTGACGTATGTGACATCTGCCAAAAGTGCCAAAGTATGTGTTCCGGAAGAATTAGCAGCGGGGCTCGATTGTGATATTTTGTGATTGCAACGATTTATTGAAAACAAATTTTTTCAATAAATGAAAATATATATAATAAAAATTTCGGAAAATGGTGACAAAAGTCATCGGTGATAATTTTAGTCACCGGTGATTTTGATATCACCAGTGAGATTCAAAAATCGCACTCCTGGTCTCCGCCAAAAAAAGAAATGCGAGTCTTCCTCGCTTACTAGGGGTTCCGTGCCAACAAAACCTAAAATAAAAAAAGGAAAAAGTTATTGTGCCTCCAAATGTTATTATTTATTTTTATGGCGACTATAGGAATAAAATTAAAGCCCATACTTCCTCATGTGCGAGGAAAGACCCTTAGCTCAGCAGTGGGCTGTTACGGGTTAATGATGATGATGATGATAGGAATAAACACTCTGTGAACAATTGCATTTCAGTCTACATATTGTAATTAATAAAAACGAGGAAATATAGTTTTTTTTCAATGATCTTTCATTTTAAATTTTGTTATTTGTTTTTATACTGACTATTGAAATTTAATACCTTTGCCTACCCCCTCGGGGATAAAGGGCATAATATGTTCTTTTTAAGTCAAAGTCAAAAATAATTTATTTTGTGTAGGTACAAAAAGTATACTTCGAAAGGTCAATAGTCTAATAACAAGGCACTCTGAACTCGTCCATGAAGATTGGCTAAATGTAAACAGCAGCCCATCTGCATCGACGAGTTGGTGGTTCCAAATGCAGTACCCCAAAAGAACCAGCAAGAAACACAAGCCTCTTTTTAATCTCATATCTTATAATGACTATTGTAATATAATATTCTAACCAAATCTATAACTATACTTCTCTACTAATATTATAAAAAGGAAAGATTTATGTTTGTATGTTTGTTACGAATAAACTTAAAAACCACTGGACAGGTTTTAAAAATTCTTTCACCAATGTAAAGCTAGAATATCCCTGATTAAACATAGGCTATTATATTTTGTTGTAGGCTACGGGAACCGAGAACAGCTAGTATTGACATAAAGAGCCCACCTCATGCCAAACAACTTGCTATTCAACAAATTGTGGGCCCCAATGGGGAAGAAAAACAAATTTCAATTCGCTCGAATGACATAAATTCCGCGAGCTTCCGCGTTGAGAGGTCCCGAGGGAATGGGTAATGAATTCGGGGTGTTTCTTCAATAGGGAGTTATTGGGGAATGTGGGAATTCTTGGGTTTTGGTCCAATTTTTTTTAGGTTTATAATATACTAGCGACGCGCCCCGGCTTCGCACGGGTGCAATGCTAACACTAAAACCTTCCTCTTGAATCACTCTATATATTAAAAAAAAACGCACCAAAATCCGTTGCGCAGTTTTAAAGATTTAAGCATACAAAGGGACATAGGGATATAGGGACAGAGAAAGCGACTTTATTTTATACTATGTAGTGATAGTGATTTTGTATCGAGGGACTAAACGAAGCCATTATATACCAGAGGTGGTTACCTCGCAAGCTCGGGAGTCAATGAAACCGAGGGTATATTAAGTTGGCGTTTAGTCTTGAGGTGCAAACTGTACTTTTCCTTTTGAGTGCGAGAAAAATAGTCAATTTAGTACAAATTTATTTAAAACCGAACAAATACACTTAACGAAAATTCTGAAATTTTCGAGAACACTTTTATTCTTCTAAACCTATCACAGATTAACAAAGAGATTTAAATCTATTTTTAAACACATGGCGCCACCTTCTATGCGGAAAAACCATGAAACTAAAACTCTCAACATTTTTGCAATGAAGATGGTCTACACTCCGCAGATATTTACTGGCTGTTTGAGTTTGTCTACATCTCATTAAGGAAATTAAAAAAACTAATTACTTTTTAATCCCTTAATACTAAAATGGTCACTTTAGTCCCGCTTCGTAGGGCTATATTGGCGTACTTTTAGAGCATGAGAAGTGAAAATACTGGTTAATACCAAAGATATATAATATCTTTGGGTTATTACTACGATTACTAAACGATAATAGTGCACTTGATAGACTATTACGTTTGTTGTTATTATATTTACCTATACTTGTACGCCTAGGTCGTCCTCTACCGACTCGCCCATTCACAACACCCTTGTATATCCATAACTAGCTTTTACCCGCGGCTTCGCTCGTGCACGTTTATTACACCCCCTTAGGGGTTGAATTTTCTAAAATCCTTTCTTAGTGGATGCCTACACTGTATAAGCTATCTATGTGCAAAATTTCAAGTCTCTAGACCCAGCGGTTTAAGCTGTGGGTTGATACATCACCAATCAGTCAGTCAGTTTATCATTTTATACCAAATAATGTTGTTCATTCTGTTTTTACCGTGTACATGAAGTCATGCAATGTGTGCCTGTAAGTCACCTTTTGCACTTATCTCAGATTATGTGGTTGTATTAAGTTTAAGTGTCGGTGTAATGGTTGTTCGTGGACCTTATTTAAATAAAAAAAAAGACCGGAATAAGAACTCGTAGAATTGCGTTGGAAATATTTGGAGTATCAACATTTCCCAAACAATCCAAGCGAGAGTTTTTTGCTCCACCATTCCTTCGCGACATTTGGACACAGATTAAAAATACCTGAGTTCCTCTGCAGTTTATTTGTTAAATAACCTTGTAGGGTTCCGCAGCAAAAGTCTTAACGGAAAGTAATAACGTTGTCTATACCTCCTTTGCTGACCTCTTTTCCTTATGAATAAGTACATAGCTGTTCGACTTCGGTTTCACCCGCAGTTCCCGTTCCCGTAGGAATGTGGGAATAAAATATAGCCTATGTTACTCAGGGATATTGCAGCTTTCCATTAATGAAATATTTTTTGAAATCGGTCCAGTCGTTTTTGCGTTTATTCGTTACAAACATACAAAAATATAAAATTTTCCTCTCTTAAATATAAGTGTAGGTGTAGATTATTATATTATTGTTATTATATATATATAATACTAGCGGATGCCCAGCGGCGTTGCTCGCGCGTATTCCGTTTATTCCCGTTCCCGTGGGAATTTCCGAATATCCCTTTATATTGGTTGCCTACGACATATTTAAAACACCTACATACCATATTTCAAATATCGGGTGCCCACCGGCGTTTTCCCGCTTGGATTTAGTTTATTCCCGTTCCCGTGGGAATTTCGAAAAATCCATTCATACCAATTTTCTATGACATATCAGACACCTTCATACCATTTTTCAAGTATCTAGGTGCTATCGTTTCGGAGTAGTACGTATTTCTCTTTTTAACCAGTTTTTTTATTTTCCCGTGGGAATTAGATATTTTCCTGGAATAAAAAGTACCCTAGATGTTGACCCGGGTACTCAGTTATCTCCATACCAAATTTCATCAAAATCCGTCCAGTAGTTTTTGAGTGATGCGTGCACAACCAGACAGACAGACAGACAGACAGACAGACAAAAATTCCAAAAATTGGTGTTTCGGTATCTATATCGATAACTATATACACTACCGTTAAAACTTTCAAAAAATATTTGATGTACAGACACGGCCCCGTTAGAGTTTTATTATATGTACAGATATTGTAAGCTTCTGCCCACAAATAACAGCTGAGAGTATTTTAAACGATTTATTTTAAAGATATCAGAGCGTAATTAGGTATATCGTTCGCTACTACCTTCGCCATTACAAGTTCGATTCGGAACTACGTTCGCCGCCAAGAGTGAGTCGAGAAAAATATTTACGATCAGAAATCAGCTAGTATCGATAAGTGATTAATTGATATCGATATAATATTAAACAGATGATAATGTTTTATAAACTAACCATCATATTTATATTATCTTTCAATATAAATCAATGCCACTTTTCTTTGTTATTTTATAACTCAAGAACGGGCTCACCTATCCAAACCAATTTTTAGGCTTTATTCGGACTATTTAGCAAATGGTTTATGTGAAGTTTGCTTAAAATCTGTCATGTGTTTCTTCATTTATCACATTTTTACAGGACAGCGTCTCTCGAGTCAGCTAGTTAAGTATAGATGCAAATATGTAAGAGTGATCAAATGTGAATTTGGATACCTGTATCACTTTTAGTTGTGTTTTTGCTGGATAACATTCAGCTCCATGCAGCTGCTCTATTAAGTGTGTACTTACCTGTCTTTGTTATTGTTTTTTTTTTATGTGATGAGTGTGTATCTGTTGTACAAATAAATTCTATTCTATTCTATTCTATTCTATTTGTTTATATTTCGAATTGCATATATTTTTTGATATTTTGATTTTGAGCGATTCACTCAAAGCCTGTTGGCAAGTTTCATAGCTTGCTAATAGGGTTGTGTCCTACGATCTGTCAAAACGAAATTTTACTATGGAAAATGTACTGAAATAGCAAACCGTGACGTCATAGTTTGTAGTACTCAATTGCAGCACTTTTTTTGATTGTTTTATTATTTTTAAATTTGTTCTAATTGTAAATTGAAAATCGAAATACATATTTTGAGGTGTTTTGGTATAATCTTTTTAATGTATGACTACTCGCAATTTAATTTCGATGCTGTCAACTACCCAATTATCTTACGGGGCAACCGCAAGTCTTTTAACAAAATGTTAAATATTCCTTATGAATCCAACATTCATGTTTTCGTTCTGTAACTTCAGAAGGAGATTAAAAGGGGTGAATGACCTCTCAAAGGGGAGAGCTTCAGACAGCAAAAATATTTGCTTAGGGACTGTGTTTACTCCGCAAGCATATATGGTTACTTATATTATATTTACACATATATTATTATTATTGAGAGCAGTGATAGCCCGAACGGTTAAAGAGCCGGCCTAAAATCAGATAGGCTCGGGTTCGAATCCTGGCATGTACCAATGAGTTTTTCAAAACTTACGTACATATTTATCACTAGCTCGACGGTAAAGGAAAACATCGTGAGGAAACCCGCAAGTCTCAGAATTAATTCTGAGATATGTGTAAACAGACCCGGTCCGGCAATGGGCTCACCACCTATCACGTTTAGGGGTCCAATGTATCTCGTGAAATGTGGGTATATCCAGTAATGGAATACCTCTGCCTACCCCTTCGGGGGTGAAAGGCGTGAGATTATGAGATTTATGATATATTATTATTATATTTATGTATTTTTATTATTTATTATTTATTATTATTATATAATGAGAGAAAACCTGATTTACTGACTGACTCATTTACATATAGCCGAAACTACTGAAGGTAGAGACAATTCGAACAGTAGTTTCCTTTTATGATTTAGGTGTCGGATAAGAAAGGGATTTGCGTTATTCCCACGGGAACGGGAAAAGACGGGATCCGAGTGGGCATAGCCGCTCAGCGTCTGCTAGTACAGTCAAGAGCACGCTAAGCTTGACACTTTGGACTTTGACCCGGCCCTGTATTATATGGCGCGCAGTACAAATCAGAGCTCAGCTTAAACTGGTAGTGTCAAGCTTGACTTGCTCTTGACTGTACCTACCTATGTCATTGAACTACAGAAATTTTAAATATATTATACTAAAGAGCATAATCTATTTACATACCTATATACTATGTAATTCTAATTATATACTTATCTATTTAATATTTAATTTAATTATTTAATACCATTTTATCTCTCTCAGTTTGACAATATTTTATTGCCAATAAAACTGTATATTTATATTCAGTTTCGTCTGTTTTCTCAAACCTGTTATACAAAACTTTGAAGATTCAGAACTCCGAAGCGAGACGGGCTTATTTCCAAAAGGAACCTCCTCGAGCAGAGCGAGCAACTTTGTGATAAAGTGCATAGCTGGCCTGGCAGAGGTCCAACCGGGGTGCCTGCATCGGAAACTACTGCGGTAAAGGAATCTATCAGATGCCAACTCGAGAAGAAATGTTTAAATTAAAGAGGCGTTTTAGGTTGGCTTTTAATAAAAATAAAAACAAATTGGTTGTCTGTAAAGTCTGTTTACGTCATTAGAAAACATCGATGAAAAATTCCATACTGGTGTGGAAGAGAGATAGATGCGTCACAAGCCAAACGCTTAGGCCGATCGTGCCTCTATAGATCGCTTGTTCCGCGCTCTCGCTCGCACGCTCAGGCGGAACGTGACACTTTTTCGTGCATGCAGCCGGCGTTCATCGATTTATGAGATTTTTTATGACATTAAGTTCGTTTGTAATATTTTTTTAGTATAAATAATATCGATGTTGCACTAAATATTATCAATTTTGCACTAAGTACCTATTATGGAAGTCGCACCAAAATTACCGGATCGAGCGCCAAAATATAGGGTGCTTTTGAGTACAGTGTATTATTCTTGTTGTTGGCTGCCGGGCCTTTTGACTCAGTTGGTAGTGACCCTGCCTTCTGAGTCGGGTTCGGGCTCGATCCCCGCTCTGGTCAAAATTGGTGTGCATGAACATGTCTTGGCTTCGTGTCTTGGTGTTTAATATTTATTTAAGTATGTCATCAGTCGTTTAGTACCCGTAGTACAGTTTGAATTGTGTCTCAAAATTATTATTATTATTCCGAAACGGGGCGCACACACTCTAAAATTCAGAGGCATGTGTACAGTCAAGAGCACGTGGAGCTTGACACATTCGACTTTGTAACGTTCTTATTACAATCGCCATAGAGGTCAGACTCGCACTAAAGTGTAAAACTTCATGTGCTCTTGACTTGGTTCAAAAACACTTGTGTAAAGGTACTTCCAGGAACGGAAACTCAACTAACGTGTTGTAACCCAGTTTCAAGGCCACACGGTGACACATGCCAGAAAGTTACACAATAACCCGCACAAACAATGTGTTTGTTCGTCTGTGGAACAACACCGATAAATTGACAAGGAGCTGAGGAGTGTTGCCAAGGAATGAAAAATAAGGGGATGAGTTACACGAGTCTTGTAGGATGGTACAATAATATTTGTTCCGCTACACCTTGTTTGGACCAGTTTATGTAATCGACGCAAGAAAAACATGGTTGGAAAGTACGCTAAATATTTATGGAGGCAAATTTTACTAAAAGGAAACATCTCTTTGTTTTGAACAAGTTGAAGTAAATAACGACACTATGGAAATTTTTTGTATTCGTCATCCGGACAAAAATAACAAAGCGATTGACACCTTATTCATCAAAATCGGTTAAGCCGCATCGCATCGCATCGCAGCCGCAACATACACACATACATATGCTCATGCTTCTTCCCGAAGGGGTAGGCAGAAACAAAAGTCCGCCATCTGCTACGATCCTAGCACACCTCTCCTCCATCCAAATCCATCAATTGGTTGAAACCAAAGAGATTAAAATATAATAAGGCATAGAAGGGACAAAGCGAGGAAAATTTGAAGTCAAAAGTTATTCCAAGTGGAATAAGTCTAGTACAATTTCGATTGAATGACAGCTCGCGTTCATACTAACTGACATAACAAGGACATGACGCCTTAGGCTTCAAAGTTTTGTATGAAAATATTCCCAATGCCCCCTCTATGCCCTATTATATTTAAATCTCTTTGGTTGAAACATATTCCTCGGTATCAGGTACTCTTTATCTGGCTTCTCTAAAGCCTGTAAAGCGATCTACGCTCCCCTCTTTGTGTAACATCGTGTAAACATACCTGTCAACCAGGTGCCGTTGAACGGCGCATGTTGCAGCCCCAGCAGCATATGAAGCGTCGGCCTGCGCCCGCGCACCCGCCCCCCATCCCCCGCCGGGGTCAGCAGAGCGATGCTGAACACGATGAGACCCAGCACTGCTGCGATCACTAGCAGCGCGATGAGAATGCCACGCCAGTTGCGCTGCGTAGGAGTCGACGCTGCCAGCTCCTGTAAAAGGAAGGGATTATTAGTATGTTTAGTAAGTTTATTCACTAGTTAACAATATATTTTTTGTTGAGTACTACATAATTAACCGACTCGACGCTATTGTAATTACTAGACACGAGATTAAAAAGAGCTGCGTTTGAGTTTCTTGGTGGTTCTTCTCGGGGTAGGTACCTACTGCATTTGGAACCAGCAACTCGTCGGTGGAGATGGGCTGCTGTTTGCATTTAGCCAATCTTCATGGACGAGTTTAGAGTGCCTTGTTATTAGACTTTCCAAGTATACTTTTTGTACATACAGAAAATAAATTATTTTTGACTTTCACTTATTTGAGTATGTAATTTTTTAGTAGCCTTTTTATGTAATTTTTGCTTAACTATTGTTTTTTAAAAACTTACTTACATAGTTATTCCTTTCTCGAGGGTGAAGGCAAACGTCGCAATAATAGCACAAGTTGTCTCTAATGAAAGACAATTACAATAGAGACATACAAGAAGGCTTAGCGCTGCCATATTCTGTAATTACTGACCTCAATACTGCTTTCATAGATGCTATAACACTCGGACCAAGTTACGCTGGGCGGAAAACCAATTGTCAGTCGATTTGTGTCGGTGTTCCTCGTGATGACCACATAACTTGACCTCTGGTATTATCCCACCTAGCCAAAACTTGGCCCATTAGAGTATCGCTCACGCCTTGGGACTCATAAAACCGGTTGTTCCCTTATAATTGAGTGCTTGTATGCGACGTTTTATTATCTTGTTTCCTTGTACACGTTCCTAAGATCTTATTCAGTTTAGGAAATATTACGACGAATAAAAATTTTAAGTATCTACGTGAACATGATAGTGGAATTAATGTTTTTTTGTATCTAATGACACTGAAACATCGGTGAATTGTTGAGAGCAGGCATGAGAAATAAATGGAAATTCCTATGGGAACGGGGAAAATTGTACCATCCTAGGACGTTTCAGCTATTCGAAAAAGCTTTCAATCATATTACACAAGTTTAAAAAGAAAAAGATATGATGTTTTTAGGATCTCCTTTGTACTTAGGTGAGTAGGTACATATATATTATTTATATTTTGTCGGATTAATGTTTCAACCAAAGAGGATGGAAGAAAAGAGAGAGAAACTTTTTCTTTAAACGTCTTTGGTTTCTACTACCACAGTTTAACAATCATACAGTTGGCTCACGAATGTACTTGTGCAGAGCAGCGGAGGGGGCCTTGCGGGGAAGCGAGCGGCGCGGACCGCTTCAAACAAACTCGCTGAGTTTGTCAGGTTAATCGTCGAGGGCTGACGTGAATCCGAGTTGTCAGGAGAACAAAACCCTCATGATGGTTTTACCGTCATTACAACAATTTCGAAAAGATCTATTCGACTTACCCATAATAGATATTAAATAATAATAACTGTTTTCGTGCCATTTTCAAGTTAATTTTCTCGCAGTGCGCGTAATAAATCGCGGGTCAGTGAACACTTATTAATTATGATCTTTAGTTATTTTTTATAGTAACACGGTCACAGAATATTACAGTTTTTATTTTACCCGACTGCCCCAGAAGAGCAATTTATCTCCTGTAGACTAAACGGTTATAATTTTAAATTCATTTCCAGGGCTGTGTTTATCACCAATTTTTTAAAATTTGTTCATTCGAATGCGAGTACATTATATAATCATCTATATTTAACAACACAAAACTAAAAACCTCCAAAAATAAAGTGTCGCGGAAATATCTGGCAGTGCAATATATTTAAATGATTTATTTATAATAACATATATTTTGAATAATAATAATAATAATTGTTCGTGTGCATTCGAAAATGTTTTAGTTCATCTATATTTAATATGTACTTATTTCAGTAAGTGATTTTGTGATAGTACCTAACCAAAAAATATTTTGTTTCCATTTTTGTGACAACCCTTGCTTAAATACGTAGGACAGCGTCAATACCTACGCCGGCGGCGGCATCGCGCGCCCACAAAGGCGATAACCAACTGTATGATTGTTAAACTGTGCTACTACATCTTCGATCGTTTTCTCTGTCCTTATATCCCTATGTCCCTATGTATGATTAAATCTTTAAAACTAAGCAACGGATTTTGATGCTGTTTTTTTAATAGATAGAGTGATTCAAGAGGCGGGGCGGGTCGCTAGTATTACACAAATCAAAAGTTTCTACTCAATTAAATGCTAAAAAGATTTATTGGTAAGTGTAAATGAGTAAACTCCACAATATTGTACAACTATTTAGCTAACATCTTCACTGAAGTACCGGGAGTACATAACGTCCCAATTAGTACCCGAAACGAGTTACCACTCCGTAACGGGTTTGCCACTTACGCACGAAATGCCTGCAATTAGTATTCAGGGCTGTTACTCTGTGTGTGACAGATCAATTTGCTACTCGCGTTCCTGACAGCCTAGTAACAATTAGGGCTTAAAGAGGACTGATTAGGGAGTAGGGTCTCAGAAAATTTGGGGTCCATTAATAATGTGTTTATTAACGTGCATAGATATAAAATATATAGGCATGTTTAAAGAAAGAATATATAATTTATATATTCTTTCTTTAAACTTTTGATACCAAAAATATTTATCAAACATGCTTGGAAATTGGAGCATTATTTAGACAACCTTCTTCGGGATACATTGAACTTGCTGTACTGGCCATACATGCGAGCAGCGGCCAGTAAAACTTGTATGAACATTCTTAACTGTCGTGTTTTAGCGGCCAAAATATAAATTAGGTCCTTACTCTTTATTAGTAAACTCATATCCGTCGTGTAATTTAAAAATGGAACGATCTTTTTCCCCGAAACATGGCAACTAAGGAGGTAACTTAGCAAAGGTTTTACTTAAATTTCGAATAGGAAGCTGATTATTGAAATTGAAAATAAAAACAAAAATTATTGTTGTTCGTTTTTCGTCATTAATTTTGAAAAGTAAGTACCTAATAATTGTATTTATAAGTAAAACGTTCTGCCTAAGTAGGTACTTAAGAAAAGTACTATACAAGCTTTGGCCACATAGGCATTGATAAGTACCTATGTGTGCCTCGGCGAAATCGACTCAGTTTTGGTGGACAAAACAGGAGAATGCGAAACGTTGGTCTATAATCGGTCTGATCAGCAGTTCTCCCTGTAGCACTCTGCTGGGGGAGACCAGAGGGGCAGAGAGGGCTACAGTTTTTCGATATGCTCTTTAAGAAATCTATATCTATACTTCTATAGGTATATACTTATACTAATATATCTTTGTTACGAATGAACTTTAAAACTACTGGACCCATTTTAAAAATTCTTTCACCAATGCAAAGGAAAGCTAGAATACCTATCCCGAATGGGTACGGGAACGTGAACTACGCGGGTGAAACCAGATAAAGGCCACCCCAAACCGAGGAGAATGCATGAGCCGTTTGATAAATGTGAATGAAACACGAGAAGTGCGCAAGGTCCGTATAGCTACTGGCAGTCTGTCCACCCAACGACGAAAAAAAAACGAAAAAAGCATAGATTGTATTTAAATTTCATATTGAATTATTAAAAAGGGAGGTTCCAATGCCTCCCAGACCCAAGCCTGTATTAGATGATTTATAGTTTTAGCGTTGCTCTTGTATATTTATCTGTCTGCAGACTACCCGAAGAAAGGTCAACGGTCTGTGAAAGTGGCTCTCAGGTTTAAATTTGAGTTAGTAATTCACTTTGAAGTGGAAAATATAGTCTTTTTAGATCGCTCGTTTATTCAAACTCGTTGAATACATACTCAATAAGTTTACTATGGAATATATTTCAGAGAAAGTTAAATTAATCGTATTTTTAAAAGACTTCAAAAAAGACAAGGAGGTTCTCAATTATACTGTATGTTTTTTTAAATGTTTGATACCACAGAACTTTCGAATGGGTAAACCGATTTTGATGACTCTTATTTATTAGAAAGCTGGTGCTTCCCCTGGGGTCCCATTTCAATTTGATCCAGTTCTGACAATGGCATCCATGAGAAAATCATATACTTAACTTTTTTTACACTTGAGAGTTCTATGTTCTAGAGTCTAGATAAATAGATAAATCATTTTATTGCAACACAATACACACACACACATTAAAATAAGAGAGAAAAAAAAAGATAAACACATATTAAAACAAAAACACTATACAAATCAACCAAAAAACAAAATACCTACTTACTAACTAAACATTGCAATGTATGTGTGTGCGTGGCGGTGCAAAGGGACACAGCTCAGTGTGTAGCTTTGCTCAAAGAGCAAAACACTGATTTTCAGCTGAGACCGGAGGTAACGGGAGCAGCATCGAATGTACACGATCAGGACAAAGTCAAAAACTGGTGTGTGTGAGTCTAATATTTAGGTTATGCTAATACTCGTAAAGACGGACCATTTATTTTAGTAACTTCCTGCATATACTACGTCTACCTCTTACATTTGAGATTTAAGAACTTAACGAAGAGGACGTAGAAAACTCGGCTTCGAATCTTGGCATGTACCAATGAGTTAAAAAAAAGAAAACTTACGTACATAGGTAATTGGTCACTAGCTCGACGGTGAAGGAAAATCGTGAGGAAACCTACAGGTCCCAGAATTGATTCTAAGGCATGTCTAACAGACAAGGTCCGGCGATGGGCTCACCAGCAATCACGTTTAGGGGTCCAAAGAAAATCTCGTGAAAAAATGGTATATCTAGAAATGGAATACCTCTGCATAGCCCTTTGGGGATAAAAGGCTTAAGATTTTTAAATTTTTTTTTTACGTAGAAAACTCTAAAAGAATTATATTATTACCACAAAAGGCACCCAACATTAGCTCTGTATTAGTATTCCGTACGCGTCTCAACCATGAAAGAAACGAGCAGTCAAAATGCGACAGAGTTCCGTAGCTTTTTTATTATGATATTTATTTTTGTCCGGAAATTTCTTTGTCTAATATTTCACTTACCCGACTGCACTAAAAGGAGTACCGTGTATAGTAAAAAAAATTTGGTTGTCTGTAAAGTCGGTTTACGGACGATAATTTGACGTTATAACGACATCGATGAAGATCGTGCTTCTCTATTGCTTGTTCGTTGCTGTCGCTTGCACGCTTGGCTCATGCAGAACGTGACAATGAGTCATGCTTTTTCGTGCGTGCAGCCAGCGTTCATCGATTTATAAGACGTTATCACGTCAAAAAAATCTCCTTTCATCCCCGATGAGCACATTTTTCAGACCGTGGGTGCCGTTGATGTCTCAGAACGTAATTGATAATATGGTTTCATTCTTTTTATGGCAAGTTTTTTCCATATCAACAAGGGTAAGTATCACGACGGGACCCCAAAACCAGTTTTTTCCAGATATTATGACAAAGGACCAAACACCGGTTTTCAAAGGGTACTTCGACAGGACCCAAAAACCGGTTTTCCGAGAGTACTATGACAGGACCCAAAACCGGTTTTTCATATCAACATGGGTACACAGAACCCCAAAAACCGTCTAATAATCCCCCTGTCTGACATACTGTTCCCATTCCAGTCGGTGAATAGCGTCATTATTCCAGAAGCGAGCCTTTAATATTCACGCTCACAGCTTTTAGGGACCTCAATGACAGTTTTACGTCGGGCAATACCTGAAATTCAGGTAACGATATTGTTGAAAGAGCAAAGAGATGATTGCAAAAGTTTATGAGACCATAAACTAGCGTAGGGTAATTTGCATGTTTTGTCTGTTTAATTTGTAACTAACTTAGTATATTAGCTACATTGTTGCCAACTTGTTTAGACCTAGTAATATAATAATAATAATATAATATAATCTCACGCCTTTTATCCCCGAAGGGGTAGGCAGAAGTATTCCATTACTGGATATACCCACATTTCACGAGATACATTGGACCCCTAAACGTGATAGGTGGTGAGCCCATCGCCGGACCGGGTCTATTTACACATGTCTCAGAATTAATTCTGAGACCTGCGGGTTTCCTCACGATGTTTTCCTTCACCGTCGAGCTAGTGAAGAAATATGTACCTACGTATGTTTTGAAAAACTCATTGGAACATGCCAGGATTCGAACCCGAGCCTCACTGATTTTCGGCCGGCTCTTTAACCGTTTGGGCTATCACTGCTTCCTACCTACCTACCTAGTAGACTGAAGCAAAATAAATTATTATCACTACATAGTATAAAACAAAGTCGCTTTCTCTGTCCCTGTATCCACATGTATGCTTAAATCTTTAAAACTACGCAACGGATTTCGATGCGGTTTTTTTTAATAGATAGAGTGATTCAAGAGGACGGTTTCAGTATTAGCATTGCACCCGTGCGAAGCCAGAGCGGGTCGCTAGTCTATACATATAATAAAACTCTAACGGGGCCGTGTCTGTACATGAAATATTTTTTGAAAATTTTAACGGTAGTGTATATAGTTATCGATATAGATACCGAAACACCAATTTTTGGAATTTTTGTCTGTCTGTCTGTCTGTCTGTCTGTCTGTCTGTCTGTCTGGTTGTGCACGCATCACTCAAAAACTACTGGACGGATTTTGATGAAATTTGGTATGGAGATAGCTGAGTACCCGGGTCAACATCTAGGGTACTTTTTATTCCAGGAAAATATCTCATTCCCGCGGGAAAATAAAAAAACTGGTTAAAAAGAGAAATACGTACTACTCCGAAACGATAACACATAGAAACTTGAAAAATGGTATGAAGGTGTCTGATATGTCATAGGAAATTGGTATGAAGGGATTTTTGGAAATTACCACGGGAACGGGAATAAACTAAATCCAAGCTTGAAAACGCCGCTGGGCACCCGCTATTTGAAATATGGTATGTAGGTGTCTTAAGTATGTCGTAGGCAACCACTATGAAGGGATTTTCGGAATTTCCCACGGGAACGGGAATAAACTAAATCCAAGCGGGAAAACGCCGCTGGGCACCCGCTATTTGAAATATGGTATGTAGGTGTCTTAAATATGTCGTAGGCAACCACTATGAAGGGATTTTCGGAAATTCCCACGGGAACGGGAATAAACGGAATCCGCGCGGGCAACGCCGCTGGGCATCCCCTAGTCTATATCTATCTATACATATAATAAAACTCTAACGGGGTCGTGTCTGTACATTAAATATTTTTTGAAAATTTTAACGGTAGTGTATATAGTTATCGATATAGATACCAAAACACTAATTTTTGGAATTTTTGTCTGTCTGTCTGTCTGTCTGTCTGTCTGTCTGGTTGTGCACGCATCACGCAAAAACTACTGGACGGATTTTGATGAAATTTGGTGTGTTGATAGCTGAGTACCCGGGTCAACATCTAGAGTACTTTTTATTCCAGAAAAATATCTCATTCCCACGGGAAAATATAAAAACTGGGTAAAAAGAAAAATACGTACTACTCTGAAACGATAACACCTAGAATCTTGAAATATGGTGTGAAGGTGTCTTATACATCGTAGCCAACCCATATGAAGGGATATTCGTAAATTCCCACGGGAACGGGAATAATCGGGATGCGCGCGGGCAACGTCGCTATGGGCACCCGCTATTTGAAATATGGTATGTAGGTGTCTTAAATATGTCGTAGGCAACCACTATCAAGGGATTTTCGGAAATTCCCACGGGAACGGGAATAAACGGAATCCGCGCGGGCAACGCCGCTGGGCATCCGCTAGTATTATAATAAAATTGTGATTAGCAAATCTCTGTACATAATTCTATAAATCTCTATCTTAATATATCAATATATAACAGAAACAGAATAATTCCTGAAATTTATTTGTTCAGTATCGATTACTTACTTAATCGATTTCAGCTATTTTTAATGTGTTACATTTTTCCGATTAATGAATTAGCATAACTGAAATAAGGGTTACTTTTGAAAACCGTACTTATTATTGCTATTTATTTAAGGAATTTGGTTATTTTTTTATTAATATATTAATTGTGGTATATGAGGAATTGCGCTTATTCTGTGACGCGTTGTATACACATAAATCTTCATAAAAAAAGTCACCTAAATCCAGTACACATACATACATCTACTGAAACCCGAACAAAAGCGAATTCTCACCATTATTTTAACAACAAGCTAACGCCTGTAAAGTATGTGCGTGCAAACATGAATACTTCGCGTCAGCCATCTTGTCACTCGACACTTGACACTCGACAGTGACTGATTGAAACCAGCAGGCGTATTCACGGAGGCTCGACACCGTTTCCGTTCGATTCAGATCGAGTGAAAAAAAATCCGGAAACGTATTCTAGGCGACTTTCCGACAGCCACAGAAAATTATCCGACTCCTTATGTCAAATATGATATTCGTTTTCGATACCGACATCTGTGAATAGCCCATCTTCGACAGATTTTGCGATTCCGAGTTGAATATCGAAGCTCCGTGAATACACCTGCGGGAAATTCCAAGATGACGAACTTTTCTCTGCCACAGAAAAGTGTTTACGGCGTTTTCGGGAGTCATCGGCGGTTTTCTTTCGTCTCTTCTAATACTATCCTTCCTAGTAATATTATAAACGCGAAAGATTGTATGTATGGATGTTAGTACACGCAAAAACTACAGTACGGATTTTGAAGAAACTTTACAGTTATATAGCTTATACATCACTAGCGACCTGCCCCGGCTTCGCACGGGTGCAATGCTAATACTAAAACCTTCCTCTTGAATCACTCTATCTACTAAAAAAAACCGCATCAAAATCCGTTGCGTGGTTTTAAAGACTTTTCACACCACATGCTCGACAAAGCCGGATTATGTATCATATGAACGTCACCGAAAGCAAGACATTATATCCCTTGGCTTGCGCCGGGTCATAATGTTATATGGAATTTCATTATAACCCTATGTAAATAATGTAATTTTCACTTTTCATAATCCTTATTGCTATGACGATAAAGTCTAATTTCGTTAAGCAAAATCCAAAAAACAAAAGCCAACTCGATTTTCGAAAACCAAAGCCGCGACCAACTAGATTCGCACGATCTTCATTTGTTAAATCAAGTAGGTCACGCCGGCAGAAACAAGTTGCTGTATCCATTTTATAGCTTTAACCAAAGAGGTTGGAAGAAAATCATTCTCTTTCCTAAAACTTTTTCTTTAAACGTCTTTGGCTTTAACATTTCAAAAAGAATATCGAAAATGTCGAGTGATGAAAGTAATTTGATTCCAGAGTCTATTAAACTAGATGCCATAGGCATTGTCAATAATCATTCAATAATCTACTACCATGCAATTGTATTTTATTGTCTCGCATAAGGTGAGAAAAGTAGAGTATATAACTCGGGAATAAAACTGTTTTTGTCTTGGGCGCTTAAATCCCTCCCTAAACTCAGGACTCCGTCTTAATTCCCTCGCTTAGCTCGGGAATTAAATCATAACTCCATCGCTGCGCTCGGGAGTAAAACTGGGAGTCCTTCGTTACGTTCAGGATTCAATGTCGCGCCCGTGACATAAAACAGTGCTTTATTCCCTTGTTGTATAATCTACTATAAGCATACATAGGGATATAGGGACAGAGAAAGAGAAAGTTTTATACTATGTAGTGATAATAACACAGAGGCTATATTTTATCCACGGGAACGGGAACTACGAGGGTGGATAGTAGTAGCAGTAATAGTATTAATACCAGTAATAGCAGTAGTAATATTAAATATTTAATATCTACAAAAAATAATATAAAATATGCTCACGAATATTTCCCTATTAAAGTTAGTGGAAGTGTTGTGTGTAAGTGTGTGTGTGTGTGTAAGTGTAATAGTTGGTATAGAGCCACTATTCATTAGCATATTTTATAATTGTGGGAGAAAATTTTCACACGGTTATTCAGTCCCAAACTAGGCAGAGTGTACAATGGGTACTAAACAACTGATAGACGTACTTAAATAAATACGAAACATCCAGACACGAAGCCAACAGACATGTTCATGCTCGCAGATGTTGGTCATGAGCGGGGATCGAACCCGCGAACTCAGAAGGCAGGGTCACTACCAACTGAGCCAACAGGCCCATCAACTATATGTGTATCATAAACATTACAAGATTACCGTCAGACTAAGAAGAGACAATTTATAATCCAACCCCACCTTAAAAGAACAAGATTGGGGCAGAGACAGATTCCACAATAAAATAGAGCACAAGACAAGGCGGAAGACTGAAAGGGAATTGAGGCAAATAATAATACATCAAGAGATAGGGAACAGCGACTCCTAGCACAGCGCAGTAAGACAAATAGTTTCGTTCAATCAAAGTCACTGTGCACTCAGCGACATAAACGTATAAATAGACATAAATTTACATCCGACCTTATTCTAAATGCGAAAGTAACTTTGTTACGTTTGCACAGTGAAATCACCGAACCGATCTGTTGGAAGACGAGGCGAGACTTTTTTCTTAAGGAAACTTAGATCTCATGACTTTTATCCCCGAGGGGGTAGGTAGAGGTATTCCATTTCTAGAAATAACTATTTTTTACGAATATTCAACCTCTAAACGTGATAGGTGGTGAGCCCATCGATTAATTCTGAGACCTGCGGGTTTTCTCACGATGTTTTCCTTCACCGTCGCGCTATTGATAAATATGTCGGTAAGTTTTGAAAAACTCATTGGTACATTTCAGGATTTGAACCCGAGCCTCACTGATTATCATCTTGTGAAGTGGGCTCTTTAACCGCAAGCTCTCTGCTGCATAGATAAAAGCAATAATAACCTAACCACTTTAGTTAAAAAAGGACACGACACTACTTCGGTTAAAAAAGGACAAGATATGGTACAGCCAAGAGCAAGTCAAGCTTTACACTACCAGTTTATGGTGAGCTCTGATTTATACTGCGCGCAAAGTCCAAAGTGTCAAGCTTAGCGTGCTCTTGACTGTACTTGCGTCTCGCCCGTGGACCACTTTAGGTCCAAGGAACGTAATTCGTCGCAGTATCAATCGGGCCCGGTATCGACAGTACGTTATAGTCGACAAGAAGAAAACACATAAGTTAATGGTTAAACCGCTGTAGGTACAATGCCTTCATGTGCTTTTATGAAGTGTACAAATAGCCCTAAAACAAAAAATAAAACCCTCGGGGTGTAGTTGTATGTAGTCCAAATGTCAACGATGCTCACTATGAATATACCGTATCTTCCTTTTATCTAAGTAAGGAATAGTAAGTATATTACACACCTAGGGAAGTAAAATAATAAAGCCTCAGATCTGAGACATTTCTTATTTTACTTCCCGAGGTGTGCATACTTTCTTTCGTTTAGCGCACCGAAAGTTGACGCTTTCTGCCCGGAGAGATGGAAATCTACTTTTCGCCCTGAATTGATGACCTGACTATCAAAAATTATTGAACACGCAAACTCTTAGTTCTCTCATAGCACTTAAAAAAATAACAATGTACGTGTATCAGCAACTTTTGACACCAAGGCGAGACGAAACCACCATTCACGCTCCAATATTTGAACTCAAAGTTTGACAGCATCAAAAAATTCTACAAAATCCCAACTGGATGGGGCAAGCTGTGTTCCCTAACTTCACTAACTTGTGACGCATAAGTTATAACTTGAGCAATATGTTTCAAGTTGAGGACTTGAGTAACATGGCGCGACAAGGGGATTTGTCATTGGAATCACGGATATACTATTTTGGGAAAGAATAATACTATAAAGAAGAATGATTTCCTGTTTGTGTATTTGTTTGTAATTAATAAGGATCAAAAGTTCTTTCCATTCGTTCTTTGAATGCTGAGAATCGCGTCCACGTACGATTAGCCTCCATTTGAACCACCTGCTGTAGACTGCCACCCACCGCCATCTTGTCGGCACCCTTCCTCGAACACATCTGCCTTCCAGTTTTCCATAGTATCTGTTTCTCCAGACAGTGCCTTGATGTCTAAATACTGACTTCGAAACCACTTGGACTTATAAAAATCTCATGCCTTTTATTCCGAAGAGTTTAGGCAGAAGTGTTCCATTTCTGAAAATACCCACCCTTCACCAGTATATTTTTTGGACCCCTAAACGTGATAGATGGTGAGCCCATCGCCAGGCCATCGGGTAGCTTTTACACATGCCTTAGAATTAATTCTGGGACCAGCGAGTTTCCTCGAGATGTTTTCCTTCACCGTAAAACTCATTGTTACATCACCTAGATTTGAATCCGAGCCTCACATATTAGAAGCGGAAGCTTTAATCACAGTGATAGCTGCTTAAAATAAATAAATAAATATTTTTAGTTCTAGTTCAAACACTATTAGAAGATAACTTTTTCTGTTCCATCAGATATTCAATAACCTCAACGGTTAAAAAGCCTGCTTCACATGATGAGAATCAGTGAGGCTCGAGTTTTAATCCTGGCATGTACCAAAGAGTTCTTTAAAACTTACGTACAAATTCATCACTAGCTCAACGGTGAAGGTAGACATCGTGAGAAAACCAGCAGGTCCCAGAATTAATTCTGAGGCATGTGTAACAGACCTGGTCCGGCGATGGGCTCACCACCTATCACGTTTGGTGGTCCAAAGAATATCTAATGAAAAGTGGGTATAGGTATATCCAGAAATGGAATACCTCTGCCTCGGGGATAAAAGGCGTGAGTTTTTTTTTCAGTAACCTCACTTACCAAGGAACCTTCTAGTGAAAATTCTATTGCTTAGTGAAACAAAGTAGTCCCCTTCGAGAGCACTTTAGGGGATCTTTTTGTCACGCGACAAATGGCAGAAGTTTTGACAAGGGAATGAAAAATTGAATCCATTCTAATAATAGTAATTTGTGTGACGGAAATGAAAATTTTACGAGCTGTTTTGTCTAATTTTGTGGACCTTCTTCATTCTGTTTAATTATGTCTGAATATTTTGCTTGAGCAGCGGCAGACTTTTGGGTTCGAATCTTGGAGAGGGCAGGCATATTTTTTAAAGCTTTTATTTAACTTGCAATGTACATTTTAGATATGTTTGTGCGGGTGGAATTTTGTAACATTTTGAAGCAGAGATCTTCAACCGATTGAGCTGAAATTTTGTATAGGTACAAGATTGGTTGTGTACTGTCATTCTAAATCCAACATGGCGGAATACCCAAGACGGCGGACTAGACATTTTTAAATCACACATGAAATATGGGAAAATTGTTTTAACTTAAAATTTTATTTAAAATCACGAAAAATCAAGAGCAAATGAAGCTTTACACTTGTTGTGCGAGTCTGACCTCTAAGGTGATTGTAATAAGAACGTTACAAAGTCCAATGTGTCCAGCTCCACATAATTTAAAAGATAGGTAGATCAACACACAACTGAAACCGCTAGGTCTAGTAGCAATACAGTTTGCTCTAAGATTCCAAAGCACTCAGAAGATATTTTTGGAAATTCCAACGGAAACGGGAATAAACTTACACACTCGCTAAATTAAAATAAATTATCTGTTCCCGTGGGAATACGGGAAAAAATATAGCCTATGTTACTCATGGATAATGTAGCATTGTAATGGCTAAATAATTATTGAAATCGGTCCAGTAGTTTTTGAGTATATTCGTAACAAACATAAAAATCTTTCCTCTTTCGGAGGAGATGCCCATGCGTGGACATATTATCATATCGCAATGCTTGAAGACCTTTTGAAGACTGACATTAACCTATAAATACGTATTTATTTAAAACCCCTCGATTATCGATCGCCTCTCGCAGGAGGGGGGAAAAGAGTAGGTGGGGGAGCTATTATTAGAATCTCTTTGGTCTGATCCCGCTGTACCGAACAATGAGTATTTGAATTGGGTTTGTTAGCAGGCTGGTGAGAAAATACCATTCAAAGAGGATCGTTTGTAAATGTTTGCGTGTAAAAGGGGTTAGGTTTTTGTGAATTTGTAAATAAGTATATGAGGCTTTTTGGCGGGAATCCGAAGAGTCATGTTTTTTGTATAATTTTCGTTTTGCTATTTCGGGTTTTGACTCATATTAGTGATAGTATAAAATGTGGCAAGTGTCCGTGAAAGTGTGCAGTGAATGGGAAATTTGATAAAATGCGAGGGATGGACATTTTTGAATTGCTTCAAGAAGTCATAACGAAGTCTTCTGTAAAAGTGCTATCATTTTACTGTTGATAAGCAAGGAGGGATGTTGAGGGTGTTGAAGAAACTGAATTTTTGTTAACTAAAGACTTGAAAACTGAATTACTTGACATTGGCAAAATGCTAAATGCGATGCTCACATAGAAAACTTTTTTCTGACGTATGTGGCGATGCTATTATATATAAAAAAGTAAACTTACTTATGTGTATATAAATTACTATAAATACTCACTTCTTACTAATACACGCTTTTCCCCGAGGGGGTCAGCAGAGGTATCCCATTCTTGGAAATACCCACTTTTATTTCGCCAATATAATCTTTGGACTTCTTAACGTGATAGGTGGTGAGCCCATCGCCGGACTGTATCTGTTACACATGCCTCAGAATTAATTTTGGGTGACAGTGAAAATATTAAAAAAAAATCCGGAAACTTGCAAAATTCGGAAAAAACTCACTATTTAAAAATGGAGTTTTTTGAAATTTGCTCAGGACAAAACGTCTGTCGGGTCCGTTAATTTAATAAATTCTCATAAAATGCCGATAAAAGTAAATCAATACAATTTTGATACAAGTAAATTAACAAAACACAAAAAAATCTCAACTCTATTCTAGCTCGACGGTCAAGGAAAACATCGTGAGGAAACCCGCAGGTCTCAGAATTAATTCTGAGACATGTGTAAACAGACCCGGTCCGGCGATGGGCTCACCACCTATCACGTTTAAGGGTCCAATATAATATATATCTGAAATGTGGGTATATCCAGTAATGGAATACCTCTGCCTACCCCCTCGGGGATAAGAAAAGGCGTGAGATTATATTATAATTATTATTTATCTATTCAAATCTATTATTCTATTTATCTTGCTGCATTACAGGGGATAGCGTCCGCCATATTGTTATTTGACGTTGCCCACCCAGTAGCACTAACATCTATTAACCTGTTTAGGCTACAGGTGGCACTATTGATATCGAGTCACACACTTACATAATCCACTTTAAAAAACATAACCCACTTGGCGTGGTCAGAAAAAAAAAACCCCTTCAAACAGGAAACAAAAAAAGTACAAAAGCACTAGTTTTTGCGAAGGTTCCTCTCGATTTCTTTGAGATGACATCATCAGATCCTGGTTTTCTTATCATGGTACCAACGTTGGGATATCACCTTTCCAAAAAAAAAAGGATAATAAAATCGATTCATAAACGACGAAGTTATCTGCGAACATACCTAAAAAAAATACAGTCTAATTGAGATTTTTGAAGTCGGTTTTAAAAACAGGAGCTCTTCAAATCAACAACTCTACAGATTGACTTATCACGAAAGGTCGTTAAAGTCGCTTCAGCAAAGTCTTATTCCTTATCAAGAGTTAGTGGCACGAACTAGGCGACTTTTCAGCTGTTAGCTGGAAACTTTAAGACCCAGCCAGTCATAGATCAACACAGACAGTGCAGTAAGGCTGGGTGCAGACAAATTGAGCGAAAGCGAACGAATAAACAAGCGAGCGTGAAAATAGTTGAGTGAATGATTGTTCACGGGATTATTGTTGAAAATATTGTTTTGAACAATCACTCAACTTCGTTATTGTCGTGGGAGAGCCATGTTTCGGCACGCTTGGGCCGGCTCGTCCGGAGTGATACCACGGCCTCACAGAAAACCAGCGTAAAGCAATACATTGCGTTTCGTTGAGTGAGTGAGGTAACCGGAGGCCCCAATCCCGCCTCCCCTCCCCTCCCCCCCTCCCCCTACTAGGGGAGGGGTCCCCTACTCCCACCTCAAAGGTCGGCAACGCAGTTGTGACTCTTGAGTTGCAGGTGTCCATGGGCGACGGACGTCACTTACCATCAGGTGACCCGTCTGCGTTTGCCCCCTTTTTTATCATAAAAAAAAACTTCATATTTAGCACTTCCTTTGAAACACTTCAGTACATTATCCGATTTCTTCGTTCTTAAGATCCTTGTGCTCAAACATAAAGTGAAAGCTATTATAATGTGTATTTGTACTTTTTCCTTTCTTGGTGTAGCTTTTGTTCTAAATAATATTTAACTAATTTTAGTTTGTTTTCCAAATAAACAAAAATCTATTTGAAAAGAGGCACTGAGATTTCTAGAGGTTTAAATAAAAAATGTGTCACGAAAAAATAAAACCTCTTAGTCGCGAAATTGCTAGAAGTTTTCAAGAAAAAATCCTAAAAATGTATTCTGTAATTTATATTCGTAACAGCTGTCTTTCGCTAAGCAACATTTTATTTATTATGTAAAAGACGCACAGCAAAATGAAATGCTGAACTCTTTCAATGATATGCTCACATTTTTTGCTTATTTGTTTTGTCTGTACATAGCTTTAGCCATCAGACTAATGGTAGCAGACACGACCGGTGGAAACTGGTTAAAACTAGTAAAAACTCACTATCTGGTAAGGTAAAGAAGTAGTTAGATATAGAAGTTTGGAATTTGTCTCATTTTTCTTACACTCTAGATAGTTAAGTAGACAACTTGTGTATTTTGTTTGGACTTGACTACAAATTATTTCTTGAAACAAACAAACAATAATAGTGAAGAGGTATAGTTGGTTATTGACTTATTGTATTTTGATAATTTATATTTTATTTTCAAGTGTATAAAATTAAAACAAAAATTACACACGGTGTAAACTTAACTTAAATGAATGAATCGAATTGAATTGAAGACAATCAATAATCGTGAGGAAACCCGCAGGTCTCAGAATTAATTCTGAGACATGTGTAAATAGACCCTGGTCCGGCGATGGGCTCACCACCTATCACGTTTAGGGGTCCAATGTATCTCGTGAAATGTGGGTATATCCAGTAATGGAATACCTCTGCCTACCCCCTCGGGGATAAAAAGGAGGGAGATTTTTTTTTTACAATCAATAAATAAATGAAGTAGTTTGGACGACAAAATCTCTACTAATATTAATGCGAAAGTAACTCTGTTTGTTTACATTTTCATGGATAAAACGATGAAACAAATCTTGATAGAAAGCTATAAAATTGCGAAGATTAAGAAAGTTTGTACTGCAGTAAATCTATCATAGTTTAGAATTAACTTTATCCCGCGGAAAATGGTTTTCAGCCGTCAGCTCATGACATCGGTAGATTTTTTTTTACGTGACAACGTCTTATAAATTGATGGAGCCGGCAGCATGCAGGAAAAAGTGTGACGTATGCGGCGTTCTAGTACAAGTGAGAGCGCGCAACGAGCGACAAAGAGGCACAATCCATTCCATCAGTATTTTCTTATGACGTTGTCACGTTCAACTATCGTCAGTAAACCTACTTTACAGACAACCGATTTTTTTTAATAATAAAAAAAAATAAAAAAATAAAAAGGGCTTGCTCTTGACCAAAGACTAGACGTAAAGAAGAAAGAAGGAAATATTTATTTGTCCTATACATTCACCGCAACTTAATGTAAATAGTAATATAGGGTGGACAAAAAGGTCTAAGGCTCAGCATTGGCTGTGGACAGTCCACAACTCTGATATTCTGCCATAGTTTGTTAAACGTACAATGCGCCTGAATCACTCGACATCTATTAGTTTTTTTTTCATATTCTATATTTATAAGTCTATGGAAAAACTGGTAAAAACCGGCGTAAACTGGATCCCGCCAGCGAAAACTAGTTTGTTTAATGGCGAGTCAAGAACGCGTTCGCCCAAGCTGTTAGGCTAATTGATGATTAGGACATTTTGTAAAACTTTTTTGGTTTATCGCGTTACAATGATTTATATCTTTAGAGAATGTGCGGCGTCATTAAATGTACATTAATGTTAGCTAAGCTTGGCTTTGACCTTGAACTAAAGTAACCTTCAAATAGATATATTATACATTTAAAACTGAGAATCATTTGCTAATTAGCCAAATTTTTTATACCATAGACATAGACGCCTGAAACACACACAAACACTTATCTTCGCAAACACATACGAATAAAGACTCTTTCACACATATACACGTTCTATTATACTATATTGAGTTGTCTCTTTGCTTTACAGAATACTGACACTAAATAGGTACGCGTTTTTTAAATTGATTTATTTGCATTCACGTTACCTGCCAGGCCTAGTGTGGATACCATAGACAAATGGCCAATCTTCATGGACGGGTTTAGAGTGCCTTGTTATTAGATTATTATTGACCTTTCTTACGATGACCTTAAGTTTATTTTTTATTACCAACAAAAAATATATGATTTTTGACTTTTAAACAGTGCTCTGTGCGTATGGCTTTTCCTGAATAAATAGCTTATAAGTACATAAAAACACGCAGGCTACGTTTTAGTGGCGGGCAAATAACAGTTACACTAACGAAATCTTTTGTGATCAAGCACCAAACATAATATGTCACCAAATAAAAAAAAAACCTTACGCCTTTTATCCCCGAGGGGGTAGGCAGAGGTATTCCATTACTGGATATACCCACATTTCACGAGATATATTGGACCCCTAAACGTGATAGGTGGTGAGCCCATCGCCGGACCGGGTCTATTTACACATGTCTCAGAATTAATTCTGAGACCTGCGGGTTACCTCACGATGTTTTCCTTCACCGTCGAGCTAGTGATAAAATGATTTTTGAAAAACTCATTGGTACATGCCAGGATTCGAACCCGAGGATCACTGATTTTCGGCCGGCTCTTTAACCGTAAGGCTATCACTGCTCCTTATATCTAACCATATCAAGTCAAAAGTAAGTATCGGATAAATAAACGGACCCGAAACTATTCCACGATATTTCACGAATTCACCTATCTTATTCTGAATTCTCTTGAATTTGGGCTCTGCGAGGGCTCAAGCATGGGATAATTCCGGCTCAAGATGGAAGCCTATTGCTGGAAATAGAACACAATGCCATGAATAGAACCTCGCTCACAATGCGCCTTGCCATTATAATTTATCACTTCTCTGCTTTAGGTACAGCTCGCGTTATACTCGTAATATAATTTTAATAAAAAAGACGTGTGGCACTCGGGGACTGCCGCGGTAAAGCTATTGCATAGCATTTTGTATCAACAAGACTGCCGAAAAGAAACGACGTTAGACAATGCACGGCCTTCAAGCCACACCTCCGTGCCCGTCGGAGTGGGGAGCGTGAGGTTTTTTTTCGTTACGGAATTTCTGGATGGAGCAATAGCTTAAAAAAACTTCAAACAGGAACAATTCGGAAGAGTAAAAAACCAACTTCAACGAAAAATAAAAAAAAAAATACAACCGAATTGAGAACCTCTTCCTTTTTTTAAGTCGGTTAATAAAAGAATCATCGAAATCAGTCGGCGGGATATTGAGTTATACGTCCATTTGTCGTGCACATACTTAATGCTTATTTAAGACTTATATGGTTTTCTCATGGATGCCATTGTCAGTTGACAAAATTAAATGGGACCGAAATTTCACATAAAAAAAGAATCATCCAAATCGGTTCACCCAGTCGAAAGTTCTATTCACCCTCGTAATTCCCGTTCCCGTAGGAATACGGGGATAAAATATAGCCTATGTGCTATTATGATGTATAAGCTATGTAACTGCAAAGGTTCGTCAAAATCCGTTCAGTAGTTTTGCGTGAAAGAGGAACAAACATCCATCCATACAAACTTTCGCATTTATAATAATAGTAGGATGTATAGATATATAGATGCATAGAACATAAATGCCGGATAAAATTCCGCTAAAAATGTACTCGGGCCTGACGGGAACAGGCAAATTAATTATTTGGACAGGTCCAATCAACGCCCTTGTCGTAATTAGGTCGAAGAGAGGTCCAAGTGACCCCAAGGGTCGAAGAGCGTTATTAACTTTACGAAGATTGTATAGCTGCAACGCAGATTTTGCTTGTTAAAAATACAAGTCAATAAAAATACATATAATATTAATAAATTGTGGGACACAATACAAGCACGGTTATTTAGACGCAAACTAGGCAGGGCCTGTACTAAGGGTACCTGTACAACTGATAAACATATTAAATAAATATTAATGACCAGACACGAAGACAACACACATAATCATGCACACAAATGTTGGCCCCGAGCGGGGTTCGAACCCGCGACTTCCGACTCAGAAAGCAGGGTCACTACCAACTGAGCCAACAGGCCCGTCAAATATTATAAGGTAGATGAGTATTGACAATGATGTTTTTTGGTGTAAATTTTCTCAACCTCATCAAAGCATTAAAACCATGTAACTTGTACTTTGTATTATATTGATTGTATAAAAGTTAAATGTGTTGAGGAGTTTTCTTGCCCCGCTTCTTCTCCTCAACTATGCATACCGAAGCGTTGGAGTCGCAATGACTTTCAATAAGAAGACTTATATGCCCCTACATTAAATAAAAACATTTGATTTGATGTAATTCTAATTTCAAATTCAAAATTTAAAGTATGTGGCCAGATAAAGAAGTTAAAGGGCAAAAGGCTAAAAGTTGATTAAATTACAGAGTGAGGAGGTCCGATAACGAGTACCTCGTTACAGATGTATAGTTATGTTTTGTTGAGAGTATATGTATTTAACTTTATTTGTGTGTACTAAAAGTGTTTATTTGTGTATTTTACAGATCTGTGGTGAATCTATTTCCATAATAGGATACGGTCTTGATTGCTATGGCCTTTTATTTAATTTAATGTACCCAGAGTTGGTAACTACTTTGGTGATAGGACTTTAAAGAAACGAATACAATATCTGCTAAACAGTTTACCCGAGGATATCCGCCTTGAGCCAAACAAAAATAAGTTTAAAATTTTACTTAAAAACACCTTTTAGAGACACTCACAGAATAAATTAAAATGTAAAAATAATATTATACCAGAGACTCATACCTGCAGACAAACTGTCAAAAACAGTTTTGCAGGGAACTGTATTAGAATATAAGAATGAAATTTGTTTAATAAATAAATAATAATATTAATAATAATATTGGGAACCACGCACGCCTCCGAAACCAATCTTGGGGTCTGGTTTCCTCACCAACGTTTTTAGCGTTCCGTACCCAAAGGGTAAAATGGGACCCTAATACAAGACTCCGCTGTCCGTCCGTCCATCTATCCGTCTGTCACCAGGCTGTATCACATGAACCCAAATTTTTATACAGTTGAAATCTTCACAGATGATGTAATTCTGTTGCTGCTATAACAACAACTACTAAAAAACAGATTAAAATAAATATTTAAGGGGTTCCTGTACAACAAACTTGATTTTTTTGCCGTTTTTATAGATAAATGGTACGGAACCCTCCGTGCGCGAGTCCAACCCGCGCTTGGCTGTTTTTTTTGTCTATTTTTATTGTCTTTATTGCTGTTCATCAGCATAAATATCCAGACTTAGACGGTTTCCATTATTATGGCGTTAGCATGAAGCTTACGTTATTTATCTATTTTACTATCCTAGAATTTGTATACTAACTTTTACAAAACAACCTAAGATACCATAAATATATCTGGGTACATAAAAATAAAATAAAAGTAATAATTTCACTCCTTCTATCAAAGTCAAAAGTTTTTATTCTTTTTTTTTAATAAGAGAAGGGGGCAAACGAGCAGACGGGTCACCTGATGGTAAGTGACTACCGTCGCCCATTGACACCTGCAACTCAAGAGTCACAACTGCGTTGCCGGCCTTTGAGGTGGGAGTAGGGGGAGAGGGGGAGGGGGGGGGGTTGGGGCCTCCGGTTACCTCACTCACTCAACGAATTGCAATGTATTACTTTACGCTGGTTTTCTGTGAGGCCTGGTATCACTCCGGTCGAGCCGGCCCAAGCGTGCCGAAGCATGGCTCTCCCACATACAAATTCTTCAATGTAGGGGCTTATAAGTCCTCTTATTGAAAGTCATTGCGACTCCACCGCTTCGGTATGTATGTATCTTTTTGGGAAACTCAATTGTACATGCCAGGATTCGAACCCGAGACCTCACGCATGTGAGGCAGGCGCTTTAACCACTCGGCTATCGCTGCTCTTACAAGATAAAAATAAATTCCACATTTGAGTCTTAAAAATTATTTTACCAAATGAAAGGTTACTTTCCTTTGAGTAACATGGGCTATAATTTTCCAACGGGGACGCGACTGACGCGGGTGAAACCGGGGAGCGGAGGTGGAATGCTCCTCCATCGTGAAAAGGGAAGATCTTCCGCCAGGCGAGGTGATCGTGCCAGGGGACCGCGGTCCAACGGTTGATGTTGGACAGTTGTATTTATACTAACTCATTAGAAAACTCCGATAGCGCGGTTTAGACCTCGGCCGTCTATTGGCGCGTTCTATGTAACTCGGCCTTCTATTGGCGCGTTCTATGTAGTGTCGCTACAACAACTTTACAAATTCACAAAGAAAACGCTCTAAAGCAGCGTGGGTAATTTACTCCGAAATAACGTAGAACTCTAAAGAGTAAAAAACCGACTTCAACATCTTTTTTGACCTATATGGTATTCTCATGGATGCCATTGTCAGAACTGGACCAAATTGAAATGGAACCACACGGGAAGCATCAGCTTTCCAATAGAAAGAATCATCCAAATAGGTTCACCTAGTTAAAAGCTCTGAGGTAACAAACATAAAAAAACATACAGTCAAACTTATAACCTCCGTCTTTTTAAAAGTTTTTACTTAACTTTCAATGTATGTATGTAAGTATGTAACTATGTATGTTCGGGTGGAATCTTGCAACTCAATTTTGAAGCAGATTATCTTCAACCGATTGAGCTGAAATTTGGTTTTGTAATAATTATGTAAGTTAAGTTATGATAAGAAATATTATGGTACCACCGAGCTGATCTGATGATGATATTTCAACTCCTCAACGACTACTAGCAAACCCCTCGAGTTTAAGCTCGTATGATTCGTCTTGAGAAATACTTTGGTACTAGATGGTAACCAGGGTCTGATGATGGAGCTGGAAGATGGCAGTAGGAACTCAGTAATTAAACAACATAACCCCATCGAGTTTGGGCTCGTTTGATTCGTCTTGACGAGAACTTTGGTGCTAGGTGCTAACCAGGGTCTGATGATGGAACTGCAAGATGGCTATAGGAACACGGTAAAATTTAAATTCAAAATTCAAACTCTTTTTAATCTCATGTCTTACTAATAAATATCATGTAAGTTACCAGGCAGCAAAGTTCCATTAAATTGCATCTCAAATTCGTCAAATTGTAAAGCCCACTTTTAGCTTATTTATATGTCAGCCCGCCCCTTTTGAACAAACACACGACATCTCTTTGACAAGCTACCGAGCCTTTGCGAGAGTTCATCAATGTTTTCCGTCATTGCTTTTCACTCATTCAATTTTTAACCGCGCTCTTGCTAACGGAATTAATCAGTACAAATACTCCGGGACAAATTTATTTTGGTCTTTGATCCATTGCTATAAATTTTGAAGTTGATTAACATTTACACGTTCCAAAGAGTTTTAAAATACGTAAAATGTTATATGCTTCTCCTCCACCATACATGCTGAAGCGGTGGAGTTGAAATGTCTTTCAATAAACGGACTTATACTGCCTACTTTGAAGAAAACATTTTGACTTTGACTTTGATGCCAACGCCGTTATCTCTGAGGAGGTCAGTATTTCATTCCGCAAATCGGTTGGGCGCATAATGTCCAATTCGCAAAATGTCCAGTGTGCTCAAAACGTCCAATTCTCACAATGTCCAAATCTAAAATTGTCCAATTAGCATATTGTCTAATTATCTATTTATCCAATTCGCAAATTGTCCATTGTGAGAATTGGACATTTTGAGCCCACTCGAAATTTTGCGAATTGGAAATTGTGCGCCCAAAACCTGTAAATAGCCACGTTTTATCAGTATATTTTATGGACCTCTAAACGTGATGTGATGAATGGTTACCTCAGAATCAGTTCTGGGACCTGCGGGTTTCCCCACGATGGGATTCGAGCTACCGACAAATAAATATCTACGTACAAGTTTTTAAAAAAACTCATCAGTACATGCCCTGACTTTTCCACGTTTCGGGGTCCAAAAAGCGAAATGTGCGTATTTTCAGGACACTTTTGAAGACCCTCGGGGATCGTGAGCGTATTTAATTCACTGAATATGAAAGCCAATGACACTTTATCCGCTTACCAACTGACCTCTGTAAGTCACTGAGCGAATAATTCGCTCGTAAGCCGCGCCGCGAATTACCAAGTAAAAATTTGTAACACCCTGTATTAATGGATACAATTTGGTGCCGCGCGTGGAGTAGGGATAGGGGAAAGTCGATGATTTTTTGTAGTTTTCTTTTCAAATGTTTTTCTGGTAACAATTCCGCGACATAATAGACTGTATTTTCATCGCACGTAGTCGGGACTTTTTCAACAAATTTTAATACTTACATACTTACACAGTGTCATGCTTTTTTATATGCTTTTATTAAACTAAAATGGAAGAAGAGTAACGAAAGTGATTTATGGTGTGAATGTTGGATGAAAGGAAAGAGGACGCCCCAGAATGACGTTTATACGGATCAAATTAGTGACGTCCTTCAAAAAGCTGCGTCTGGAATGCGTGGTTTCAGGTAATCTTCATCTGGCCTTTTTTTAGATGTATGTAAGCGCAATGTGCGTACAAATACACTTATTTGCAAAAAAACATGGTACCTACATATACAGGTGGTGATAAATACCTTTCAGATCATACATGTTTAGGTAAAGCAGAATGTAGCATGCAAATTTTACAAAAAAAAAAACATAAAAAATATTTCTTATCTATGAATTCCTGCACTATAGAAATTATAAAATTTTAACAATTCATGCAATTCATTTTTAAACATTTTTTAATTTAACATTTTTATATATTTCTGTATCTTCTTATAAATACGTACACACATAACAAGGAAGCTCTTATTATATTTGGAGAGTCTGGCGTTATCATCAAATTCGAGCCTGTAGGGGTCTCGTTGACTACGAGTTTTTTAGTTTTGTGAGTTACGGGTCTGTAGTAAACACTCATCGATAATATGTTATCGACATGTGCACATCTCTAGCGACGTGGAATGGACATTATGGGCGCAAATCTGTATAGGGCTGTACTGCGCCATAAACCATGAGTGCCATAACATGTTTCAGCTGCTACATAATCTCATGAAGACGTATGTAATGGCCACATGTCACGTTTTACTATAGCAAGTAGAATATGACTATTTGGAAAAAAAATATATGAGGAAAGTTTTTTTTTTTATGTTTCTTTGTATTGAACAGGCACCGAAACTACTAGATCGATTTAAAAGGATCTTTAACCAATTAGGTATTTGACTACCTAGTCAAATGATGTAACTATAAGGTTATGATCTGGCAAAACGAAAATTGATTATTGAAAATGTACTGAATACTGAGTTGTGATGTCATCATTTTTAGAACTCAGTTGTGACACTTTTGGTTGTTTTATTTATACTAATATTATAAAGAGGAAAGATTTGTATTTTTAGATTTTTGTATTTTTGTACGTTTGTTACGAATAAACTCAAAATCTAATGGACCGATTTTAAAAATTATTTTACCAATGGTAAGCTGGAAGATGCTTGAGTAACATAGGCTATATTTTATTACCGTATCCAAACGGGAACGGGAACTACGCCAGTGAAACCGCGCAGAACCGCTAGTTATTTTATAAATGGCTATATAACTGTAAAATGAAAATCGAAATATATTTTTAGATGTCTTATGGGGTAATCTTATTAGTAAATGATCACTCTAGATTAAATTTCCATACAGTCAAATACCAAATTATTGTAAATTAAGCGTTGGGCTATAGTTTTCCCGCGGGAACGGGACTGGCGCGGGTCACATCGCTCGGAACAGATCGCTACTCACTACATAGTATAAAACCAAGTCACTTTCTCTGTCCCTATATCCCTATGTCCCTATGTATGCTTAAATCATTAAAACTACGCAACGAGTGTAGCATTGCACCCGTGCGAAGCCGGGGCGCGTCGCTAGTAAATAAATAAAAGGCTACGTAAGCACTATTCAATTGTCTCAACCGAATGCGAAAAACGAAACGTAGTAACCATTTTTTACTCAAGAACAATCCAGTGTTCACGGCATCACGTTCCGGTGCGCTCGTAAAACCGTGCAACTCGAGAATCGCTAGAAACAAGGTTGCCTTAGAATATTGCAATTCTAGGATATGCGATGTTTATTGGATTAGATCGTACTATCACGAGCCAGTAGTAAAACCAATTTTGCTAGGTAGGTATACATACCTACACACAACACAAACATTCACATACACATACTAATAATAACATAGTTAGTTTTAGTTTAGCATAATATTTACCTAATATTATGCCTATCATATTATGTGGCTTATGTATATAGCTGAGACTAAGTTTTTAAGTTTTTTCCTTGTTTAAAATTCTCGGTACTACGGAAGAGCGATGCATCCTAACACAGGCTCATTAGGTCTACAAGGGTGCATCAACCCATCCGTAGATTACGTGTTATTAGATAAATTTTTATTTTTTATTTGATACGTAAGTACCTACTTTTAAATGAATAATTCAAATTAGGTAAGTTATAAATCTTACAATATAATTTTCAGAGGTGTCCATTGGCTGTCAGTATTTATCAATCTTAAATCAAATAAAAAGTAAAGATAGAGTGCTGCGATGGATAAACTGAAGCCTGAAAAACTACTCCACGCTCTGTGCATACAATCGCACGCACACATTTACAAGCAAATTACTCAATCTACACCGATCAGTTAGAACTAGTTCGTCCATTGAAGCAATACGTACGAACTAATTAAATTATGTCATCGGGAAATGTTTAAATGAGCGTATATGCACAGAGCGTGGCGTACTTTTTCAGGCTTCAGTTTATCCTTCGCAGTGCTCCATCTTTACTTTTTATACTTTTTATTTGGTCTGAGTTATCAATAGTAACATTCTGTGGAATACATAGTTTTTACGATATATACTTGTAATTCGTATCGTGAATCTACAAACATAAAAACAGTACAAACAAAACAACAAACAGAGTTGGTATTCACCTGATGAGCAAAGTAAAACTTGGCAGTTATAACCATTAGAACAAACTTCCAATATCTATATATATAAAATGATAAACTGACTGACCGATTGGTGATATATCAACGCACAGCAACTCGCTGGGTGTAGAGACTTGAAATTATGCACATAGATAGCTTATACAGTGTAGGCATCCACTAAGAAAGGATTTTTCGAAATTCAACCCCTAAGGGGTTGAAATAAACGTGCGCGAGTGAAGCCGCAGGTCAAAACTAGTAATAAATACAATGATGAATTCGTGAATAAACTGTTACTGGACTCATAAAAGAGAAGTCAAAGTATTATTGGAAAAAAAATGCATGAAGTTTCCAGACCATTCCCCAGGATTATAAACCGTAGACATCGGGAGAAACTTCCCAGCTTTTATACGCAAGTGAGATGCGTTTTATTGGTCTTTTATAAGTCTTTCTGCCCGTACAAAGTGGGTGAATTAGACTTTGTGTAAGAATAGGTTTTTTTTTAAATTGTATTCAGCTATAGGTTTTACTCGTATAATAAACTGAAGACCTGAAACTTGTTATTTCTGATTCAGGGGTTTCAAAGAGTTTTTGTCAAAGGTAGATTTTAATTTAAATAATATTATAAATAAACTTTATGTACAATATTATCTCAAATGGTAGTGCCCCCCTCTGAGCCGGAGGTTGCGGGTTCGATCCCCGCTCAAGGCCAACATTTGTGTGCTTGAACATGCTTTGTTGGCTTCGTGTCTAGTCGTTTAATATTTATTAAAGTAGTATCAGTTGTTTGGTACCCATAGTACAGGCCCTGCCTAGTCTCGGACTAAATAACTGTGTGTGAATTGTGTACCATAATTAAGCTATTGCATAGCTTCTATCGCGGGCCCTGAGCGCGGGGACCGAATCCAGAAATTCCGTAACGAAAAAACCTCACGCTCCCCACTCCGACGGGCACGGAGGCGTGGCTTGTTATTGGGCATAATCCAAACCCAAGTTATGATAGTAGATGGATAGATGGATGGATGGACGGACGGACGGACGGACGGACGGACGGACGGACGGACGGACCGACCGACCGACCGACCGACCGACTGACCGACGGACGGACGGACGGACCGACCGACCGACCGACCGACCGACCGACCGACCTACCGACCGACGGACGGACCGACCGACCCCACTCTGACGGGCACGGAGGTGTGGCTTGAAGGCCGTGCTTTGTCTAACGTCGTTTTTTTTCGGCAGTCTTGTTGATAAAAAATGCTATGCAATAGCTTTACCGCGGCAGTCCCCGAGTGCCACACGTCTTTTTATTAATATAATTATTAGTGACATAAAAATAGGTGGTGAACCCATACATACAAGTACCTTAGAATTAATTCTGGGACCTGCGGGTTTACTCCACGTTTATCTAGTGATAAATATGTACGTAAGTTTTTTCATTGATAAGAGGCGGGCTCAGTAACTACAGTCTCTATCTAACTATTAGTATTGACCTTCAATAAGTGAATTGTACATTCAAATGTTGAATAACACAAGTCGATTTGATTACGCCAATAGTAGCTAACAATGGGTACACATCGTCTATCGGATTTCCAGACACAATAGATTTTCAATTGTTTGCATAGTTATATATGGCTCCGTATATGCGAGATGAAACAACAAACATAATTCTACACCAATATTATAAAGAGAAGAGATTTGTATGTTTGTAACAAATAGACTGAAATGTTAGGGCATACTGACATCAAAAGGAAACAACTGTTTATATTGTCTCAATAATTATTAATTATTTATTTTCGATGATATGATATGATGATGATTTTAGTGATAGCCTAACGGTTAAAGAGCCGGCCGAAAATTAGTAAGGCTCGGGTTCGAATCCTGGCATGTACCAATGAGTTTTTCAAAAAACTTACGTACATATTTATCACTCGCTCGACGGTGAAGGAAAACAACATGAGGAAACCCGCATGGATATATACAGTAATGGAATACCTCTGACTACCCCCTCGAGGATAATAGGCGTGCGATTATTTAATTTTAATTTTTTTAAGTTTATCATTTTTATACAATATTTATACTTCATAACATCAATCATCATCAGTTTTTGTCACAAATGTCGCTTTAAAAATGACACATTGTTCATAGAAACTTTAAGTCTAAACCTTTGAGTAGAAGATTAATGATGTCATTATAAAAGATAATCAAAATAAACACAAATACAAACCGACTTCAACGAATCACTAAAAAGACTATTATTTGCATATTCAACATACATTACCTACAGTTACTAAACCTATTACGCTGATAGCGGGTGATTTGCTGATGTCCGTTGAGGAATTCCGTTCTTCACCTGTCACATATAGGACCACCTTTGAAGTTTACCAGTGTATGTAACAAAAATCGACATCGGTTCAAATTTGACGGAAATATGGATTTACCAAAGAGATTAAAATATAATAGGGCATAGAGGAGACAAAGCGAGGAAAATTTGAAGTCAAAAGTTATTCCAAGTGGAATAAGTCTAGTACGATTTCGACCGAATGACAGCTCGCGTTCATACTAACTGACATGACAAGGCCCCCTCTATGCCCTATTATATTTAAATCTCTTTGGGATTTACATAACAAAAATTGCTTGTCGGTGGAGTAGGTTTACGGACGATAATTTTACGTGATAACGTCCTATGAAAACATTGATGAAAAATTGCATATTGGAGTGGAAGAGAGATAGATGCGTCACAAGCTGAACGCTTAGGCTGATCGTGCCTCTCTATCGCTTGTTCCGCGCTCTCGCTTGCACGATCGCCTCAGTGAACGTGACACTTTTTAGTGCGTGCAACCGGCGGCGTTTTCTGCGTTATCACGTCAGAAACATACATGACGAAATGAGAACCTCCACCTTTTTGAAGTCTGTTAAAAGTGTATTTAAATCACGTAATCCTGCCCTCGGGAGGGGGACCGAGCCTCATTTATCATGTACCCCAAACGACACTAAGCTTACAATTTCATTTCTTGATGGTCCTTTATACCCTCGACAAAATGAAGTGGCTTACCCTAAGTTTGTGTCTTTATATAATAAGGAGCGTGCCCATCGGATTTGCGAGCGCGGATCCAGTTTATTCCCGTTCCCGTGGGAATTAAAAAAAAACCTTCCATACACACTAGGTTGCTTACGGCGTATAAGACACCTGACATAGCATATTTCATATATTCAGGTCATAGTCTCTAGGTGTAATCGTTTCAGAATATGTTTAGTACGTTTTTCTGTTTTCAACCAGATTTTATATTTTCCCGTGGGAATGAGATATTTAGTCCCAAACTAGGCAGAGCCTATACTATGGGTACTAAACAACTGATAAACATACTTAAATAAATATTAAACGGCCAGACACGAAGCCAACACACATGTTCATGCCCACAAATGTTGGCCCCGAGCGGGGATGAACCCGCGACCTCCGCCGCAGAAGGCAGAGTCACTACCAACTGAGCCAACAGGCTCGTCAAATGATGATGTAACAAAGTCAGCAAGGAGTATATTTCCGTAGCAAATTTTCGTTTTGATAGCTCATAAAAGGTAGCTCATTGGACTAGGTAGTAAAATAAAATAATATAAAATGTGTGAAAACGTTGGTTTGAATAACGCTCGTGAACTGTTACTGCCGAGTAGGCGCTGATAATTAGTATAAAAAGTTATATAGGCTGTCAAAAATACTTTGTAATTTTATTACCTACCCGGTTTTGTTACAATATACATAACTAGTGACCCGCCCCGAGTTCGCACGGGTGCAATGCCTATACTAAAACCTTCCTCTTGAATCACTCTATCTATTTGTTTTAAAAAAACCGCATCAAAATTCGTTGCGTAGTTTTAAAGATTTAAGCATACATAGGGATATAGGGACAGAGAAAGCGACTTTGTTTTATACTATGTAGTGAAGGGTGTTAGGGAAGTGCTTCCGAAAACAGGCCCCAATTCCACTAAATATCAACGGTTATAGTTGGATGACAATGACATAACAATGGTCAGACAAAGGCGTTATTTTGACACTTTTCAGAGCAAATAGCACCATCGACTGACCATTGCCATGTCATTGTCATCCAACTATAACCGTTGTCATTTAGTAGAATTGGCCCCCAGACAGGTGGTATGGTGGTGATTTCGGACACAATTCCATAAAAATTTACATGTAATAGATATTACACATCTAGGGAAGTAAAATAGGAAATGTCTCGACTCGCGTAATTGGCGACCGAGGCGAAGCCGAGGTTAACAAACATGTGATCTGCAGACGCTTTCTTATTTACTTTCCGAGTGTATACTTTTTTCAGCTCGACGGAGGCGGAAAGCGGCAACTTCGTTTAGAGTAGCGGGCAGAAATATGCCATTAAAAATACCTTTTTTTAATTTTCATTTATCATTCTGAAATCAAACTACATATAATATAAATAAATTTGTCTTATTAAAATATTAATGAAAAATAAATAAATAATCTCACGCCTTTTATCCCCGAGGGGGTAGGCAGAGGTGTTGAGCCCATCGCTGGACCGGGTCTGTTATACAAGCCTCAGAATTAATTCTGAGACCTGCGGGTTTCCTCACGATGTTTTCCTTCACCGAAAGGTAATACTTTTCAGATGTATGTAAGACTGTAAGTGTGCGCAGACTTTACTTAATATGCTACATGTTCACGAGAAGAAGAGTAATATTTTAAGTTCCTTTTACACGCAGCCTAGTTTTCTGTGTTTTAATAATTCATATGTACCTATTATCTATGTTTTGCAATTTCACGTAAACAACAGGGCAAAGAACTGACTTACAAAAGGCTTTCCAACACTCTTCAGTTTGATATAAACTGAATAACATACGAAAATAGACTCGAAAAATCCGAGAGATCTTCCTTGAAAGCGGCGAATAATTCATAAATCCGGCCGTGACTGGTCCGTACTATCCGGAGTGTCCGGATCCGTCATATTTTATTCACACGCGTCCGGAACTTCGAAGGGAATTAGTCGTCTGATTACGAATAGATTATGATTTAAGACCGTACTTTTGGCTTATTCGTGTAAGAAATTATATTATTATAAAATATTGTTCTTGTTAACAACCATTAGATGCCAGCTTATTCTTAGTGAACATACGCATTCAATTGACTAAAGCAATACTGTACTTAAATTGAATACTTTGTTTTGATTGGTTGTCTAAATCGGCACTTCTGATTGGCTGCCATCTTTGGTTATGAGTGGGGAAAGGAAGGGGTAGCAATGAAAGTTTATAAAATAGTGTAAAGCCGTTGCATTCGGCCAGTGTTGTTGTGAGAAGCGATAAGTAAGCAGTTTTTATGTAAATATTAATTAAGAGTGAATAAATGGGGGTGATATTTCTTGAAATAATTATTTATCTATTTAACTTCCATGTACCAAGAAAATGTACACATGGCGAACTTAATGCCTAAAGGCAATATCTACCAGTCAACCGTCA
The DNA here is from genome assembly GCA_963855545.1 of Ethmia dodecea. NCBI lineage: Eukaryota > Metazoa > Arthropoda > Insecta > Lepidoptera > Depressariidae > Ethmia > Ethmia dodecea. The sequence goes on from OY979458.1 coordinate 12,749,320, forward strand.
GTCTAAGCAGAAATAATTATGGCCATCGCCAGACGGGGTGCTGTTACACATGCCTCAAAATTAATTCGAAACCTGCGGGTTTCCTCACGTTGTTTTCCATAACCTTGAAGTGATGAAACATGTAGACGTAAGCTTATCAAAAAACTCATTGGTACATCTTCATATCTTGGTTATTGTTGTCAGGAAGAAATCGCTTAAAGCCATAAGACCGCCCATTGTACTTTTTAAAATAATTGTATCACTTATTGCATATTTTTATTGGTGTACAAAAAAGAGTTGTACTTAATTACGTGCCAGGATTCGAACCCGTGCGTCACGAATGAGAAGCGAGCTTAACCACTGGGTTATCAAGTGTTAGTACTTACTTAATTATAGTAATAAATTCTGGGACACAATTCAGTCTGAATTTGTCCCAAACTAGACAGAGCTACTATGGGTTCAAAACAACAAACAATAAATTTACACAGACCCAAAGTCAACTGTCATGTAATCGCATACAAATGGGTTTCAGAGAAAACAGAACAGTTATTTGGAGTCTAAAATGTACCTACTTATACAACCGAACTATTTAGGTCTAAGTCAATTATTCGTCTAAGTCCTGATTGTAGTTTAAGCAGATACATTCAGAAATCATCATCTTTAGATTATTTTATGTAAGTATTTTTGTTTTTATGTTTATTACGATATAGGGGAAAGTTAGCTATATTGTACCGATCGATTAATCGTACCACCAAGGTATTTCCTACTAAATGCACATATTTTTTTTGATCTGGCAACACAAATCTAATGCGGGCAAAAATTCGGAAGCCATGGTAGTTGGTCACGTTGCTGCAAGAACCCATTTGTGTTTACGAGAAAAAAGTATGTTTTTGGTGGTGTTAATGTAATTTTTTACCTTGAAATTCTGAACTTCTGCAGACAAACAGTAAGACATACGTGAATCTCTATTTTGTTATGCTAATAACAAATTATTTAACTTTTAATTCGTGAGACAATCACGCCGCAGTTATTTAAGGTTATGATTTGACATGGCGTTTTTCCAAAATGGGGGTTGTTTTGCAAATCGTACCATTTGAGAGTTTCGAAATCGTACCGGTACAAATTACCATTTATATGAATATTTTTTAACTCTAAAAATGAAATTTAGTTATCTAATCCCCACTGTAATTTATGTAAAACCTGCTAAATTTACTTTGTCTTGACAAATTTCTCGTGGGTCAAGTTAATAAATGTATTTTGATTAATTGAATAAATAATTAAATCTATGAATTTATGAAACAGATTTAAACATTTAGTTATTATGACTTATTAGATCTTAAAACCTGTTAATCAATAAGAAAATCTGAAGTAAGCACAATTTAAAAACCACAGTCAAGCTGCTCTGTTAATCGTACCGATGCCGCGATGGTTAATATTTAACAAAATAATTTGTTTAACAAAATATGCTTATTTATCTATAAAAACATTGCATATACAAATGAATCAATATAACAGGGTATGTAAAAATAATAAATATATTTTATTTCCAAAAATAAGGGGAAAATAAATGTGTAATATTTTATTTGAAATTTGTATGGAGAATTTCTAAGTACGATTTAGAAACCGTAAGGTACGATTAAACATACCGGTTTTCTAAATCGTACCAATGGATAGTTTTTAAAAATAAATATTTCAAGCATATACATGCTAAATATCTACAAAAACAGTTTCATGTAGTTAAAGTCTTTTAACCATAGTATCTTACAAAAAAACAATCATGAATATATTCTTTATAGTTTTTGCACAAATCGAAAAAATCCTTAGGGGGGACAATATAGCCAACTCTCCCCTATAGTATGTATGAGTTTATATTATCGACATATTATATAAGTATTTAGGATTTACCGTAATGTAATGTTTTGTTCATTAATTATTATTACTATTTGCGGCCCATTCCGCCAAATGATTTCTGCTTAGCCTGATGGTTGACTGGTAGATAATGCCGTTAGGCATTAAGTTCGCTGTTTGTACATTTTTTTGGCACATGAAGTTAAATAAATAAATAAATTAATTAAAATACATAAAATAAATTAATGATTTTCGCCTTTTATCCCCGAGGGGGTATTCAGAGGTATTCCATTTCTGGAAATACCCACTTTTCAGAGAAATCATATTGTCTCTGCGTATGCAAAAATAAACCTTCCTAAAAAGTATTTATCACAAAAAACAGGTAGGGTAGGCAAAGATACCTTACCTACCAGTTCTTATAAATTAATCATTATCTACTACCCTTTATAAGTAAGTACTCAAGATAGGTAGGCGCCGCAGAGCCGCGCCATGTCGGCCGGTTCCAATAACTACGAGTATATTAAGATAATATTTAGTGTATAGTATTGCTCACCCCTTTGTATTCGTATTATTTTGTATTCTACTGCGATAAGATAAGGACGACGATAAAGATGATAGTTTTTTTTTGCCTGATGCGTTTTAGGACTTTAAATCTTAATAACTCATCTATACTAATATTAGAAAGAGGAAAGATTTGTATTTTTGTATGTTTGTTACGAATAAACTGAAAAACTACTGGACCGTTTAAAAATATTTTTTTTATAAAAGAAAGCTAGAAGATCCCTGAGTAACATAGGCTATATTTTATTCCCGTATTCCCACGGGAATGGGAACAACGCGGGTGAACCGCGCAGAACCGCTAATATTATTATAAATACAAAAGTGAGTTTGTTTGTTACGCTTTCACGCCTAAACCACTAAACATTATATATAAAGTTCTTTCACCAATGGAAAGCTTCATAATCATGGAGTAACATAGGCTATATTTAATTCACGTATTCCCACGGGAACGTGAACTACGGGGGTGAAACCGCAGGGCGCTGTCAGTATATCTAATAGGTAAAAAAGTGACTTTGAATACTATTTATACGTAGTCTGTTCTATAGTTCGAGGATTGTGTTTAATTTAATTCACATTGAAAAGGATTCTAAAAAATATCTTTGCGTTGTTATGATCAGCTATTCAATGTAATGTGATTTATTCAAAGATATTATATATAGAAAGACGTAGATATGTTACTAGAGCACGGAAAATGAGACCGACAAATGTAGTTAATTAACCACATTTTATTTAGTCGCATTGTGTTTCAAGTCGTATTTTAAGCGCAACTCTTAACAGATAGCTCTCTTTTTCTTTATTATTCGTTCTTATCATCTTTCCCCGTCATTGTTGTATCCTATAAATACGCTAAGAAGTAAGTATGTACATGTTGTAGCACACTCGTAGGGGATCAATTTTCAAACGCAAGCAGTATGAATATAACTCATCCTTACTTTAATACCTTTGGATTTATTCACGTAATCTGACTAGTATACATACAGGCATTACAAAATTATGTATACATATTAGTGTCCGACCGAAACTGGTTTTCCGGTCGAAACCGAAACCGAATATTCACGTGGTCAAGTATAAAATGCCTTAAAATACTGAAATTTAATGCATTTTATCCTTCATTCTGCATTAATTAGGACATGAAATGTATATTAATTTTGTTGTAATCATTTATTTAATGTAATATAAAAAAATATTAACGCACGACCATTCCCGAACAGGGCAGCCAGCGTCGCCGCGAGAAACGAAGTTAGGCGAGCGTGCACGACAACTTCTGAAATCAGTTTCGGTTTCGGCAAAAGTTTCGGCCAATTTTGGGGGGAGGGCAGGGGCCCTCCCCTCGGTTTTCGAGACGGTTTTTATTTTGGATTTTCCTATTGTAAGTCCACAGCGACTATTAAATGACATTCCAGTTACAAAAATGGACTGAGCAATTTTCCCGTGCAAGGTACGTCTGAGTTTTGTTGTTTCTACCAGGAGATTTTTTTGAATATTTCGCATATAGCTTTCTTAACACACATGAATATTGCTGGCGAAGAAAATTTTGAGTGAGCATTTTTCCCAACAAAGATATGAAATAAATAAGTATTTCTGTAAAAAATACCTAAGTTCGGTTCGGTTTTTTTTTGGATTTTTTTATGCAAGTATTGTCTCATACTATACTACAATCCGGCAAAGTTTCATCGACTGAGGAATTAATGTTGGGGTCTTAATACAAAATTCAAAAAAAAATCCGCTTCATTGACTGGACTAATTGTCGGAACTGGAAGAAATTCAAGTGGGACCACACTGGAAGCCCTTTTTTTTTCAAATAAAAAAAAGAATCTTCAAAATCGGTTCCGGGTCTTGCCCGTGGTCCACCTATTATTGAGTCCACCTGGATGGACCATGGGCAATTATTTTTACCCATGGACCACCTGGTACTACAAGAAAATCATTGTGATTGAAATGTATTGCCCGTGGTCCACCCAGGTGGACTCAATAGGTGGACCACGGGCAAGTAGCTAGTCGAAAGTTCTGAGGTAACAAACATAAAAAAACAGTCGAATTGATAACCTCCTTTTTTAAAGTCGGTCAAAAATAGTTTAGACTATTCAATTTCAAACGCTTATATCACGCTCAAGTTGCACTAAACAAGCTTTTGTATACCTTGTATGGGTATGTATATACCCATTGATTACAGTAGGTACCTAAGCATGGAAGATTAATACCCTGTAACAGTTTTTGATAGATAATATTAGGTGTATCAAAATATGTTTAGCTTTACGAAATATAATATTTTCTTTTCAAAACGGTAGAGCAAAAGTTGTACGAAAATTCATTGTAAATCGAGCGATTTTAGTACTACAAAAAGTAATTTAATAAGCACAGATGAAAAACAAAATATCTTTAGAATATTGGTAATTTTATTATTGGACTTATTTATGGTTTGTCAATTTTATTACTTGAACAAGCCTTTGGACATTCGTCTTTTTGGACATTTTGCTTTTTGGAGATTAGTCGTGCGAATCACTGCAGCATTCTAAAAAGAATTTTAAAAAGAAAGGAGAAAAAACTCGTAACTCGTAAACAATTTAAAAACATCGCTTTTTCTAGAAAGGCCTTATGATCTTAAAGTCTGAAGGTTGGGAGGACAAGGGATTTGCTCTAGATTTGCGACACATTTTTCTGAGCAAGATAAAGTCTCGTTTTATACAAGAATTTATTGAATGTTTCACAAAAAAATCCTTTGTATACAAAAATAGGGCTAGAATTTACGAAACTTTTTTGGGCTACAAAAATATTGGACATTTAGATAGATAGGTGCATAGCTCGTGTATTTATTGTTCAGTTTTGTTAGTGTCATAGAATGGCTAGGCATAGTCGTATCTAAAACTAGCTTTTATTATTGTTCTGCGCGGTTTCACTCGCATAGCTCCCGTTCCCGTAAAAATATGGGAATAAAATATAGCCTATTAACATAGGCTATATTTTATTAAGAATTATAACTAATTCTTTACAAACACACAATAATAAAAATCTTTTCTCTTTATAATATTAGTTACAATGTATATAAAAAGTTTCATGAGCAGTGATAGCCTTTACGGTTAAGAGTTAAGAGCCGGCCGAAAATCAGTGAGGCTCGGGTTCGAATCCTGGCATGTACCAATGAGTTTTTCAAAAACTTACGTACATATTTATCACTAGCTCGACGGTGATGGAAAACATCGTGAGGAAACCCGCAGGTCTCAGAATTAATTCTGAGACATGTGTAAATAGACACGATCCGGCGATGGGCTCTTCCACAGACCATTAATCTAGCTCACCACCTATCACGTTTAGGGGGTCCAATGTATCTCGTGAAATGTGGGTATATTCAGTAATGGAGTACCTCTGCCTACCCCCTCGGGAATGAAAGGCGTGAGATTTTTATTTTTAATTTTGTATATTATAAAAAGTTTTCTTTGTCATTTGTATGTTAAAATTTAACAAACCGACAGACTTACTTTCGCATTTATAGTATAATCGTAGTTGGTATTTTTGCAAATGATGGTCGAATCTTGTAGAAGCAGCGTAAGCTTCATCAATATATTGAAATTTCTCCAATAATCTCAATACAACATCTGTTCCAATTTGGCCTGATAATCCAGTTAATTTTGCCTGAGCGCTGGGCAAATTAATGAACGGCGCTGGCATGCGTATTATGTCCATGTACTATCATGACACATCGCTTGTGTATCGATTGTACACAGATAATAAATTTTCGAGATCATAATTCATAATTGGAAGTGGCCGAGTCGGCAGAAAGTGACCTAAGCGTACTTACATCGACCAGATCGGCGATGTATTGAAAAAAAGCCAGATATACTCTACACGAAACCGACGAGCTTGTATGAACTGATTGATAGATGTGGATGAGGCTCGAGAGGTATGCCAGGATCGTAGCAGGTGGTAGGCTGCTGTCTCTGCCTACCCCTTCGGGAAAAAGGCGTGAGCATATGTATGTAATTCAATAACAGATCGATGAAGAAAGAACGATGAAGGACGACGATTGTTTGTAACCAATGCGTGTTGCCAGTGATGACTTATGGCACAGAAACGTGGTCACTAACCGCTGGCCTTCTGAAGAACCTCAGTCACCCAATGAGCCATAGAGAGAGCTATGCTCGGAGTAAGCCTTAAATGTACTTATAGTTTTTTTTTTGTAAATTATAGGGATCAAAGATACCTTTTGAAATAAACAATAATGAATAAGATGTGGTTATGACTACCCCAGAAAAATGAGTTCTTAGTTACTGGCCATGTAACCCTAACAACTTTGTTGACTGTACTAAGGTTACCGACTTAGCTCTCGCAGTGGGCAGGCCAGATCGCTCGAAGAACCTATGACCGATGGGGAAGAAAGGTTCTCGAGTGGCGACCATGACCACGAACCGGAAGACGCAGCGTTGGTAGGCCTCCCACCAGGTGGACCGACGACATCGAAGTCGCAAGCAACCGGTGGATGCAAGCAGCAAGTTGCCGTTTGTTGTGGCGTTCTATGGGGAAGGCTTGTTCAACAGTGGACGTCTTCCGGCCTTTGAGTATTAAACCAACAGGAGACGTCACGCGCACTAGTTTCTTTACAAAAAAGTCTGCCAATTTCTGCGGGGGGGACGAGGAAACAATCACAAATAATGTTAAAACAAACGCATTTTTTGATAAAAAAATTAAACACTAGCTTGAACTAGGTGCACACAAATACATTCACCAATACAAGCACTCCGTGAACTCAAACAAACTAGTTGTATTTAACCGGTGTGCTCAAAGACCGACACGTTTTTTGGCAGAGGGGAACGCCTGTCAGTGGCGTCTCCGGTTGTTTTAATACTCAAAGCTTCCGGCTGATGATGGATGGAAAAATATCGTGAATCGATTCTGTCATCATCCAGGTCTGGCAATGGACTCACCACCAGGAGTACATACCTAAGTGGTGTCCACTGGCTAGTAAATTCGCATTAGAATGTTCGCAATTCAAATTTTATAAAAAAAAATTATAATAGTATGTCGTAGACGAATGGTTTTTGTGACTGGAAGTGCAATGTTAGTACTATTACTTATCCTGTGGCAATGGTCGAAAATAATAAGGGTCGCGCCACATCCGCGGAGCGTACAGCGCGAGCGCCGAAGGTTCGGTGAACAACATACATTACGGTTGACGCGGGTGGCTGATCCATTTCTTTTTAAAGTGGAACATCAATGTATGTTGTTCACCGAAACTTCGGCGCTATACGTTCCGCAGATGTGGCGCGACCCTAAACGTCATAAAATTAAAAAAAAACAAAGTTTCCATTCACTTAATTCACGACCTTTTGTACCACCTGTCGTTTAGGGATACAACATTTTTTTTTATTATTGATAGGCTTACTCTGGACCCCAGACTTCCCCGAAGGCAAAGACTACGATGGGACGAGCTTGTCCAGAAGATGCCTGTTCATACTCGTACATACTCGTATATGTAAGATTATTGGATAAGTCTGTAATAAACTATCTACCGAAGACACTATATTCCGCTCGGCAGGAGAACAGCTGTCTCAAACGACCGTAGCGTTGTTGAATTAATTCCAATGGACGTATTTGCTACATCGATAAACTGTTGTACATACAGTCCAAAGGTACATAATAGGGGCGACTTTGCTTTACACCGACTAAAGTTATTTTAGTATATTCCTCTCTTTGTCTTTACTCAAAAAAAGAAAAGGGATAGAAGATAACCTACCGAATTTAGTCCTGTCAGAGGCTGTATTTTAGTCGTGACTTCAAACATCAAACTGTAATATGTCTTAGTTGACAGGACTAATTTTAATTTGATAGGACTAAATATTTTTCGTCTCTTTTCTTTTCTAGGAGAAATAAAACGATAGGAGTAAACTAAAATAAGTTTAGTCGGAACCATCGCAAAATGTCAGATACGCACGAATCCGTCATTTTGCGAATCTGTCATTTTGCGATGGTTCCGTTTAGTCGCTGTAAAGCAGAATCGAACCCAATGTAGACTAACATAATAAAATTCAAGTCTGTGAAATCAGGTATATGTTTCATCTTCGCACTCGGCCTTGAAGCTGAGGTATGTATATGATAAAATTTATCACTTCATGATGTGGTAGTCTAATAAACTTTTTTTGCCGACGGAAAATGCATTACTGCATACGCACCTACCGGGAGCCGGAGGTTATGCGGGGCTCTGTAGCCTAGTGCTGCCATAACCATTGAAAACCCTGGGGTGTGCCTCCTGGACCTCTCGCGCCTCATCCACATATATCAATCGGTTCATACATTTTCATCGGTTTCGGGTACTCTTTATTTGTCTTTTCTTCAATATACCTATGGCCGATCGGATCGTAAACTAAGTACGCCTAAGTCACCCGCTGCCGACTCGGCCATTCACAACAACCTTGCATATTTGGCTCGTTAGACGCCTTTCATTCATCCGCTCGATATGTCCAAACCACCTGAGCATTCCTATAGCTGTCGTCACTACATCCTCTTTCAAATCAGCAGGCAAAAGCTAGTAAGTAAATAAAGACGTCTGTACACGTTCAGTCACGTTTGCGCTTGGCTCTCCGCCAATGGAAACGCACCCTAAACCTTCCCTGCACGTAACAGCTGTCGCAAACGGTTTCAACGTTTTCGGAGAATAAATAAATAAATACACTCCATTTGTAAATACGTAGCTGGAACCAGCTTTATACCGGCGGTGGATCAAGTCACAATTACATTTCAAATACAGCTTTTATCGCCATGGAGTACGGTCCAAAGTCCTAAATGAAACTGTAGGTTGATAAGTTGAACATTGTATTAAGGGTAAGTTGGTTTTAAAGGGAACATTATGTTTTGTGTTGAAATACTGTGTAGTCAAAGAGGTTGGAAGAAAATCATTCTCTTTCCTATGAGAGATAAACTTTTTCTTTAAACGTCTTTGACTGTAGTACATGGCGCTTTGTAGATTGTGTTATATAAGTAATTATTTCTGGTTTTGAAACCAATATGGCGGATGTCAAAGGGTGAATTTTAATCTCTTTGGGGTGAGGCATATCTAGCACTAAACTGTATGTATAACCTTTTACTTGTAAAAATATGTGTAGGTATAATAAAATAAATAAATAATGTCATGCCTTTTATCCTGAAATTTAATCCGTGATTATTTATTTTAAGAATAAAATATAGCCTATGTTACTCAGTGATAATGTAGCTTTCCATTGGTAAAAGAATTTTTAAAATCTGTCTAGTAGTGTTTGAGTTGTTCGTTACAAAGATACAAAAATACAAATCTTTTCTCTTTATCAAAGATATCTTTGCTCTTCATATGATTATTGTAGATATAGATAAAAGGTCTGTGAAAAAATATCACTAACTCGACGGTGAAGGGAAACATCGTGGGGAAACCCGCAGGTCCCAGAATTAATTCCGAGGCATGTGTAACAGACCCGGTCCGGTGATGGGCTCACCACCTATCACGTTAAGGGCACCAAAGAATATACTGGTGAGACTAACCTAACCTAACCCATCAAGGATAAAAGGCGTGAGATTTTTTTTTCAATAACTTTTTTGCTGAATGAACGAAAGTGAAAATAGTCATATAATACCGAATGCAGCAGTACTGGTGCATTCAAGCCATGAAGCCGCAACAAATCATTGAAACCCCATAAATTTACAGTCAAAAGTTTCTGAAATTTATTTTCAACGCTTTGCGATTTCAGTAGCTCATAAAGCTATTTAGCAAAGTTAACGGTGGTTTTATGTTCTTGCTCTATTTGTTGCTGAAGGGGTCGGAATCAGGGTCATAAGGGGGTCGCAAAGGTCGTATTATTTTATGAATGCACTATACTCATAAGTGCTTGTTTAGTGTCTAATATGGCCAGAGAGCCCATTGAATTGAATCGCAACCTTTAGCCTCAAATAGAACATATAGCTCTGGGCTTTTAAAATTGTGCGCAGTAACGAAAAAAAAAACTAGAATTATTAAAAAAAATCAAACAAAGTGTAGAAAAAAATAAAAATAAATAAAATAAAGAATCTCACGCTTTATATCCCGGGGGGGGGTAGGAAAAGGTATTCCATTTCTGGATATACCCACTTTTCACGACGAATTCTTTGGACCCCTAAACGTGATGTGGTGTTTCAGAATAACTAACATATAGAACTAAGTAGATTTTTAAGGGTTTCAATCAAACCGTTTCGTGTCAAACTAGGCAGAGCTTATACAACGCATAACAGAAAAAGCGCAATTCATCATACACCCCAATTAGTATATTAATATAAAAAAAATATGATGCAATCGAACTTTAGTTTTGTCTAACCAATTTTCTTAAATATCGATTAATAATAAGACGATTTCCATATAAAGCACTAAATTCAGCTACGCTAATTCATTTTTGGGTAAAATTTAACACATATTAAAAATTGCTAAAATTTAAATTCGTATAAGTAGTCGATACTGAACAAACGAAAATATACATTTATTTACAAAGAAAATATACATTGATTTACAATAATTACAGATAAAAAATGTCCTCCAAAGAGGAACCATGTGGGACAGTGCCCAGAAGACTGGCAGCATTCCCTCTCTGGATAGCTAGGCTGATCCTTTGACAGAGATAGCTGCCAGCCCTCTGGTCACCTGAAGCCTCGACCAAACGCACTGACAGCTCTTTGAGGAGCTGCCGCGCCCCCGGACCCCACGGTCCCATGGTCTCCACCCCAAACGGCACAAATATGTAGCCCTCATTGAGGTCGGCATATTTGCGCCGCTTCAGGCGTTCAGCGGCCGCAGCCGCCGCGCCAGCGCCCACAGAGGTGGCATCGATGTGGGATGGGGCCAATGTGTCGGCACATGTGGCATCCCACACCAGCGACCTGCCATGTCTCCATGGCCCGACAGTCATACCATCAGGCCTCCCGCCACCTATTCGTGTGATGCCGTTAGGCTCAAGAATAGCTGGGATACCAGCAGTGGTGAGAGCCCTGCGGATGATGTCGTTGAGGCAACTAATGAACAAACTAATTTTAGGAATAGCGCTTATTCTGTTACATGTTGTATTATGGCTTTTCACCGACATTGACTTTTAAACTGAATCAAAAACTTTAACAGCCATTTTTCGAATCCAAATTAATTGAATTTAGCGATGAGGACTTGCCGTTACATTTATTTTTCTTTTAACACAATGAATATTCAAATTATTCCTGAAGAATTGATGCTTCAATCGACGAAGTATTATTGGATTCTGAAATGTTGTCATCCAGTTATTATTCTGTCGAAAAGTTATTTAATTTCAGATATTTTGTAAGAATGATTGATCTAATGGAAAAATAAAAGAATTTGATATCTAAATCAGCTCAATCGTTATTATTCCTTTGTTCTTTCTAAAGCAAATGCTGCGAAATGCAAAAGGGCTTGTATCTCATTCATGAGATATGTACAGTCAAGAATACATGAAGCTTTACACTTGTTGCGAGTCTGACTTCTATGGCGATTGTAATAAGAACAAAGTTCAATGTGTCAAGAAGCTCCGAGTGCTCTTGACTGTACCAGTTCGATTTATAAAAACTTTACCCGTAAACAGCAAAACAAGATAGAATTATATTACATTAAGCTCATTAACTGAAAATTCAATTCAAATAATTTATTTCTGTACATAGGTAAAAAAAATAGACTTCGAAACGTAGGTAACTCTGTGAAAATAGTGACCCCTTACACTCTCGTGCCTATCTACACGAGAAAGAGTGAGACAAAACAGTAGACATAACTTTGTCACTGCGCTCATTGTTAGGACGACTGACTCCGGCTCTGTGCCTACCAGTCGCCAATAAAACTCGATATTCTTGTAGCACGTGACGTCATCACAGTGCACCCATTGTTCTCGCCTATTTTACGTGCGTGTTCTGTGCGTTTGTGACGTCAACACTCGCTTGGGCATTTCAATTTATGATCTTAGTAATATTGTTTACGATGTGATACTGAAAACCAAGGGGATGAAACAATATTTTTGTATTATTCGTGTCATGAATCGCACTTGGATATAAGGGTTCTGTATTAACCAGCACATGAATCCACACTATCATTACTATATGACATCACACATTTACTAAGGATTCGAACAGGAGTCTCACGTTTTATAACCATATCATTTATTTTCTGTAGGTACCTACAAAAAGTACACTTACAAAGGTTATACTATCAAAATTCCGAATCATTTATTTCTGTAGGTAAACAAAATTAACACTTAGATACGTCAATAGTCTAATAATAAGGCATTCTAAACTCATCCTCGGCTGAATGTAAACAGCAGCCCATCTCCATCGACGAGTTGCTGGTTCCAAATGCAGTACCCCGAGAAGAGCCAGCAAGAAACTCAAGGGCAGCTCTTTTTAATGTCATCACTACTCTTTATCACTGTTAGTGATCGGACTAGGTTGATTGATTATACGTACCTGCATCATAACATCAGATCGATCGATCGGATCGGCGATGTATTGAAAAAAAGCCAGATAAAGAGTACCCGAAACCGACGAGCTTGTATAAACCGATTGATGGATGTGGATGAGACACGTGAGGTATGCCAGGATCGTAGCAGGTGGCGAGCTGTTGTCTCTGCCTACCCCTTCGGAGAAAAAGGCGTGAGCATATGTATGTATGTAGCATAATATCAGAATATGGACATGATATTTCTAGAAATCATACCGAAATTTCCAGAAATGTAAAAAGTGTAATAAAATAAAAAAACCGGCCAAGTGCGAGTCGGACTCGCGCACCGAGGGTTCCGTACAACCTTGCAAATTTATGGTTTTCGTAATTTTTCCTTTATCTATGCTATAAGACAATGCTTCGTACCAAATTTCAAGATTCTGAGTTCACGGGAAGCACCCTGTAGGTTTTGATTCCCTTGCAAGTGTCGAAAATTTGCGGCATAAACGGCTGTATCTTTTGATTGCGTTGGCTTAGAAGTTTGATTTTTTCACAGCTTCAAGGGACAGTAGACCTGAGTAATTGATATAAATTTCAGCTTCATACCTCCACGCGTTCTTGAGAAAAAGGGTCTTGACAGACGGACGGACGGACGGACAACAAAGTGGTCCTATAAGGGTTCCGTTTTTTCCTTTTGAGGTACGGAACCCTAAAAACGTACTTATAAGCAAACAAAACCACCAAAAGTCCACTTATTGAACGTCATTTCAACTCCACCGCTTCAGCATGTATGGTTGAGGAGAAGAAGCGGGGCAAGAAACTCCTCAACACAATATTCTTTTAATCAATTGTTAACACTAAATTGGGTTACATAATTTCGTTTGTTTTTCGCTATCGTATACTGGAGGACCTCAAATCAATCTACCTACTTTGAACACTGTGACGGTGCTATGACATTAAAAAGAGCTGCCCTTGAGTTTCTTGCTGGCTCTTCTCGGGGTACTGCATTTGGAACCAGCAACTCGTCGGTGGAGATGGGCTGCTGTTTGCATTTAGCCAATCTTCATGGACGAGTTTAGAGTGCCTTGTTATTAGACTATTGACCTTTCTAAGTGTACTTTTTATACCTATAGAAAATAAATTATTTTTGACTTTTAATTTTGATATTCTATGCTTATATGCGGTTGAACAATTGCCAGGTTAAGTAAGAAGACCTACACCTCGGTACCAGACAACCTCATGGCCAGATGCATCACTACAGCACAACCTTGCAGGACTAATTCCGTTTAAACCTGGTTCAAAGTTAAACCGTTTAAACCGGTATCAGTAATAGAACTAACATAGTTGTTAACTGTAACAGTCTGATCCGGTATTGTTGTGTAATTGTCTTATAACTTCAGTTTTAGTTTCATTGGAAATCCTCTAATTGTGTTTGCGTCAATAACTATATGAAATTCTATATCTATGATACTTTCTTCTTCTCTCTCTCTTTGCATATTCTTCTATCTACATCTACAAATAAAAAAAATCTCACGACTTTCATACCCGAGGGGGTAGGCAGAGGTATTCCATTACTGGATATACCCATATTTCACGAGATACATTGGATCCCTAAACGTGATAGGTGGTGAGCCCATCGCCGGACCGGGTCTGTTTACACGTTACGCGGGTTTCCTCACGATGTTTTCCTTCACCGTCGAGCTAGTGATAAATATGTACGTAAGTTTTTGAAAAACTCATTGGTACATGTCGGGATTCGAAGCGACAAACCGTTAGGCTATCACTGCTCCTACAAACATATAAGAATACAAATCTTTATACCTCTTTATACCTCTGCCGATTTCTTTGGGAATAAAGACGTGAATATATTTATTTATTTCATTTTAATTTGATTCTTTTCTGTATATTCAAATAAACGGTCTAAACGACGCAATAACTCAAAACTACAACAAATAAAGGTCACCCCACACTCGCTCCGTATAACCGCGTAAAAATACGAGATGAATATGGCCCCGTTATAAATGGGCCCATAAACGCTATCAGCGAGTGGGCTGGACTGGACATGTGGAGGTGGGTCAATCCGTGATGTATGGGGACTATTGACAGTTCGGTTGAATAGCTGGCTTTGGGTTTTTAAAATAATATTGATGTATTAGTACGAATAAAGTTTTTAGAGAAAGAAATACTGGAAAGGTTGGCCAGAAAATTGGAAAATTCCGAGAAACTGAAAGTGCTTTATCATGGGTTTTGGACAAAACAACGTCGGTACAATACTATTATTTTTATGACTAAGCCGTCTGTCTATCTATATAAGAGTTTATTTTAAAGAGTTTTCATGATATTTGGGGATTATTATGACGGATGTCCTGACAAATACGTATAAAAATTAGTGTCTGACCGAAAGTTCGGTTTCGGTTTCGGCCAAAAATCAAGTTTCGGCGGCAATTTCGATATCGGACAAAATTGGCCGATACTTTTGCCGCAACTGAAACTGATTTCGGAAGTTGTCGTGAACGCTCGCCTAACTTCGTTTCTCGCGGCAACGCTTTGGCGGAGGCTGGCGGCCCTCTTCGGGAATTGTCGTGCGTTTATATTTTTTTATATTAAGTACATATATTATGAAATAAATTATTACAACAAAATTAATAATAATAATAATAATAATATAATAATATAATCTCACGCCTTTTATCCCCGAGGGGGTAGGCAGAGGTATTCCATTACTGGATATACCCACATTTCACGAGATATTCAAAATTATTATACTGTGTTTCCATTTCATGTCCTAATGAATGCAGAATAATTGGTAAAATGCACCAAATTTCTGTTTTTATACTTGACCACGTGAGTTTCGGTTTCGGCCGAAACTGAATCCACGGCCGAACATTCGGTTTCGGTTTCGGCCGGAAAACCAGTTTCGGTCGGACACTAATAAAAATATAGTCTTCTAGGCACTGTAACACCAGTCAGGGTTCCTCTTTGGAGGCCTTTTTTGTAGATATTGTAAAAACAGTACGTTTTCTTTTGTATAAATAAATAATCTAACGTCTTTTATTCCCGAGGGGGTAGGGAGAGGTATTAAATTTCAGGAATACCCACATTTCACCAGTATAATCTTTGGAACTTTGGTGGTGGCCCATCGCCGGACCGGGACTGTTACACATGCCTCAGAACTAATTCTGGGACCTGCGTTTCCTCACCATGTTTTCCTTCACCGACGAGCTCGTGACAAATATGTAATCTTTCAAATAAAACAACAAACAATAAAAATCAAAGCATGAGTCAATAGTAAGCTTCACACTACGTTGGTCAAAACCATCCAAAGGATATTAAACTAGTTTAGTAAACCGTTATTTGTTAGCATTACGGCTAAGCCCGCAGAATCATGATGGCCGCCCTCAATAAATTTCGTTCTATCTGTTCTGTACACAACTCATTTACCCCAGCTATTGTGATAGGTCGTAGATTCGATTTTTTATTAATATCGAAAGGGTCGAATATTCTCGTGAAGAGTGGGTATTTCCAGAATTGGAATACCTCTGCCTACCCCTTTGGGGATAAAAGGCGTCAGTATATTTATTTATTTATTTTCATTTATATTTCTGGTATCTCTGAAAAGGCTCTAATGATTGTGATGCAATTTTGTTTACAGATACAGTGTTTCATTTTAAGTTCAACTGCATAGCTGTATTTTCTGTAAAATCTAAATTTTTTACAAATATTTTTTTTATATAGTACAGCCACTCAACGGCAGATGGCGTTGGTTCGTGAACGAGCGAAGCTCGGTCTCCCAGTTACTCTTTTTTTTAAATTAATATAAAGCGTTGTTTACGAGACAAGGTAACACAGTACCAGTACTTTATTCCTGTCATTTATGGAGGCTTACATGGGGATGGCGTGAATATAATGAAGACAGCCGTGACGTAAGCCGTCATAAATCGCCGCGACGCGCGACGAAGCGCTGGATGAACTGATCTTTATTAATTTTGCTGCGGACATGTTGTGTGACGCGACGACTAAGGTTTCGGCGCTTGTGGTTGGAAACTTTGAGGTTATGATATAAAAATTTAAGTTGTTCACTCTTTCACTCAAGACTTTATATTATTATGCACCGTGCGGTACCAGAACAATTAAAAATCTATTGTGTCCCATTTTCTTGGTTTAATAGGATTTGTTACTGTAATTGGAAAACGCTAGTGATTATAACTTGAAAAATAGTATTAAATGATAATAATAATATTTTTATTTTTTTATTAAAGAATAGTATTATTGACATGATAATGAAATTTAGTACGATGCTATACAATATCATCATCAACCTGTAGCTGACCACTGCCGACCTATATGTCTATGTATCCTACTAATATTATAAACGCGAAAATTTGTAAGTGGATGTATGGATGTTACTGCACGTATTTTTGTGAGACTTTACAGTTATATAGATTTAATATTAGAATAAACCATATGCTATATTTTATCCCCGTATTAAAATTAAGCAACGGATTTTTTTTCAGGCATTTTTTTCGTATATTTTTATGAAAAGTTCTAAAGATTTTGTGTTCTTAATTTTCATGGCTGTTTTATGTTGTCAAGAATGTTGTAGACACCTGTAATTGGCATGGAACTGTCTAAGATTTTTATTCTTTTTTGTATAATTATAATACGTCAATTTTGTCTATGAGTCCGTGAATTTTGTCTAAAACTTGAAACAAAATAATAATAAAATTACATAAACTTTTAAAGTCTAATTATAATGGTTAACAGGGTGAAACTTAAGGTGTATATGTTGTTGGTGTTTCTTATATCTCTTACATCTTAAATTTTTTTGTACCATGGTTCTTGCAAATAAAGGATTTCACTTCATTTCATAAATAAAACCTCGAGTAGGCGAACTCTGAACAAAGTAGTCCGGTTATACTCACAGATTAATAAAATAACTCATTATTATGTTTGCTCGGTCGAGCTCTAATATCATCTGCTTTTATTTCCACAACAGTAGGGGAGGAGAGGGAGGAAGGAGGGGGGGGTGAAGAGAGTGAGATATTTAGACTTGGTTTTCATAAATGGTACTCAGTGGTGGCGATATTAAAAACAAATGAATGCGCCGGTCCCTTATTGGCTAGGCCTATTCACGCGAACAATAACATATAGCTCTAAAGAGTAAAAACACCAAAGAGATTAAAATATAATATGGCATAGAGGGGACATAGCGAGGAAAATTTGAAGCCAAAAGTTATTCCAAGTGGAATAAGTCAAGTACGATTTCGACCGAATGACAGCTCGCGTTCATACTAACTGACATGACGCTTGAGCTTCAAACATGCTTCAAATTTTTGTATGAAAATATTCCCAATGTCCTATCCCCCTCTATGCCCTATCATATTTTTTTATCTCTGAAAAAAAACCGACTTCTACTTACATGGTTTTCTCAAGGATTCCATGGTCAGACAGAACTGGACCACACGGCTTAATATAAATATATATATAAATATATTAATATAATCTCACGCCTTTTCATCCCCGAGGGGGTAGGCAGAGGTATTCCATTACTGGATATACCCACATTTCACGAGATACATTGGACCCCTAAATGTGATAGGTGGTGAGCCCATCGCCAGACCGGGTCAGTTTACACATGTCTCAGAATTAATTCTGAGACCTGCGGGTTTCCTCACGATGTTTTCCTTCACCGTCGAGCTAGTGATAAATATGTACGTAAGTTTTGAAAAACTCATTGGTACATGCCAGGATTCGAACCCGAGCCTCACTGATTTTCGGCCGGCTCTTTAACCGTCCGGGCTATCACTGCTCTTAATATTGACGCTAATAAAGAAATATTCTATTCTAAAGCTGGTAGGTACGAAGAATGCAAGATTGCACATATTGCGCTTGAGTAGAGTCTTTGAATAAGCGCATAGTTTCTACTAAGTTATTAAATACTAGAGGTTCTACGCGGTTTCACCCCTTAGTTCCCGTTCCCGTGGGAATACGGGAATAAAATATAGCCTATGTTACTCGGTGATATTCTAGCTTTCCATTGGTGATAGAATTTTTAAAATCAATGAAGTAGTTTTTGAGTTTATTCGTAAATAACATAAAAAAATCCAAAAATACAAATCTTTCCTCTTTATAATATTAGTATAGATAGTTTATTTATTGTTTTGATTTAAAATTTAAACTTTAATTGCCCACATAATTCGCCCATAGAGCAGTGATAGCCCGAACGGTTGAAGAGCCTGCCGAAAATCAGTGAGGCTCGGGTTCGAATCCTGGCATGTACCAATGAGTTTTCAAAAACTTACCATATTTATCACTAGCTCGACGGTGAAGGAAAACATCGTGAGGAAACCCGCAGGTCTCAGAATTAATTCTGAGACATGTGTAAATAGACCCGGTCCGGCGATGGGCTCACCACCTATCACGTTTAGGGGTCCAATATATCTCGTGAAATGTGGGTATATCCAGTAATGGAATACCTCTGCCTACCCCCTCGGGGATAAAAGGCGTGAGATTATATTATATTATATAATTCGCCCCTAACTGTCAATATGAAAGTAAAGTTAGGTTCATATTCTATCCAATAAAGAGGTCATTAAATAACTTAAGTGGATCGGAATATGATCCCGTGGGAGCATGTGGAATCAATTAACTCCCAAAGTGGGAATAGGATTTACGTCTCCCGGGAAATCACGCCTGGAGTCTCCAAAGTTTTAATTCTGGTCTATAATTTTCTATCAGTAGTGCGAAAAAGTTTTTTAATGAAATAGAATAAGCGCAATTCCTGAAATTAGTTTGTTCAGTATCGACTACTTAATTGATTTCAGCTGTTTTTAATATGTTAGTTAAATTTTTCTGAAATATTTATAGTATAGCTGAATTTAGGGCTACCTATGGAAACCGTACTTGCTCTTTATTTAAGAAATTTGGTTAGACAAATCTAAAGTACTAAGGAAACATTTTTTTTTTTTATATTAATATTCTTCGAGTAATTGGGGTGTATAAGGAATTGCGCTTATTCTGTTGAAGTAACCCACTTCTGAACAGGATCAGTACGTTGAACGGAGACGTAAGCAGTTGCTAGTATAGTAAACATATAGGATCGCCAAACCTAATAGCCGGACAGACCAGCCAGTTTGGCCGGACATATGGGTAAAAAGGCCGGACACTCTACATTATTGAGGAGTTTGTGTCTCAGTATTAATAGGTACGACATTTTTTTAATGTAAAATCAAGCTTTTTTGATAATTACCTTATAACTTGTCAAATTCTAATGAAATATAAATAAAATTGAAATCCAAATCAGTAAGTACTTTATTAACTATTAATCGGTCAAATAAAGTCGTCAGTCAAAATTGTACTCGTTTGCGTAATGCATAAAGCCTAACAAAAGCCGGACAGGCCGGACACCGTTTATTTTGGCCGGACACGCAATCAAAAAGCTTAACTATGTCCGGCTTTATCCGGACGCCTGGCAACGCTATTCATATCCCCTAAAGGCGAGTTTGCAAAATATAAAAATAACAAAAGCCGGACACGCAATCAAAAAGCTTAACTATGTCCGGCTTTGTCCGGACGCCTGGCAACATATAGGGCTGTCACACGAGACATTTCATTTATGTCCATTAGTATCGCTTTGTGGAACTTCTCACGGGAATCGCCGAGTGGTCGCCATATTGAGTTACCGGCGGTGAGTGCCCTATAATAACTAATATGGCTACCCGTTTGTGATAAACTAGATTTTGCCTGTGACTTCGTCCTCGTAGGTATAAAGCCTTTTTTGCATTTCATTTCATTCATTTATTCGTTAACAAAATATATTTGTGTTCGAAACTTAAAATTAATTATTAATAATTGAACATAATATCATTTAAGGTCATTAGATAAATTTAATCATTCATTGACAACCATACTCAAACATATTTTTTTAATTTTTATAATATTATTAGATTAAATTAAAATTATTATTACAATATTACACAATTCTATAAAATGTATATTATATATCTATATATTTATACTAGCGGTTCTGCGCGGTTTCACCCGCGTAGTTCCCGTAAGATGAAATAATTTCTCCCGTTTTTTACACATTTACCACTATATCTTTGCTCTTTTTGGTCGTAGCGTGATGTTATATAGCCTATAGCCTTCCTCGATAACTGGACTATCTAACACAAAAAGAATTATTCAATTCGAACCAGTAGTTTCGGAGATTAGCGCGTTCAAACAAACAAACAAACAAACAAACAAACTCTTCAGCTTTATAATATTAGTATTTATAAAAAATATTTTATCTATTTTATTATTTTACCCGCGTAGTTCCCGTTCCCGTGGGAATACGGGAATATAGCCTATGTTACTCAGTTATTCTATGGCCGTTATATTTTTTTTCTAGATTATTCTCAAGTTGCGTACTCAAGTACGTTAGTACCATTACATATTCCGTGCTTAAGTTAAAATTGAGCCTCTCAAATAGTCCACTGCTTTGCTGAATACGTAATCCATTGATTGGAACAACAATGGCACTAGAGAGCTCTTATTAATATTCATCCGGCGGGACATTAGGGAGACTCTTCAAAGGTTCGTCATGTGTGGCCATGAAACGGGCGGTGTGACGTCTACTCACGAAATAATATAGAAATCTAAAGTGTAATAAAATAGAACTCTAAAGAATAAAAAGCCGACTTCAAGTAAAAAATACAGTCAAATTAAAGACCTCATCTTTTTTTGAAGTCGGTTAAAAAAAGATTCTTCGAAATCGGTTGGCGTGGTATAGAGTTATTCGTCCATTTGTTGCGCAAATACTTAATGCAAATTTAGGAATTATATATATTTCTCATGGATGTCATTGTCAGAGCTGGACGAAATTAAAATGGGACCAATGCGAAGAATAAAAGAGCGTGAAATAAAAAAAGAATCATCAAAATCGGTTCACCCAGTCGAAAGTTCTGAGGTAACAAACATAAAAAAAACTTTGAATTGATAATCTCCTAATTTTTTGAGGTCGTGTAAAAATTTATAGTAATTCGCAAATTGCATGTCGCTGATGCATTTGATGTATTATGTCTGAAGCAATAATTTTAATTGTAATCATCTGATCTTAATATTATAGAGATATTATAGATAAATTTTAATTATCACCCTAATTGATCTCATAAATAAAAAATACACATAATGATTTACAGACGATGTACAGGTAAACCGGTGGATGCATGCATGAATGTTTTTTTTACGAAATTTTTTTTTCACTTCCAAACTTTCAACATAATCAATGCTTTTGATTTTTTTAAGAAAACCGCCATTTCTATGGCCTCATCTAAAATAAAAGCTGAGATAAGGCACTTTCGTCCGTTTAGCGACGATTGATCGCATTCAGGCCCACTGAAAGCTGGTCGTTTGAAGATTTTTAACATTTTCATAAAAAGCCTTGTCACCTATCAAAAGAATTCTGATACGCTTTTTTGATCGTAGGATCGTGATCGCTTCTGTCTGGAGTGAAAATTAGGTATAAGAAATAAAAGGAACGGCTAAGTGCGAGTCGGACTCGTGCATCCATGGTTCTGTACTTTTGAAGGAATATCGGTAAAATATTAGCAAAGAGATTTTGGTTTGTTTTAGGGTCAGACTCTACCTCTAATAGTTTTAAAAGGTGACTGTTCAACCATTGACCTAAGACTTTTGCAGTCGAGTGGCCTAACGGGTCAGCTATTTTTTCAAAAATTGTCTTCTCGACCATCAGCCGAGATTTATGTGGTCAAGTAGCCACCTAAGCCCATTGGGAGCGCTCAGTTCGTTCTTTTAGTTCGCAGTCCCACAGCGAACTAGTTCGCTCATTTAGTACGTTACATTTAAAAAAAAATCACTAAAGATATTTAAAAGAAGAAAAGCGGTAGGAGTAAAAATATTTAGTTAGCCATGCAACGAAACTCCATAATAGAGCGGACTCCAGAAAAATAAACAACTTAATATTTACTTTGACAACCAAAATTTTAGACTATAAATTAAAAACCTCCTCCAAAGCATCACATCGAGGCAGTGTACCCATACAACTGGCAGCATTGCCCCTTTGAACAGAAACATAAATATATAAGGAACTAAGAGAGAGAGAGAGAGAGAGAGATTGTCAACCAACTAGTTCGCATACTTAGTTATATTATAGCCTAAAGGAGCGCTCTTCCCACCTAGGTCGCTCGCGATTTACCCAACACTACTCTTCGCTAGTCTCATAGCCCGACAACGGAATGAAAGAGAAGAAAAGTCGACTCGGCCTAATGTAGATGGATCGCCGCTGCTCCATTACTCGCTCATCCGACGGCGCCGGGTCGTTGACCTATTTCGCGCCAGGTTGCGAAGCGTGGAGAACCTTCTAGAACCTTCTGGGTCCTTCGAGACGTTTCTGGAATCTTCGAGAATATTCCATGAGTCTTGGAAGGGTAGGGTGTTTATGTACCAGCAGCAGGAATCTTCTGCTGGATATAGGATTCTCTTCTAGTTGCGAAGATATTCGATTACCACGATTGTATTGGCGTTTGTTTTTGTGCTTCGTATTTTTCGAGTTTAAATAGAAATGAATAAAAATTATTAGGAGTTAAAAATTGTCGTTTTGTGTGCAGAATTTCAAGATAACGTAACTTTTTATACGAAAATTTCATTGATTTTCTCGGGATTCAAACGTCCAAATACTGCAAATTCTTTTGCATATAGTAGAAAAAATTATCGAGTTTAACCAGCAATGTGTCTCTTACTATCACCGTTTTTTTTTTAATTGAAAAAAAATCTATTCAAACTTACTTACAATTCAGTCAAACACTTAATCAAAAATGTTGAATAACATAGAACTTTAAAGAGTAAAAAACCGACTTTAACTTATATGGTTTTCTCATGGACGCCATTGTCAGAACTGGACCAAATTGAAATGGGACCACACGGGAAGCACCAGCTTTCAAATAAAAAAAATATCATCAAAATCGGTTCACCCAGTCGAAAGTTCTGAGGTGACAAACATAAAACATACAGTCGAATTAATAACCTCCTTTTTGAAGACTGTTGAAAACTTTGAGTATTAAACCAACAGGAGACGTCACGCGCACTAGTTTCTTTGCAAAAAATTCTGCCAATTTCTGCGCGGGGGACGAGGAAACAAAACACAAATAATGTTAAAACTAACGCATTTTTTGACAAAACAATTAAACACTATTAACTAGATGCACACAAATACATTCACCAATCCAAGCACTGCGTGAACTCAAAAAAACTAGTTGTATTTATCAGGTATGCGTGTTGACCGACACTTTTTTTTGGCAGAGGGGAACGCCTGTCAGTGGCGTCTCCGGTTGGTTTAATACTCAGAGGTTGAAAATAATACTTAAACAAATTAATATAAAGGCTACGGAATCCTCGGTGCAAGAATTAGACTCGACTGTACCCATTTTTATTTATTCCCTACGTTGCGTAAGTCCGAATACCCGAATCACCTCCACGATTCCCAGTATTTACGTGGAACAGACGAATATAAACGAGTATTTATTTATTCGGGGTCGCGGGTTCGATTCCAGCCGTAAAAAGGCGATCAACGTCGCGGCCACCTGCCGCCGATATATCAGCTGGCAACACATCGAGGTGGGACGATGGGACCACTGGGAATTGGTCCGAATTCTGAGAGATTGGATGACGGACCATCGGAGTGAGGGGTTGGTGGCTGTTTTGCATTATTTTTTGTTTAGTCAAATGAGTTAGGTACTTTTTATGAACTATCACAACGAAAATTTAATACCCAATAGTAGATTATACAACAAGGGAATAAAGCACTGTTTTATGTCACGGGCGCGACATTGAATCCTGAACGTAACGAAGGACTCCCAGTTTTACTCCCGAGCGCAGCGAGGGAGTTAATTCGCTCGGGAACTAAGACTGAGTCTTGAGTTTAGTGAGGGGTTTAAGCGCCCAAGACAAAAACAGTTTTATTCCCAAGTTATATACTCTACTTTTCTCACCTTATGCGAGACAATAAAATGAAATTGCATGGTAGTAGATTATTGAATGATTATTGACAATGCCTATGGCATCTAGTTTAATAGACTCTGGAGTCAAAGTACTTTCATCACTCGACATTTTCGATATTCTTTTTGAAATGTTAAAGCTATAAA
Source organism: Ethmia dodecea (assembly GCA_963855545.1). NCBI lineage: Eukaryota > Metazoa > Arthropoda > Insecta > Lepidoptera > Depressariidae > Ethmia > Ethmia dodecea. The sequence goes on from OY979458.1 coordinate 12,774,265, forward strand.
AAGGATACAACTTGTTTCTGCCGGCGTGACCTACTTGATTTAACAAATGAAGATCGTGCGAATCTAGTTGGTCGCGGCTGCGGTTTTCGAAAATCGAGTTTTGCTTAACGAAATTAGACTTTATCGTCATAGCAATAAGGATTACGAAAAGTGAAAATTACATTATTTACCTAGGGTTATAATGAAATTCCATACAACATTATAACCCGGCGCAAGCCAAGAGATATAATGTCTTGCTTTCTGTGACGTTTATCTATCTATACATATAATAAAACTCTAACGGGGCCGTGTCTGTACATTAAATATTTTTTGAAAATTTTAACGGTAGTGTATATAGTTATCGATATAGATACCGAAACACCAATTTTTGGAATTTTTGTCTGTCTGTCTGTCTGTCTGTCTGTCTGTCTGTCTGTCTGTCTGTCTGTCTGTCTGTCTCTCTGTCTGTCTGTCTGTCTGGTTGTGCACGCATCACTCAAAAACTACTGGACGGATTTTGATGAAATTTGGTATGGAGATAACTGAGTACCCGGGTCAACATCTAGGGTACTTTTTATTCCAGGAAAATATCTCATTCCCAAGGGAAAATAAAAAAACTGGTTAAAAAGAGAAATACGTACTACTCCGAAACGATAACACCTAGAAACTTGAAAAATGGTATGAAGGTGTCTGATATGTCATAGGAAATTGGTATGAAGGGATTTTTGGAAATTCCCACGGGAACGGGAATAAACTAAATCCAAGCGGGAAAACGCCGCTGGCCACCCGCTATTTGAAATATGGTATGTAGGTGTCTTAAATATGTCGTAGGCAACCACTATGAAGGGATTTTCTGAAATTCCCAAGGGAACGGGAATAAACGGAATCCGCGCGGGCAACGCCGCTGGGCATCCGCTAGTATGATATATAATCCGGCTTTGTCGAGCATGTGGTGTGAAAAGGCTTTTACATAATATGTTTCTGAATCAAGTCTGGGACCTGCGGGTTTTCGATGATTTAAAAATCTACACTTATATTATAAAGAGGAAAGATTTTTATGTTAGTAACGAATAAACTCAAAAACTACTGGACCAATTTTAAAAATTCTGTCCCCCATGGAAAGCTACATAATCAAAGAGTAACATAAGATTTATTTTGTCCCCGTATTTCTTAGGGAACGGGAACTAAGCGGGTGCAACGGCGCGAAACAGCTTTACTAAAAATAACCATTCGTGTGCTTGTCCGACTCGTACTTGGCGGGCTTTTAATAACCTCATCTATCAAACAGAAATAGATAAAATGAAATAGGCTATAACATTTATTTATAGATAAACTTCGGTAATGGGACACTACCCAATTTTAGGGCCTGTGGGTGCCAAGCGGCGTTGCCCGCGCGGATCCTTTATTTCCATTCCCGCGGGAATTTTTAGGAATCCCTTCTTAGTGCTTACTCTTGTCACTTAGAACCAAAGAGATTAAAACATAATAGGACATGAAGGGGGCATTGGGAATATTTTCATACAAAACTTTGAAGCTCAAGTGTCATGTCAGTTAGTATGAACGCGAGCTGTCATTTGGTCGAAATTGTACTAGATTTATTCCACTTGTAATAACTTTTGGGCATCAAATTTTCCTCGTTTTGTCCCCTCTATGCCTTATTATATTTTAATCTCTTCGTTTAGAACGGTAACTCGTCGGCGGAGGTGGTCTGCTTGCGGCCCACTTCTGAGCCGCAACCGCCGGCACGTAGAGATGATGAGGTGATGATGATGGTGAGGAGTGTTTAGAGAGCATTGATAGCCTTACGGTTAAAGAGCCGGCCGAAAATCAGTGAGGCTTGTGTTCGAATCCTGGCATGTCATCATCATCATCATCAACCCGTAACAGCCCACTGCTGAGCTAAGGGTCTTTCCTCACACATGAGGAAGTATGGGCTATAATCTCCCACGCGAGCCCACCGCGGATTGGGAGATGGTGTTAAGCTAGTGGCCACTTAACAGTCAGAATTTTTCAAGCCACCCAATCCTGGCATGTACCAATGAGTTTTTTAAAAACTTACGTACATATTTATCACTAGCGGGTGCCCAGCGGCGTTGCCCGCGCGGATCCAGTTTATTCCTGTTCCCGTGGGAATTTCCAAAAATCCCTTTATATTGGTTGCCTATGACATATATATAAGACACCTACATTACATACCATATTTCAAATAGCGGGTGCCCATAGCGACGTTGCCCGCGCGCATCCCGATTATTCCCGTTCCCGTGGGAATTTACGAATATCCCTTTATATGGGTTGGCTACGATGTATAAGACACCTTCACACCATATTTCAAGATTCTAGGTGTTATCGTTTCAGAGTAGTACGTATTTTTCTTTTTACCCAGTTTTTATATTTTCCCGTGGGAATGAGATATTTTTCTGGAATAAAAAGTACCCTAGATGTTGACCCGGGTACTCAGCTATCACCACACCAAATTTCATCAAAATCCGTCCAGTAGTTTTTGCGTGATGCGTGCACAACCAGACAGACAGACAGACAAACAGACAGACAGACAGACAGACAGACAAAAATTCCAAAAATTGGTGTTTCGGTATCTATATCGATAACTATATACACTACCGTTAAAATTTTCAAAAAATATTTAATGTACAGACACGGCCCCGTTAGAGTTTTATTATATGTATAGATATAGACTAGTTCGACGGTAAAGGAAAACATCGGAGGAAACCCGCAGGTCCCAGAATTATTTCTGAGATATTATGTGTAAATAGACCCGGTCCGGCGATGGGCTACCACCTATCACGTTTAGGGGTCCAAAAAAATATCTGGTGAAATGTGGGTATATCTAGAAATGGAATACCTTTGCCTACCCCTTCTTGGATATAAGGAGTGAGATTTTTTTTTAACTAGTTTATTGTGCTGTATTGAAAGACTACAAACATACAAAATTTTATCACTGCAGGTTTATCAGCACGATTGTTTGAAGAAATATAAATATTACATTAAAACAAAGAAAAAGAACAAGGCAAAAATTTGATAATACGAAGTATAAAGGAGGTCCGATAACGAGTACCTCGTTATACATTCTGTTTAGGTATATTTAACGCTCACAAACACCCAGGATATTGTATTCTGAATATTTAATATCTAGGAGAAGTGGAGGCGGTGGGAAAATGCATATGCAGCGCACAAGGGCTGCAAAACGTCGATAATGTGAATTGAGGTTAACTTATTGTGTACACACGCCTAAAGGTAGACTTCCGTGGGTCGTGGCCTTTGAGTATTAAACCAACCGGAGACGCCACTGACAGGCGTACCCCTCTGCCAAAAAAAAGTATCGGTCAACGATCATACCTGTTATATACAACTAGTTTTTTTGAGTTCACGCAGTGCTCGGATTGGTGAATTTATTTGTGGCATCTAGTTCAAGCTAGTGTTTAATTGTTTTGTCAAAAAATGCGTTTGTTTTAACATTATTTGTGTGCGTTTCCTCGTCCCCCCGCGCAGAAATTGGCAGACTTTTTTGCAAAGAAACTAGTGCGCTTCACGTCTCCTGTTGGTTTAATACTCAAAGGTCGCGGCCGATCGATGCGACGAGTCAATGTATGAAAATGACAGACGTCGGCCGCACGCGTTTGTCGCAGATAGGGTTGCCAAGTTTTTATACGAGAAATACATTGAGGTCGGAGTAATAAAATTAACAGTATTTTATTTCGTCGACGTTTTAAAAACCTTTTTTTAAAAAAAAGAGAATAGTAGTGTGGATTTTCCATTTGTGAGCAAAGACCCTTAGCTCAGCAGTGGGCTAAGTACGGATTGATGATGATAATAGAGGTATAAAACGCACTGATAAATAAAATTATCCCACTAAATTTACCGTTGCTAGAATTTTGATCACGTAAATTGGGTCGGATATCATTACTGCAAATGAGTTGCGCGGACGTTCACTATTGAATTACCGGGTTATTGTGAACGTGTAGTGTTGATTCCTCGACTAGTTGAAGTCCGCGACCTCGTTCGTTTTCGAGGATGATGAGTATCTTGCAATACCTACTGCATATACTGTCGGACCTTGGAAACAGTGCAGGTCGCTGGTATATGATGTCACATATCGTCGCCCTAGAGTGAAAACCTCGTATATGAAATTTCAAGAAACATAAACGACTGTTGTTACAAGGTTTTCTTTCCAAATACGTAATAAAGAAAATACATGAAGTTTTATATACGAGGTTTTAACTCGAGGGCGACGATATGCCAACATCCTAAACAAGAAATAAGATAAAATATGTGAGGTCGTAATTTTTGTGATGCGTCAAGAAATCGCTTCAGTCTTTAATAAAAGTACACCATAATTTTACTTTCAATTACGGTAACGAATACAGTGAGCTGTGATATCCTTATGGCCTCTTCACATGATGAAAATCAGTGAGGCTCGGGTTCGAATCCTGGCAAGTATCAATGAGTTTTTCAAAACTTACATAGGTATATATTTATCACTAGCTCGACAGTGAAGGAAAACATCGTGAGGAAACCCGCAGGTTCCAGAATTAATTTTGAGGCATGTGTAACAGAATATCTCGTGAAAAGTGGGTATATCCAGAAACGCCTACCCCCTCGGGGACAGAAGGCGTGAGATTATTTATTTATTTTAACGAATACAAATTGTGTTGAAAATATTAATATGCGGGTAGACAAATATTTGACGGTAATGCAATTATTTACAATACACTAGTCTATTTCGGATCTCTGCATTTCATTGAGGCATACACATAACGGTCAATAAGTGGACTTGTAAGTCCCAACTTTGAATAAAACATTTTGACTTTGAATTGACTTTGACTTAGAAAACACTAGATTTTTGTGAATGGACTACGAAGCAGAGCGATATTAGATACTAAAAACAAAACAATAAAATAAACAACGGCTAGCTCAAAAAAGCTTGCACCCAGAGCCGTAAAAACAGTATTAAAAAATATAGTGATGCGAAACCACTTGTGCGATGTTCACACCGGCAAACGCTGACGCAATCTCTTTTTATAGCTTTTCCGAAATTATGTGGAACCCGGTACAAAGTGCCACTGTGAACCAGCTAAGGTACTAACTGTTGGCAGTGCATCGTAAACTGCACTTCAGTTAAAAGTTGTAGCCCGTGATAAAAGTCGTCGGGTGTAAACATTGTAACTTTTGTTGACACTAATAACAATGTCAGAATCATAAGTCAGTTATTACCTCCTAAAAGTGGCATTATAGTTTTCTGCTGACCTTAGAGTCTGCGCCACAGCTATGTATTTTAAGTAGCAGGTGCAGCAGCGTTGCCCGCGCGGATTCGGTTTATTCCCGTTCCCGTGGGAATATCCAAAAATACCTTCATAGAGGTTGCCTACGACGTATAAGACATACACGGAAAAAAAAATCTTGTTACACTAACGAGAATATCGCACTCTCTACAAGAATGTCTTGCTATATATGTGACGACAGACCATTTTGTTAAACCTACAAGACTGTTCTAGTTAAAAGAATATTGTAGTTGCAAACGACTGTGTGGTTAGAATTACTAGAATATTTTTGCTGTAGTAACTAGACCTATAGTGCTAGTAAATAATTAAAATAGTTCTGAATACAATGTAGCATTGTATTAAATACTAATCATAATTGTAATAGGGATTGCTTATATTGTAACTTTTGGTATTTTTATTCTTTCTTGTTTTTTCTTTAGAGTTTGTCAAATTTTTGCGTGTGACAAACTCTGCACAAAAAACAAGAATGAATAAAAATAGCAAAAGTTACAACATAGTTTTCAGTTGATTAATACAAATTAATTAAAGATTTATACGTTTAATTATTAATTGCTTATTTACTATTTACATAGGGTATAAAGTAGGTACTTAAGTTTTTTATAGCTAAAAATAGTATGGCACGCAACATTATTAGTTTTTGTAGGTTCTTCTCCGAGAAAATGCATAATAATTATTATGTCTCATATTGTCCTTCTGGAATTTCTGTCCAGTGGTTTGCTTGATGTAACTAGGATGGCTCTTCCAGCTGCTGCAGTTTTAAGCAAGTCCAAAAGAGTCTGAAAATAAGAGTTAATAAATCACTATGAGAAGACTATTCAGACTATCTAGACTAATCAGTAAGATAGACAAAATACTTAGGTATATATAAGTAGGTAAATATAGTTTTTTTATATGTGAAATACCATCTAACATAATATATAAAATTTATGTACGATGCCAAGATTTTAAAAATAAGTAGGTAATGCCCAATACAAACTCAGTCATACTAAGACAAAAGAGGCCGTACCTTTTTCCCCGTTCAACTTTAGGTATCTGTCGGTAAATTGAAGCTTCTTGAATTAATACATGGATCACTGGTAGATACAACATGCTGATGATGAAGGGCTGCCAATCTGATTTCATAGGTACTTGTAGTGATATTCGGATAAAATATCCACACCATCCTCAGACAATGGAATATCCATAACCTCCAATGGCTGCAACAAGCAATACAATAGTATATAGCAAGGTACATAAACAACAAGACAAAACACAACAAACAACCTACATAAATTTATCTAAAAATTTACAAATTGTTACATTTGTACGGATTATTTTGGTAAGTAGGTACTAACCTCATTTCGTAGGCTTGTCAACAGTTTCCAATTATCACTTTTCTTATAAATATTGTTGTCTCCTATAGGTAATATGAATTATTTCTTTTACTACTTCGGTGGTCACCAGCATATTATTTACACTGTTGATTAAGCGGTTTTCTGAAACTTCGATTATGTCTCCAGACTTGAACAAGATCGAATAGCAACTGCGCTGCCCCTTCCCCGTTCACAGCCTATGATACTAGCCAGGCGCGTTCCGATAACAAATCATTCGTGTACTTTACGATGCACATTGTAACGGATTGTATACATTACAAATACTAGTAATAATTACAATTTCACAGTTAAAGTTTACTAGATTTACTATAACTAGAATGATATCGTTTGCATTACAATATGATGGATTTCTTAAACAATAATTTTAGTTACCATAAACAAAGTCTCGTTAGCATAACATATTTAACTTTAACTGAGCGTTCTGGTTGTATTGTAGTGAATTATTTTTTTCCGTGTACATACCATTTTTCAAGTTTCCAGGTTTCCCGCGAGAATGAGACATTTTGCCGATGCAAAAAGTACCCTATATGTTGACTCGGCTACTCAGCTATCACCACACCAAATTTCATCAAAATCCGTCCAGTAGTTTTTGCGTGATGCGTGCACAACCAGACAGAAAGGTAAAAATTTTAAAAAATGGTGTTGGTATCTATCTACATCGATGACTGTAGGTATACACTACTGATAAAATTTAAAAAAATATATTTCTTGTACAGATACGGCCCCGTTAGAGTTTTATTATACTTATGTACAGATTATTGACTGTTATTGAATATTATTTACCTACTGTTATTGACTATTATTGACGTTACTAAGTTTATGTTTTTTACCTACAGAAATTTTTTTCCTTTTGAATTTGAATTTGGTAAGTACCTGTGTTGGTATTGCATCTTTGGTTTGGTGCAGCATCCTGTGAGGCAATGGAATTAAAGATTTGCCAATATTTACCACAACCAAATATTTAATTATGTGTCCTCCAAATTCAGTCGCGACATCGAAGGTATAGATCAACCGAACCAATAAAAGGAATAAATAGTGTAAAATGGAATAGAAATAGAAAAAGGACTACATAAATCTAGTATCGCTGTCTGCGTGTGCCACTTGCAAGTTTTATGGCGATCTTTACGCTCATAACTATAGAGCGGTCCTGGACTTTTTGAAATATTTTAAACAACATATTATTATATTCATGGTAAGTCCACGTAATTAAAGTCATTGCAGCTCCTACTAAATCTATACTAGTATTATAGAGAGGAAAGATTTGTATGTTTGTATCTTTGTTACGAATAAACTCAAAAACTACTCCTACATCAAAGGTCTGTGACTCTTGAGTTGCAGGTGTCCATGGGCGACGGTAGCCACTTACCATCAGGTGACCCGTCTGCTCGTTTGCCCCCTTTTTTACCATAAAAAAAATCGGTTGTCTGTAAAGTCGGTTTACTGACGATAGTTGAACGTGACAACGTCATAAGAAAATACTGATGGAATGGATTGTGCCTCTTTGTCGCTCGTTGCGCGCGCTCGCTTGCACTGGAACGACGCATAGGTCACACTTTTTCGGGAATGCCGCCGGTTCCATCAATTTATAAGACGTTGTCACGTCAAAAAAAGATAAATATAAATAAAATAAGTACTTATAGTATTATTCATGATTTTGCTCATATTTGTCTAGTTTGATTGCACAATGAACTTTAATTTTAATGAAACTGGCAACGCGACTACCGAAAAAACAATGACGACCTGACCGGTAAAATGACAATTGACATTATTTTGACCTTTGTCGGACTAATTCACAATAACATGGGAATTGGGTGTAAGGAGTTAGAAATAGTATTATTTCAATATGATTCCATGGATCATCATTGAAGTACAATTACTTTTGTGCAAGTTAAATAGATGACAATTTTTTTTTTATTTTTTTTTCTCTATCTTTCAAGGTGGTGTACAATGTGCAGGCTCAAGATGCAACGTCTCCTTTACAACCACCGGTTTTTTTTATGCTTATACATTATTTGATGCTGTAACTATTTACAGTTACATCAAATTATGTTTTATTTTTATTAATTGTAAGTCTTATATATATATATAATATATAATAATAATATATAATATAATCTCACGCCTTTTATCCCCGAGGGGGTAGGCAGAGGTATTCCATTACTGGATATACCCACATTTCACGAGATTTATTGGACCCCTAAACGTGATAGGTGGTGAGCCCATCGCCGGACCGGGTCTGTTTACACATGTCTCAGAATTAATTCTGAGACCTGCGGGTTTCCTCACGATGTTATCCTTCACCGTCGAGCTAGTGATAAATTTGTACGTAAGTTTTGAAAAACTCATTGGTACATGCCAGGATTCAAACCCGAGCCTCACTGATTTTCGGCCGGCTCTTTAACCGTCCGTCTTTAAGTCGTTTAAGTCTTGATCTAAACAACTCACTATATTAATCTAAGGACATCCTTTCGTAACAATTGAATTTTCAACTACCAAGTCCCCAAGTTATAGTTATTCACTTTAAATAAGTTCAAGTTTAAGATAGACCTATTATAAGTTGGATTCTCAGAGCTGTCTTGTCTCTGGCACTTCAAACAACTGTCTTAAAGGGAATTTAAAGAAAGGTATTAATTGTCTGTTAGAAATTCAATTTCAATGGATGTATGTAATTAATTTTCATTAATAACTACAATGAATTATATCTTAAATACGATATTTAACAAAACAAATATAAGACCCAATCTTATATTTCTTAGGCCCAAAAAATATACTGGTAAAATTACAGGACTTTTTATTTATTATTATCATTTATTGAATACACACCAATATTCAGAATGCTACATATATTGCATACTGTGGGATCGCAAGTCTCTTTTTTTACTTATTACAATTTTAATATTCATACAATTTTTAATTTTACTACATTGAAAGGTAGTGTTTTTTTAATAGTTTACAGAAAATATTTTTATTGTTTTCGCGTCTCATAGATCCAGGAAGACTATTGTTGGAATACCTCTGCCTACTCCTCAAGGGATAAAGACGTTAGCATAAATATATTTTTAAATGTAGGTACTATTCAACAAAGTAATAGTTTTGAACATGAGAACTTGATGGTTTTCTACGAATTCACAGAAAAAGTCTCATAAATCGATAAATTTAGTCCAGGTATGCTCTATAGATGTAAGCTTTACGTCCCTACAAGCCCCGTATCGGGTCCCGTCTACCGATAATGGTGATTTAAAAGACCTTTGTTTCACAATACATAAAATGTTGCTGAAAAATTCGTTCGAAAATCAATGTACTTTTCATAGGAGCACGATTCAAACTTCAAAACTGTTGTATTGTTTGTAGTAAAAAGCTGTTTGTTTCAAGTTTGTGCAGACAACATTGGGATCATATAAATTACAAATTATTATATTGACATTCTAACAATCACTTACAAAGTTGCAATTAGAAGTAGGTTAAGTTCGACAGTGATAGCCCTGTGGTTAAAGAGTCAGCTTTCCATGCGTGAAGCTCGGGCTCGAATCTGGACAAAGAGTTTTACAAAAACTCACGTAACTAAGTACATATTATCACTAGCTCGACGGTGAAGGAACCCGCAGGTCCCAGAATTGATCCTGAGGCATGTGTAACATCACCCTCCTCCGGCGATAAGCCACCGGTCACGTTTAGGGGGTCCACAGAATCACTACATAGTATAAAACAAAGTCGCTTTCTCTGTCCCTATATCCCTATATATCCCTATGTCCCTATGTCCCTTTGTATGCTTAAATCTTTAAAACTACGCAACGGATTTTGATGCGGTTTTTTTAATAGATAGAGTGATTCAAGAGGAAGGTTTTAGTGTTAGCATTGCACCCGTGCGAAGCCGGGACGGGTCGCTAGTACACTGATAAAAATAGGTATTTCAAGAAATGGAATCTGCCTACCCCCTCGGAGATCAAAGACGTGAGCATTTTTTTAATTCGACCTTCTAAGTTTGTTTACATAGGCTACATATTGTTACAAGTGATGCTGATATAAAAGCTTAGATACTCACCACCTATCAAAGAATATCTCGTGAAAAGTATCGGGGATAAAAGGCGTGAGATTTTTTAATTTTTGTTTTGAAGGAAGCGAAAGAAGTATGCAGGGATCGAGCAAAGTGGCGATCCTTCGTCTCTGCCTACCCTTGTGGGACAATGGCGTGAGCTAAATGTATGTAATTATGTATTTATCAACAACATTTCAAGTGTCTACTTATTTTGTCTGCAAAATTTAACATATCGTTGTTCAAAGTATACACTTTTCTGATGTATCACTATAATAATCATGTATCAAGTAAGCTTGTTTGGGACAAACTACAAAACGTACGCCAGTAATAATAGTGTTTCGACACGAAACCGAACGTGACATGACATGATTCGATACTCACTTGTTTATAAATCATGAAATATTTTGAGCAGTTATAGCCCAGTGGTAGAGCCCGCTTCTCATTCGCGAGGCTCGGGTTCGAATCCTGGCATGTACAGTCAACAAAGTTATTAGGGTTACATGGCCAGTATCTAAGAACTATTTTTTCTGGGTAGTCATAAATAAATCTTATTTTTAAAGGTATCTTTAATCCCTATAATTTGCAAAAAAAAGCTATAAAAACATTTAAGGCTGAATTTTAGTTTCTGGTCATGTAACCTTAACAACTTTGTTGATTGTACCAATGAGTTTTTCGAAAAGCTTACGTGCAGGCAAGAGCACATGAAGCTTTACACTTGTTGTGCGAGTATGACCTCTAAGGTGATTTTAATAAGAACGTTACAAAGTCCATGTGTCAAGCTCCACGTGCTTTTGACTGTACATATACGAGTACTAGTATTTATCACTAGCGGTTTTGCGCGATAAAAATAATAAAGCCTATGTTAAAATATAGCCTATGTTACTCAGGGATATTTTAGCTTTCCATTGGTGAAAGAATTTTTAAAATCGGTCCAGTCGTTTTTGAAGTTATTTGTACCTAACAAAAATACAAATCTTTCCACTTTATAATATTAGTATAGACTAGTTTCTAGAACCATTTTCTTTTTGGCTTTGTCCGTCGTATCTTTATACCGGAAACCGGTGCCTGTCACTTTGAAAAAGGAAAAACTGACATGTACGAGGGTCTGCCACGCACGTCGACTCATGTGTACCTAACGTTAAAGCTATTCATTTATTTATTATTGCGTGCGCGAATCCAGTTTACTCCCGTTCCTGTGGGAGTTTCCAAAATCTATAATAAAAAAAATTTTTTTTTCTTTAAAAATCCCTTTGCAGCGGTTGCCTACGACATACCTAGAAGACGCCGTACCATATTTCAGTAGAGTATTACGTATTCTCTTTTTAACACGTTCACGGACAGACCTGCAATAGATGGCGATTTTTCCAAATTAATTGTGTCACCCCTGCTATAGCGGACGTAGGACTTTGCTTTTTACGTAGCAAACCTGCTTACGCATTCGTCTCCCCATACTAACTGTAAGAGAGCGTGCTTTACTGTCACATTCTATTGAATCAGGAGGCTCTAACTGTCCAATAAGACGATTTTTGCACACATTCAAAGTTTGATGTCACCCCGACCCCTGTACCCCTCTCACACGCACACATCTGCTATAGCGCTCGTGTGTCTATACAAATTTGTTCAGTCACGCGGCGAGTGCGCCGGAGAGCGGATACGTGCAAGTTGAGTGATTTTCGCGCGCAGACGCTATTTTGGTTCATATTTACGGTGATCGTAAGTAATGTTTTCTGTTATTTGTAGTTGTATTTTATGGTTTTATATCAAAAGTAAACAACTATTACTTGTTTAGTTTTACTGAAATGTTGTATGCTAACTTATAAACACGTAAATTGAGAATGTAAGCAAGATACGAAAAGTACCTAACCAATTTTTTTATTCAAATACTTGTAAACATACATTCTAAACAAATTTTATAAAGATAAAAGCCAATTCATGCATTATATCTTTCCTAACTTGTGTAGAGTTACATTTTGGTTAGTTATTGGGTAATAATCTTATAATTATTCGCATTTATTTAGTGAGTTTTGTTCCAGATGCCTCCAAAAAAACGCCCCAAGCTCGCGGTCAATGTCGGCGATAGAGCAAAATTAAAGAAGTTACTATAGAAGTTGCCTGCTATAGTGGTTGTGTCATATACTACCCCTAAATATACTTACAATGTGACGGAGCTGCTATAGCACTCACCTGTCATAGCATATATTGTCACATTTTATAGGCAACATGACATTCTATATGACGACGCTTCTATAGCAGTCACAAATTCTCCATACAAAATTTTTGTGTCCACAAGGGGTGACTTACTGTCCGTGAACGTGACAGTTTTTATATTTTCCTGAATGGAATAGGGGAATGAGATATTTTCCTATGGTAAAAAGCACCCTAAATGTTGGTCCAGTTACTCAGTTACATCACACCAAATTTCATGAAAATGTGTCCAGTAGTTTCTGCGTAATGCGTGCACAGACATCCAAAATAAAAATAAAATGTGTTTTGATATTTAATCGAATACTGTCTACACTACCGCAGAAATTTCCAAAAATATTTCATGTACAGATACGGTCTCGTAGCAGTTTTATTATATGTACTCGTATAGATATAGCTTTATCATATTTTAAGGAATGGAATAGAATAATTATACATCACGTGAGCAAAGCCACCGCTAAAAGTTAGTCTCATAATTATACTATTGTTATCGTCTCAAAGGGGCTTACGAAGCTCAGCAACTCGGAAAATAAGCCACTAATTGATAATTGCTGGCCACTGGCTAGTTGATAATTCAGAAATAAGCCACAACTTGGCTTAGCTTTTGTGGTCAGTTAAGTGGCTTAGACACGGTTGAGGAGTTACGTCATTTGTACTTGAAGGGTACATAGAGACTTCAAAGAGCCAAAGACGTTATATAACAAACTAGCGATCCACCCCGGCTTCGCACGGGTGCAATGCTAACACTAAAACCTTCCTCTTGAATTACTCTATCTATTAAAAAAAACCGCATCAAAATCCGTTGCGTAGTTTTAAAGATTTAAGCATACAAAGGGACATAGGGATATAGGGACATAGGGACAGAGAAAGCGACTTTGTTTTATACTATGTAGTGATGCGAAAGGGGATATACGTAGGTATATAGGTTGGTTCGTGCTTCTTTCACATAGTAAAGGATTAACATTTGACATTAATCTACATTGCACTAATATTATAAAGAGGAAAGTTTTGCATTTTTGTATTCTTGTATGTTTGTAACGAATAAACTCAAAAACTATTGGACCGATTTGAAAAATTCTCTCACCAATGGAACACAGAATAATGTGTAGGTAAGTCGGGCGCGAAAGTGACAGTATTCCTTAGTAACATAGGCTATATATTATTCCCTATATATAATATCTTTGGTTATTCCCGTATTCCCACGGGAACGAGAACTACGAGGGTGAAACCGCGCAGAACAGCTAGAGATTATGTATGACGTCGTTCGAATATAGAGACAGACTTACTCGACGATGGATTAAAAAGGTTCCAAAATAACTTACTACGTCCTCAAGTAAATCCTCAAAATACCCGCTAAACTTAAAAATTATTAATTTTTATTTAATAATTTATTTTAAACTAGCGGTTCTGCGCGGTTTCACCCGCGTAGTTCCCGTAAGATGAAATAATTTCTCCCGTTTTTTACACATTTACCACTATATCTTTGCTCCTATTGGTCGTAGCGTGATGTTATATAGCCTATAGCCTTCCTCGATAACTGGACTATCCAACACAAAAATAATTATTCAATTCAAACCAGTGGTTTCGGAGATTAGCGCGTTCAAACAAACAAACAAACAAACAAACAAACAAACAAACAAACTCTTCAGCTTTATAATATTAGTATTTACCACTATATCTTTGCTTCTATTGGTCGTAGCGTGATGTTATATAGCCTATAGCCTTCCTCGATAACTGGACTATCCAACACAAAAATAATTATTCAATTCGAACCAGTGGTTTCGGAGATTAGCGCGTTCAAACAAACAAACAAACAAACAAACAAACAAACAAACTCTTCAGCTTTATAATAATATTAGTATTAGTTTAGATTGGAGGTATATCGATAGGGAAAAATAATTTAATTTGTTTTTTAATCACATACTTTAATCTATCAACCTATTTCAATCTAGGTACGCGTAACTTTTGACAGAGTATATTTCGTTAAACAATATTGTACACATACTTTAGATTTGCAATCTGTTTCATACGAGAACTGTCTCATTACATTGCTTTTAAATTTTTTATCTGTTTTATGTGTCACCGCTATCCTATAGTATTATTTAATTATGGTTGGTTCTGTTACGAGGCCCTCCCCATATCCATTTTCAAGTATTTAAATATCCAATTGAAATTCAATACGAGAACTCTTACGAACTCTTACACATCGAACAATGCCCCTTCGAGCGTTTTGTGAAAGAGCCTCTTTTCACGACAAACTCGAATCTCCACTTGAATCCGAAGCTCATTATCGATGACCAATCGGTAAAGTTGGGAGTTTCCCCCCTCGGGAATATAAACACCCGGGAATTATACACCCAGTTTCGGAAGAATTTTCCGTTAACTTCGGAAAGTTTTACGCGATCGCTGATTTATATTTGCATCTTATTTCGAGTTTCGAATTGGCAAGATTGGGGACTTTCCCTTGGGAATATGCCATCTGCTTTCATATGTGCCTTATGAGGTGCAAAGGCGACAGCCAATAGGATCGGGAATAAATTAATAAACTCAACTATCATCCATACTTCTATACTTACTTATCATATTACTCGTATAAAGAGGAAGTATTTGTATTTTTGTATGTTTGTATCGTTGTTACGAATTAACTCATAAACGACTGGACCGATTTTAAAAATTCTTTCACCAATAGAAAGCTACATTATCACTGAGTAAAATAGGCTATATTTTATTCCCGTATTCCTAATGGAACGGGAACTACGCGGATGAAACCTCGCAGAACCGCTAGTCATAGTATGAAGAGGAAAGATTTGTATTTTTGTGCATTTGTTGTAACGTTGCACTTACATGTTTTAGTAAGTTAACTTAATTTAACTTAAAACTACAATTAAAAACATTAAAAACTACTTAAAATTAACTTCTTATACTAACTTAACTACTTAATTTAAAACAATAAATGATTACATACAAAATATAAAAGTTTATTAAAATTAAAAGCAACGATTTAAGTTAACACTTGTGTTGCGCGACAGTACCGGTGGTCGCGTATCGTTCTCCTATTGGTCAAGGTTTGATCCTTTGTTCTCGTAGAAGCTTCGAGATGCGCCTTCGCAACGGTCTTTCGGATTTGCCATTCACTGCCAGCTGCGAACCTATGTCGGTGCGTTCACGGGCTCTCGCTTCGTGTCGTCTTACGTGCTGGCATAATTATTAAAATACGTTTCTATTTTAAAATTCTGGTTCGTGCGTGGTGTAGGGCAGTATTACTTTAGTATCCAACGTTTTTGGAATAGTAATTTACAATACAAGTGATATCTCGCACCCCGATAGGGTAAGTGTTTGAACACGGCGCACTTTAACGTGGTCTAAAATTCTGGTTTTGCTTCGTAGAAGTAGTTGTGTTTTGTGCTTCTTATTTTTGTGAAACGTTATTATTTTTTATTTTTTGGTTGCTCGTAACTAAAGAGTCCACCCTGTTTATCTGTGTTAATATTATTATTATTATATAATATTTTCAAAATTTTATTACTATAATTATTGTCAAATAATTCTTTCATTTAATTTTGGAGCGTCCTGTACGTTCGAACTGCATTCCAGTTTCTTTATTCATAGTTGCCGTACAGTGGTGTAGAAAAGTGTTTGTCTTTTGTTAAAATATAAATTATTTTTCGGTTTGTTTAAATTCACAGGAGTGCACTCATTAGTTACAAATATTTTAACGCTTTTTTTTTTTTTTTTTTGGTTTTGTGATTGTTTATTTATTTTGCTTATTAATTATTTTTCTTTGCCAACCATAACGTTAAATTTTTCTGATTTTGTAACAGAACGGAGTAGTTTATAAACATTGTTCAACACTTCCTTGTTGCGGTGCATTTATAGATATACATCTTATTCCTTTTAAATATTTCAGCAAGAATACAATGTCGTTTTTTAGGAAGGAAGCCTCCCTTGACGTATATTTTTTCAGACATGTCAGGAAAAAATCCTGGAACTTGGCATATTAAAGTTTTGACTCAAAATAAATTTATTAAATAATTATTAAAGATTTGACTTGAAATAAATATATAAATTAATTATTATCTATTGCATTACTCCCTTTCCAAAGTCAATTTTTATTTTTTTCGATCTTGTGCAGAAAATGTTTGTACGGGTCAACAGTTCTGTTGTCTGTAGACCTTATTAAATGATAGGACGCGTTAGTGGTCATCAAAATGGTCACTAAAGCTAATTTAAAAGCGAGATGTATGAAAGATTAGATTTCTGAAAGGTAATACAAACACGTATCTAAAGCGCGGATTTTATTTTTTTTAAAGCAATAAAATCCTTCTGTGACGTGCGGGGTAATGTAACGTTGCACTTACATGTTTTAGTAAGTTAACTTAATTTAACTTAAAACTACAATTAAAAACATTAAAAACTACTTAAAATTAACTTCTTATACTAACTTAACTACTTAATTTAAAACAATAAATGATTACATACAAAATATAAAAGTTTATTAAAATTAAAAGCAACGATTTAAGTTAACACTTGTGTTGCGCGACAGTACCGGTGGTCGCGTATCGTTCTCCTATTGGTCAAGGTTTGATCCTTTGTTCTCGTAGAAGCTTCGAGATGCGCCTTCGCAACGGTCTTTCGGATTTGCCATTCACTGCCAGCTGCGAACCTATGTCGGTGCGTTCACGGGCTCTCGCTTCGTGTCGTCTTACGTGCTGGCATAATTATTAAAATACGTTTCTATTTTAAAATTCTGGTTCGTGCGTGGTGTAGGGCAGTATTACTTTAGTATCCAACGTTTTTGGAATAGTAATTTACAATACAAGTGATATCTCGCACCCCGATAGGGTAAGTGTTTGAACAAGTGTTTTTAGCATTAAGTTAGTGCTTCTAAAAGGCCTACTAGCCCTAGCCTACTTAAAATTATTATTTACCTTCTTGGCACAGTATTAAGCTTAGCATTAAGCACATAATAAATACGGTTATTTCCTTTTGGACTTAGACGCTAAATTTCTTAAATTATATTATTTTTTACAAGTACCTTCGGCGCGTGAAGCGCTCCGATCTGTGATTTAAAATGCTTAAGTTTTCGCAAATTAGTATTGAATTAATATTATGTAGTATTTTTTTTTAACGCTAGTATTTTAACAGCTTTTGGTTTTTTATTTGTACCTCCGTTCTGATAGTGAACACACACAACTGCTTCCGGCTTCACCCTGACATTAAGGCACATCTACAGGGTTCACTATCAGCGGAGGAGGATAATATTCAGTTTTTCTTACTGTGACGTTTCTTCACAGGGTGTCACTTTTACCCTAAAATTTGGGAAGAGCTAAAAGGCCGACGTGAGCTACCCCACACTACCGTTGTCTTCGTTTCCATCTGAGATCCTCCCCGCTGCCGTTTGAAGCCCAGCAGCCACCTCCGCCTTCGTCAGGGGAGTACCGTCCTACGACGGCAAAACCAGTTTTTTCGGCTTTATCTACGACCCTTGAATTTGTTAATATATAATTTTATTTTGTTGACTTCAGTTTTTTAATTATTTAACCCACGTCCTGGGGACTGAACGTCACATTGTATATTTGTTAAGAATAAACTTAAAAATTACTTTACCGATTTTCGAAGTTCTTTCACCAATAGAAAGTTAGAATATTCCTGAGTAACATAGGTTATATTTTATTCCCGTATTCCTACGGGAACGGAACTACGCCGGTAAAACCGCGCTGAACCGCTTGGTAACCCGCTGGTAACTAATATAAATGCGAAAGTGAGTTTGTTTGTTAGGTACCCTTTAACCTAGTTCTAGCGGAATACTTCATCACCCAACAGCCAACTGACGTCTTTCCTCTTATCTGTACTTCTGCCAATCCCCTCGCAAATGTGAGGGTCGATATTCATTTTTAGGGTTTCGTAACCAAAGTGTAAAAACGACCCTACTACTAAGACTTCACTGTCTGTCCGTTCATCCGTCTGTCTGTCACCAGGCTCTATCCCAAGAACCGCGGTAGCTAGACAGTTGAGATTTTCACAAATTATGTATTTCTGTTGTATAACAAGAAATACTAAAAGTAAAATATATATTCAAGGGGGGCTCCCACACAAAACACGCGATTTTGTCGTTTTTTACGCCGGGATTTTGGATCCCGGCGTTCCAAAAGCTCCAATGCCTCAATTATTGGCCGCGTATTTCAATCTCCGGTTTTCCACAATCGCGTCACAATCACGTTGCT
This sequence comes from Ethmia dodecea, assembly GCA_963855545.1. NCBI lineage: Eukaryota > Metazoa > Arthropoda > Insecta > Lepidoptera > Depressariidae > Ethmia > Ethmia dodecea. The sequence goes on from OY979458.1 coordinate 12,793,376, forward strand.
TTGCCGCAAACTGAATGCAATAGACCAGGGTTTGTCAAACTGGGGTGTAGACCCACACGTCAGCCACACCACAACCACACCCCATGGGCGGACACATATTTTGTATTGAAACACGTGCTACATTTTGGCGTCATTATTGACGGCAGCAGTGATATACCGACCACAACGGAACCACCAGCGAGCGGCCAGGCGCATTGCAGACACAACGACTTTTGGCGGTACCACGACGCAACTGAAAAACCTGCTGCGACACCATTCACAACCACTACTTGACCACAATTTGTCGCTGCGATGTGGTGTGGTTGTGGTATGTGTGTGTTGACACTTAGGGGTTCGCCCTTTGATTGTAGAGGGTTCGCGGCAATATATGCCTAACACTACTAACGTACAGAAGGCCGACTTAAGTAAAAATAGTAGAATAAAACAGCAAAATACGTGTGAAATCACGGTCAAAGCTTGGCAGTCTGTCGCCTGCGAGCGCCCCTTGCGACTCGGGGTTTTTTTTATTTCGGGGTTTACACGAGTCGGAAAATTGACCCGTGTGAACCCCCTATCAGTCACTGTAACCTTAAACCAGAATCTGTCCTTAGACAAATAGAAATCCATAAGTTTGAGAAACGCTGCAATAGACAATTTCGTATTCCGCCTCCATTCGTTTCTGTTTGTCGCTCGGCGGTAACGAGGGCCGGCCTTCTGGCTCAATGGCTCAAGGCTCAACTGTTTGCTACTTAATTATCCTTTATTTTATTAAGGTTTTTGGGAAATTGAATAGAAATGGAAGACGGAGCTTTATGACGCTTGATGTTTCCGCGTTTGAACGCGTTGATGTTTCATTGTTTCTGATATTTTTTGTGAAAGTAAAGTGAAATTAAACTATAGTCCGGTATGTCTACGTATCATATACGTTTGTTCTTTGTGAAAGAATTTGTCTACACAATATTATAATAAACTAGCGACCCGCCCCGGCTTCGCACGGGTGCAATGCTGAATTTTCTTTGCTATAAACCATCCCTGGACCCACTCGAACCCACACAAAAAGTTTCATCAAAATCGGTCCGACCGTTCTCGAGTTAAATCGTCAGGAAGGAAAACCCGACTTATTTTTATATAGTAGATTGTGGGAAACAATTTATATACGGTTATTTAGTCCCAAACTAGGCATGGCCTGTACTTTGCGTACTAAACAACTGACAAAAATACTTAAATATATATTTAACGACCAGACATGAAGCCACTAGACATGTTTATGCACACAAATGTTGGCCCCGAGAGGGGATCGAACCCATGACCTCTAACTACCAAGTAGTTTAATTTTACACGTCAGACAATGTGAAGATAGGAAGAGAACCTCATATTTTCGTTATGAACACTTCTTCATAGTAACTAATATGCAGATAGAACTATATAGTTATAGCCCTGCATTGTTTATAAATGCTTATTCAAACACCTTATCGACTGTTTATCAAGCGTATCGAGTTATTTATTGCATTAATTTCGGCGTAGCCAAATAGAGTTCCCAGCGATAACAATCTTACGAGAATATTACCTGAATTTGAGCGTTCTATTTATGAAATACTGAACTCGCTGTTATTTCTAGTCCAGATCCAGACAGTAAATAAACTCCGATAAAGTTATTGGGATCTTGATTTTGTATTTATAGTTGAATCATGATTTCTTCTAGTTTAATTTTAAAACTCTATTCAGAAATATTTTTATTTCAATTAAATAAAACTTTTTTTGAATTATTTATTTAAGAAGAATAACGAAAGAGATTTATGGTGCGAATGTTGAAGGATACAAGGCGGGAGGACGCCCCAGAAGGACGTTCACGGATAAAATTAGTGACGTCCTTCAAAAAGCTGGGGTCCCGAGTGCGAAGAACAAAAGGGCGTGCATGAAAAGGCTTATGGATGTAAAGGAAGCGAGGGAAGTGTGCGAAAATCGGGCAAAGTGGCGATCCATCGTCTTTACCTACCCCTGTGGGAAGAAAGCGTGGACCTATATGTATGTAAGTATGTATGTATCTATTTAAATTAAATTTAGGCAGATGGTGCGTTGCATATTTAAAAAAAAATTGAAAAAGAGTAAATCGTTTGATTTACTAATATATGAGTTGGTTACAAATGCCCTCGAGAAGAACCGGCAACAAACTCAAGGGGAGTCCTTTTTAATGTCATTATTTCATAAACTTTTAAACCATGTTATTAATAACTTGAGTATAAGTTAATTTTCTCTTTTAAATATATACATATTACTTTAAACAAGTACCTAATTTGTATTAATGTATTTATTTATTGTATGTATTTACTTTGTAGAGTGAGGAGGAACGAATTGTGGTCAACACTGGCCATGCATGGGTTGGACCCTATTCTGGTGCGGGCTCTGAAATCCTTATATAAGGATTCCAGAGCCTGTGTTAGAATAAATGGAGCCTACACAGACTGGTTTAACATCTCCATGGGTGTTAGACAGGGATGTGTAGCATCACCATGGCTGTTCAACCTTTTCATGGATAGTTGTGTGACAGATTTGAAAGAGCGTGATTGTGGAGTACGAATGGGAGAGGTACCGGTCAAATGCCTACTGTACGCTGATGATCAAGTTATAATTGAACCATCAGCGCATGAGTTGCAGGACAAGGTAACTATCGTAAATGAGGCATTCAAGAGGAAAGGTATGAAAGTAAATGTAAGCAAGACGAAGGTTATGGTTGTGGAGAAGAATATGGACATTTTTGCGTGCGATATTATGATTGAAGGTGAGAAAGTAGAACAAGTGTCAGAATTTGTGTATTTAGGAAGTAAGTTTAGTAGAGACGGTAAGTGTGATAGTGATATTGAAAGGAGGGTGAATGCAGGTAATATGGTAAACGGTGCATTGCACGCCTTCATGAGGAGCCAGAAAGTGACTAAAAAAGCACGCCTGGCTGTTCATGATGGGGTGTTGGTTCCTACCTTAATGTATGGTAGCGAGAGTTGGGTATGGCAGAAGAAGCACGAGAGTCGAATAAATGCAGTAGAAATGCGCTCGCTAAGAAGCATGAGTGGAGTACGATTGATTGATAGAATGAGGAATAGTGTAATCCGAGAGCGTTGTGGCTTGAAAGAGGATGTAGTGACTAAAATTGAGAAAGGAATGCTTAGGTGGTTTGGACATGTCGAGCGGATGGATGAAAGGCGTCTAACGAGACAAATATATAAGGGGATTGTGAGTGGCCGAGTCGGCAGAGGGCGACCTAGGCGTACTTACATCGATCAGATCGGCGATGTATTGAAAAAAAGCCAGATAAAGAGTACCCGAAACCGACGAGCTTGTATGAACCGATTGATGGATGGGGATGAGGCACGTGAGGTATGCCAGGATCGTAGCAGGTGGCGGGCTGTTGTCTCTGCCTACCCCTTCGGGAAAAAGGCGTGAGCATATGTATGTATGTATGTATTTACTTTCGGAAACGGCTCTAATGATTTTGTTACAATTTTGTGTTCTGATATTTTTTTTAAATTTTAGATTCAACTGCATGTTGAGTCTAAAATAAGTTGTAAGTATTTCCAGTAAAAACGCAATTTTACATAACAGTATAATTTAATAATACGGGCATTCGGCGTTAGAAATAATAGGTCCGGTCCACTCACCGTTAGATGGCGCTAGCAACTATAGATACTTTTTATCTTGGAGTATTTATTTTTCAAACTCAAAGACGTCATCCCATTTTATAAGAGCCATGAAAGACGGGTCCTACTTTGTCAACAGATCTGTAAATCGGACTCCGTTCCCTAATTTGATTAAAACCGCGGCTAAGGCTGTCACAATACGAGCCATTAACTTGATTAGCTTCGATTCGAAAAGGACTTCGGGTCTGGGAACGCTCAGAGATGGGATTAACTGAGTTGTGGGTTTATATTTATTGCTTTTGACTCTGTCCTGTTGAAAGTAGGACCACATCTTTTGTTATGGTGTACCTCTCGCAGTGTTATTGTAAAAAAACTGTTAAGTGCGAGTCGTACTCGCGCACACCTAAGGTTCCTACCATTTTCTATAAAAAAAGCACGTTTGTTATATGGGAGCTCCTTTCATTTTTAGGGTTCCGTACCTCAAAAGGAAAAAACGGAACCCTTATAGGATCACTTTGTTGTCCGTCTGTCCGTCCGTCCGTCCGTCTGTCAAGACCCTTTTTCTCAGGAACGCGTGGAGGTATGAAGCTGAAATTTATATCAATTACTCAGGTCTACTGTCCCTTGAAGCTGTGAAAAAATCAAACTTCTAAGCCAACGCAATCAAAAGATACAGCCGTTTATGCCGCAAATTTTCGACACTTGCAAGGGAATCAAAACCTACAGGGTGCTTCCCGTGAACTCAGAATCTTGAAATTTGGTACGAAGCAATGTCTTATAGCATAGATAAAGGAAAAATTACGAAAACCATAAATTTGCAAGGTTGTACGGAACCCTCGGTGCGCGAGTCCGACTCGCACTTGGCCGTTTTTTTTTTTTTGTATTTGTTGTTGTAGCGGCATCAGAAATACATCATCTGTGAAAATTTCAATTGTCTAATCAAGGTTCATGGAGATACACCCTGGTGACAGACTGATAAACAGACGGACGGACAGTGGAGTCTTAGTAATATTTGGGTACGGAACCCTAAAAATCACTCCTTTTATCTCCGAGCGGGTAGTTATTCCATTTCCGGAAATACCATAGAGCATTGGGAATATTTTCATACAAAACTTTGTAGCTCAAGCGTGATGTCAGTTAGTATGAACGCGAGCTGTCATTCGGTCGAAATCGTACTAGATTTATTCCACTTGTAATAAATTTTGGCATCAAATTTTCCTCGCTTTGTCCCCACATTATTATATTTTAATCTCCTTGATTTAATACAATATCACGGGACAATCTCAGTTACATTACAATTTTATAAAGATCTGTTCAGCGGTTTGACTGTGAACAAGTTGCAAATAGACAGACAAAGAAGTTTATGATGCCTATAGCAATACAATAAAATTTATGTGTATATCAGGAAGTTTGTCTCGGATAGGCTCCAAGACGGCTCAAAGGATTTCAATGAAAATTTTAAGTAATAAATATATTTTTTTACTAAAAAAATTTGTGTAGGTATGTTGTATGTTCCATTTCGATATTATCGTTGTTTTGTTTTGAAGAAGGAATATTTTTCTGATAATCACTAGATTTTTCTATATTTTTCACGCTGGTGTACAATGTGCAGGCCTAAAATGGAACGTATCCTTTCTTTAATATTAGGGTAGGTAAGGTTAATTTATTTTAGTCGTAGGCGTAATGTAGTTTTATTAACAGTTTAGTTTATCTAGGTCGTCGTATATTGCTATTACCATTTAAAACAAAAAGTTATGTACTCGGTGTTCAAGTAAATGTTTGTTGTAAAAGTACGGCTACGGAATTCTCAAAACAATTGTTTGCCTGGTGGAAATTGCGTAGGTTTATGATGTTTAGTTAGGTTAATTATTTAAATTATACAAACGTGAACCTTATAATCTAAACTTTTTGGTATTTGGATGGGTTATTTACGTACAGAAATGAAATAATAATCAATTTGGCAGCAAAAGTGCTATTTTTTTATTGACGTTATAACGTCTTATAAATCTATGAACGCCGCCGGCCATACGCACGAAAAAGTGTCACGTTTCGCCTGAGCCAGGCCTGCAATCGGGAGCGTGGAACAAGCGATAGAGAGACGAAACCATCGGCCTAAGCGTTCGGCTTGTGACGCATCTATCTCTCCTCCAAACCAGTATGCAATTTTTCATCAATGTTTTCTTTTGAAGTTATCACGTAAAATTATCGTCCATAAACCGGCTTTACAGACAACCATTTTTTTTATTGAAGGACTTGCTCTGTCTAGCCTAGAGAACACAGGTTGTTATTTAGGTTTGCAAATAGATTATAGTTGGACTGGTAATATAACACGACCGCGCGCGCTTCGAGTCTACCAGTTTGTTTTTATTTCGCTATACCGATTACAGTCGTATGCGAAGGCAAATTAAGTTTAATTTCAATTTATACTGAAGTAGAATCTTTGCCGCTACTTCATCTGTCTTTTTTATTTAATAGTTTTTACAAAATAACGTTATGCATCAACAAAATCACTATGTGATTATTCCGTACACTACAGTAACCAAATATATTTTGTGCAATATTTACAACACGTTTATTCTTCACTGCGCTTAATTATGTAACACAAGATTCTTACTTCTTTGCATGGTCTGGTCTTCAATTTTTTTTTGTAATTAGCTTTCCTTATTTATTTCTTCATCTTACAAATAAATATCATTACAGGGTTTGATACCGTGTAATATATATTTTATGATTTGCATTATTAAAACCCTAGAAACAAACAACATTTAATGCAACATTAAAAACCTTACCTCAGGGTTGATAGTCGGCGGCATAACAATCTTCTTCTGGGGCGGGGACCTCAGCACCACGTTCTCGTCCCTGATGATGACCTGCGGCTCCATCGCCAGGAGTTTCTTCTTGCACTCCTGCATCTGCAGGCATTCCTTATCCTTCCTCGAGAGCACCGACTCCGATGAAGCGTGTTTCGATGAATTCCTAGAGTTATTCTTGCTTGATAGCTTCAAGCTGTCTATTGAAGCTGTCATTTTCGAGCTCTCTTTACCGTTCGAGGAGGCCATTTTGATTTTTTTCGCAATCTCTTATCTTAAGTTTTGAGTGCTGTCGTTGGCGTCCCACAAGGTTCTATTCTAGGTCCTTTGTTCTTTCGCTACGTCACGTTTTGTGTAAGTACATTTTATTTTTTATTGTTTGAGTATTTTGTTTTAACTGTGGATTTGAAGTTTATAGCTGGTGTTATTGTTTGTGAGGTAAGTAAAGAGTTTGTTTAAAGTGATTTGTTAAAACTTGACATTAAATAAAGCCTTAAATATATATTTTCTATTTGAGATGATGAACTTAAATTAATTTCAAATATAAATCATCTGACTTCGTATAATCATGATTTGCCGTTATATACCTACATCTTGTCATAAAAAAAAATATATTTTTTAAACGTAAATTGCAAGAACATTACGAAAGATTTAGGCAATTCAATATATTATATTAGTTGATGGTGCCTTAGTCAGAATATTTTCAAGATGGCATGAGAGGGTAATTTTTAAGAGCTCATTTCGTTACGTAAATAAGGTTTCATAAACCTTCATTCATTTACTTCCGGAACGCCTCTTAAAGTTAAAAAATATGATAATGAAAACTAAATGATTTTTTAAAAACATGAAAATTCTTTTAGAGAAAACCAAACTTAGATAATATCCCAAGGCAGAATTATGTAAAATAATTTCTAAAATAAAGTGTAAGTAGTAGCACTCTAACACCACCACCACCATCACCACTTCTAACGTTTAGGGTTCAAACAAAATATACTGTCGAAAAGTGAATAGAATACCTCTCTACCCCTTCGGAGATAAAAGGCGTAAGCATTTTTTAGATCCATGTAGAATAATTTCTGGAAGTAAGTACATACGACATACGTACATAAAGCTCACGCCATTGTCCCACAGAGATGATGGATCGCCACTTTTCTCGATCTCTGCATACTTCTTTCGCTTCCTTCACATCCATAACCCTTTTCATGCACGCTCTTTTATTCTTCGCACTCCGGATCCCAGTTTTTTGCAAGACGTCACGTCACTTATTTGATCCGTAAACGCCCTTCTGAGTCGTCCTCTTTCCTTGCATCCTTCAACATGCGTACCATAAATCTCTTTCGTTACTCTTCTTTCATCAATACGTTCTAAATGACCAAACCAGGGTAACATACCCTTTTCTATCCTTGTCACTACATCTTCTTTCAAAGTAAGTATAGCTGCATTAGCTCTCTCAAAAGTTACGCTGTATACATCCTTTGACAGAGATAACAGCCAACCCTCTGGTCACGTTTGTCTCTCAGTTACCACAAAAACTTTTTCATACCCTTTTTAAGGAACATGAGAATGCATTCACATAATGAACTTAATATACATTTGGAAATGATCCGGTTGGTATTAGGCTTTCTTTCATGCGTTTGGCGCCGGTTCGAATGCTGGTGAGGGCATGTACCCTTAGACAATACAATAACTCTTTATTGTACACCAAAAACAATACAATATTGATACTAACATTAACTAAAGTACAACGGGCGGTCTTATCGCTTTTAGCGATCTCTTCCAGACAACCTTAGGATGGATGAAACTGAGAGATTAGAACTAGGGTAGACGGTGCACTATATATTATTGAACATACTCTTACATACTACTACGTAAATAAATATATAGGTATAAATATATATACAAAAATACCTTAGATAAAACCAAAAACGGAAGATACGGTAGGTACATTCATAGAAAGCATCGTTGTTCTAAGTGTATGTTTAATACCTATAGAAATAAATTATTTTTGATTTTGATTTTTGATTTTGACATTTGGGCTACCTACTTTTTTTTGTTTTAGTGCTATTTGTACACTTTATAAAAGCACATGAAGGAATTTAATTAAACAATTCAATTATGTATCCTTCTCGTCGACTATCACGTACTGTCGATACGACGGACCGATTAAGACTGCAACGAATTAATACGTTCCTTGGACCTAATTCTTTTTTTAAGCGACTTCAAAAAAGAAAGAGGTATTGAATCTTTACTTCTTTACGTTTTATCACTTACCTAATAAATAAAAGTGTGTTATGTGTACATGTATGAGATTGTTATTTATGTCCCATAAATGTAATAAATCATAATTATTCATAAATTCCATTTTGAGTATGAGAACCCTAGTCGCTAGATCTCGACTGGACGAATTCTATTTCGATATTTATCGTCGACGAAGGCACGACGAAACATTAACGATATGAAAAACTAAAGAGTTTTTTATTTTCAAAATCCTTTGAGAGTTTAAATACGGAGCTCAGAGAACCGTAGAGTTGATGGTTAATGTAAAGCTTCCAAGCGACTACACGGCCGACTCGATGTTAGCTCTAGGGACATACATTTTGGATTACCCACTAAACGGTGTCAGCTATAAACGCTTGTTTGAAATATTACAACTTGCAGGACAGTTTATTGTACGGCGACGTCCATAAAACGACTACGAGGTAATAATATGTAAAAACTAAATTAAAAAAATCTCACGCATTTTATCCCCGAGGGGGTAGGAAAAAGTATTCCATTTTTGGATATACCCACTTTTCACGAGATATTCTTTGGACCCCTAAACGTGATAGGTGGTGAGCCCATCGCCGGACCGGGTCTGTTATGAATATCTCAGAATTAATTCTGGGACTTACGGGTTTCCTCACCATGAAGCAGTTTTTTCAAAAACTGCTTCATTGTGTTTTGAAAAACTCATTGGTACAAGGTAAGATTCGAACCCGAGCCTCACTGATTATCATCATGTGAAACAGGCTCCTTAATCCGTAAGGCTATTATGTAATACTAGCTGCTCCGCGCTGTTTCACCCGCGTAGTTTCCGTTCCCGTGGAAATACGGGAATAAAACATAGCTTAAGTCACTCAGTGATAATGTAACTTTCCACTGGAAAAATAATTTTTAAAATAGGTCCAGTAGTTTTTGAGATTATTCGTTACAAACATACAAAGATAAAAAATCCTCCTTTGTAATATGTGTTTAAATAAAACTAAATACTGTTTCATATACGTTTTCGGATAAAATATACCTAACGTATATCTTGTAGTAGTAATGCCCGGATACAGATTTTTTATTATTATTTTCGTGTATACCGAGACAATGTAGTCATCTCTTTTTATCCTACAGAAAGTGCAATACTGTAAGTGCTTGACTGCTCGGACATCCGATTCCAAATGAATGATCTAACAATTTTCATCGTGGGGACAATTTGGTGCGGTCACTGTGTCAAAAGCGTGTCTGAGCATTTAGATCTTTGCCGGCAAAGATATAAAGTTCATATTACCTCAAAGTACAAGTGAGTTTGCTAGTAATAGCTAGTAATATAAGAGAAAATCTGCTATTTTCCATCAACAGGTCTGGTCTTCTGTTCTCTAATCGCTGTTTAACGGTGAGTCGCGTAAATATTTACCGCGGCCTTGCTCATGATTCTTTAGTTTCGGAGTTCCGTTGGTAGATTTATTTTTTAGTATTTGAATTCCAAGTGGCGGTCTGTTGTCTCTGCCTACCCCAATGGGAATTAGGCGTGAGATTATGTATGTATGTATGTTGAATTCCAATTCATTTATTTTCAGTAGCTATCTTAATATTATAAAGCTGAAGAGTTTGTTTGTTTGTTTGAACGCGCTAATCTCCGAAACTACTGGTTCGAATTGAATAATTCTTTTTGTGTTGGATAGTCCAGTTATCGAGGAAGGTTATAGGCTATATGACATCACGCTACGACCAATAGGAGCAAAGATATAGTGGTAAATGTGTAAAAAACGGGAGAAATTATTTCATCTTACGGGAACTACGCGGGTGAAACCGCGCAGAACCGCTAGTATAAAATACACTTTGAAAATTTAATAGTCTAAGAAGATTGGCTAAATGTAAACAGCAGCCCATCTCCACCGACGAGTTGCTGGTTAAAATGCAGTACTCCGAGAAGAACTCCAATACTCCTTTATCGCACTTCTAAAATGTGTCACATCCAATTTGACTTCACAATAATCGTTAATTAGTTCTTCATACCAAGTGTTGCTATTTTAAATATTTAGTATTTATTCATAACTAGCGGCCCGCCCCGGCTTCGCACGGGTGGACATTTATTTTTTCAACAATTTGGGATGCACAAACAAATTTCTCCTAGCAACCCATAGTAAATTAACAAAAAAAAATTGACTTTGTATGGAGACTTTTAAAGAATATTTGTGAGAAGTTTCAAGTTGATAGACGCAAAAAACCCCTCTTCTCTATACCAACTTCAACCCCTAATTTCACCCTTTTAGGGAAAGATTTTAAAATAAAACAAAAATACCTTTCTCATCATTTATTTTTAAGAGTATTTGTGATAAGTTTCAAGTTGATAGACGTAAAAAAACCACACGTTTATATACAATACGTATACAATCTCCAACCCCGTTTCACCCGTGAGTTTTGAAAAATCGAGATAAACCTACTTGTCTTGTTGTTTGTTTTGAGGAGTATTTTTACAAAATCGAATTGATACATCCAAAAATGAAGGTATTCATGCAAACTTCAACCCCCAAGGGGATGAAACCCCTTGGAGGATTCCTTTCTTTTTCCTTGGAGGACTAATATATCAAGTTTATTTTCAAGAATATTTGTAAAAAGTTTAAAGTTGATACACGCAGAAATCACACTATCCCATACAAACTTTATCCCCCTCTTTCACCCCTTTAAGAGATGATTTTCAAAAAATCCAAAAACACGTGTATCATCATTTATTTCTAAAAGTATTTGTGCCCAGTTTCAAGTTGATAAGACGTAAAAAACAACACGTCTCCATACAAACTCCAAAAGCTACTTTCACCCCCTTAGGGGATGATTTTCGAAAATTCCTAAAACACGGGTCTCATGATTTATTTTTAAGAGTATTTTTGCCAAGTTTGAAGTTGATAGACGTAAAAATCAAACACGTCTCCATACAAACTCCAACCCCCTGTTTCACCCCCTTAAGAGGTGATTTTCGAAAAATCCAGAAATATGTATCTTGTTATTTGTTTTGAGGAGTATTTTTACAAAGTTTCGAATCGATACACCCAAAAATGAAGGTTTTCCATACAAACTTCAACCCCCACTTTCACCCCCTTGGAGGTAGATTTTTGAAAAATCCTAGAACTAATATCTCATAGTTTGTTTTCAGAAGCATTTGTACCAAGTTTCAAGTTGATGGACGCAAAAAATAAACTTCTTCGTATCAACTTCAACCCCTACTTTCATCCGTTTAGGGGATGATTTTCGAAAAATCCAAAAATATGTGTCTCATAATTTATTTCTAAGAGTATTTATGTAAAGTTTGAAGTTGATAGACGTAAAAAACAACACGACACGTCTCCATACAAACTCCACTCCCCTGTTTCACCCCCTTAGGGGATGGTTTTTGAAAAATCCGGAAATACGTGTCTTGTTGTTTGTTTTGAGGAGTATTTTTACAAAGTTTCGAATCGATACACCCAAAAATGAAGGTTTTCCATACAAACTTTAACCCCCACTTTCACCCCCTTGGAGGTAGATTTTTGAAAAATCCTAGAACTAATATCTCATAGTTTGTTTTCAGAAGCATTTGTACCAAGTTTCAAGTTGATGGACGCAAAAAATAAACTTCTTCGTATCAACTTCAACCCCTACTTTCATCCGTTTAGGGGATGATTTTCGAAAAATCCAAAAATATGTGTCTCATAATTTATTTCTAAGAGTATTTATGTAAAGTTTGAAGTTGATAGACGTAAAAAACAACACGACACGTCTCCATACAAACTCCACTCCCCTGTTTCACCCCCTTAGGGGATGGTTTTTGAAAAATCCGGAAATACGTGTCTTGTTGTTTGTTTTGAGGAGTATTTTTACAAAGTTTCGAATTGATACACCCAAAAATGAAGGTTTTCCATACAAACTTCATCCCCTACTTTCAACCCCTTGGAGGATGATTTTCAAAAAATCCTAGAACTAATATTTCATAGTGTGTTTTGAAGAGTATTTGTGCCAAGTTTAAAGTTGATATACGTAGAAATCATACTATCCCATACAAACTTCAACCCCCTCTTTCACCCCTTTATGGGTTGAATTTCGTAAAATCCTTTCTTAGCGAGCATCTACACTATAAACGTAACCTACACACAAAATTTCATGTTTCTATGTTCAGCGGTTTGGGCTGGGCCTTGATTTTTAGATTTAGCTTCTCCTTTTATATATATAGATTTGTAAATTACGCAAAATAAAAATAAATGTTTTCTTCGTTCGCTGTCGATTGATGAGTTTATCAAACCATTTTATAAAAGTAACTATAGCTACTGTCGATTCGGGACCTGGAAGCTGAGAGACAACTAAAATACTTTCTGAAGAGACTATTGAAAAAACCGACGGGAAAAACATTGAGACTGTATATTGCTATAAAAAAACCCGCTCGAATACATTTTACTTGCCTACATCGGCGTTTTTTGTTTGTCGTCCCGTTTCCGAATTAAATGAAAGAGCCAAATTACAGAGCAATTTCGATTGAAAACATCGCAGTCATTACGCCGAGCTGAAATACAATTGAATATTTGATTGTAATTATCAAAATTAAATTGTAATTAATCATTAATTAAAAAGATTATCCCAAAATATATCTAAAAAAGTATTTAGATTTTTATTATAAAATAATTATATCTTTTTTGAACAATCAAAAAAGTTATGCAATTGAGTACTAAAAATGAGGACGTCTCAACTCAGTATTCAGTACATTTTCCTTAATAATTTTTCGTTTTGACAAATAATAAAATAATAAGTATGTGAGGTATGCCAGGATCGTAGCAGGTGGCGGGCTGTTGTCTCTGCCTACCCCTTCGGGAAAAAGGCGTGAGCATATGTATGTATGTATGTAAGTATGTAAGAGTATGTTCAATAATATATAATGCACCGTCTACCCTAGTTCTAATCTCTTTTCTGGTGTACAATAAAGAGTTATTGTATAGTATAAAAAGTTACTCATTTATTCATTAATTTTTAGTTTTAAAAATTAATTAATAAATGAGCAGTGATAGCCCGGACGGTTATAGAGCCGACCGAAAATCAGTGAGGCTCGGGTTCGAATCCTGGCATGTAAGAATGAGTTTTTAAAAAAACTTACGTACATATTTATCACTAGCTCGACGGTGAAGGAAAACATCGTGAGGAAACCCGCAGGTCTCAGAATTAATTCTGAGACATGTGTAAATAGACCCAGCCCGGCGATGGGCTCACCACCTATCACGTTTAGGGGTCCAATGTATCTCGTGAAATGTGGGTATATCCAGTAATGGAATACCTCTGCCTACCCTTTCGGGGATAAAAAAAAAAGGCGTGGGATTATATATATATATTTATTTTTATTTATTTTTATTTGACTAATAGGCAGTCAAATACCCTAAGCTGCGGAACTCCAGATATTTTCCAACTCACACTTGGCAAGAGACATGCATTATGTTCGTTCTGTTTGTCTGTGGGCTGATGGATTGCTAATAACTTTTCACTTCGCTAATATTGACGTCTGAACGTTGTTTATTTATTTACTTAACATTTTACAAGAACCATATTTATAATATGGTTAATGATCTGCTGCATGCTCTGTGTAGCGATTTTAGCATAGAAAGAACTTTAAAAAAAGAACTCTTAAGAGTAAAAAAGAACAGTCGAATTGAGAACCTCCTTCTTTTTTGAAGTCGGTTAAAAAAAGAAACATCGGAATCGGTTGGCGTGATATTGAGTTATTCGTCTATTTGTCGCGCGCATACTCAATGCAAATATAAGACTTATATATGGTTTTATCATAGATTCCATTATCGAACTGGACCGAATTAAAATGGGACCACACGGGAAGCACCAGCTTTCAAATAAAAAAAGAATCATCAAAATCGGTTCACCCAGCCGAAAGTTCTGAGGTGACAAACATAAAAAAACATACAGTTCATACCTCCTCCTTTTTCGAAGTCGGTTGAAAAGACGTTCGAGACTCAATTTCTTCTGTTCTCGAGAGGGGCTAGTTATACAAAAACTTCATTTTTCAGTGTCACTTTAGCTATTTAGATTTCAATAGGACGCGAGTTAAGTATCACTACAGTTACTTTACTACCTTATGGAATAAGTTTTGGACTTCAATTTTGTTAGATTTTGACACTCTATGTCTAGTAAATAAAATTATGAGGGGGTCAAAAGTGGCTCCAAATGGTTCCTGTAAAATTATACACGGTGCTACTCGCCGTTCTGCTACTAGAACTTGGCTTTGACACGCTACCGCGTGTCTCGATTACAAAATTAGTAAGACATGACGTTTTAAAATCATCTTTGAGTTTTTGCTTGTTCTTCTTGGGGTACTGCATTTGGAACCAGCAACTCGTCGGTGGAAATGCTGTTTACATTAAGCTAATTTCCATCGAATTTAAAGTCCATTGACTTTCTATTTGTTTTTTTTACTTTCAGAAATAAGTGATTTGTATTTAAATTGAGTATATTTCAATTTCTGTGTCTCTCTGTGACGAAAATAGGGCCAAGCCTTGCCACATATTCACATATTAATATGACTATTTAATTCAGTTACATGTAAGGTAATACCTCGTTTGTTATTCCCTATCCGGAGGCGAGGGCTAATGGAGTACGGTTAATGAACGTGTACCTTTTAGTCAAACGAAATCTGTTATGTACTCGTTAGCATTTTTCTGTTTTCAGATACATTCAACATAATACATTATGTATTGGATTGTTTATTTACGGTTCAAAAGATATCTATACATATGATAAAACTGTAACGGGGCCGTGTCTGTATATGAAATGTTAAATATTTTTGCGGTAGTGTAGATATGTAGGTATGTCTGGTATGTATCAGCGTTGAAAGATTTTTTTTGTCAAGTCGGGATTTTTGAACTTTTTGAGTGAAAAAAGCGGGATTATTTCCTTGAAAGCGGGACATAGTAAAAAAACTTATATATAATCAGAAGTTTTTAAGTATTTATCTATTTATTTGAATTAAAATTACGGCCGAAAATCAGTGAGGCTCGGGTTCGAATCCTGGCATGTACCAATGAGTTTTTCAAAAACTTACGTACATATTTATCACTAGCTCGACGGTGAAGGAAAACATCGTGAGGAAACCCGCAGGTCTCAGAATTAATTCTGAGACATGTGTAAATAGACCCGGTCCGGCGATGGGCTCACCACCTGTCACGTTTAGGGGTCCAATGTATCTCGTGAAATGTGGGTATATCCAGAAATGGAATACCTCTGCCTACCCCCTCGGGGATCAAAGGCGTGAGATTATATTATTATTATTATTATACAATTACGTTTACGTGACAATAGATAGCAAAAATTGCCATAGAAAGCAAGGCGGGCGGCCAGTCCACACATTTCTGTGCCACCCGCCCGTGCTTCCTCAACACGCTGCACGTACTATCGAAAAAAGTTCTGCCTGATACACCTAAGTGTCATTTTAGGGTGCAGCTATCTTTTGGAACCCCGTGGCGAGAAAGCCCTCACTTATAGTAACAATGAAAATTACAAAAAAGTGTTTCTTTCATGTTAAGATCATATAGTGTCGATGAATGGATCGGAATAGAAAAAAAAGACGGTTTTACTGGCTTCTCATTGTGTAACTCTAATTAGGGTCGGGGTACTAAAATTGGAGCTTACAAGCTAAAATGTTTTCCAAATGTCAGGCTTATCGTTTGCTGCACGTACGGTGCAGTTATGGCCGAAAAGCGGGACTGAGTCTGTCCCGCGCGGGACATTAAATTTTGATTTAAAATCGGGACGTCTGGCAACGCTGGTATGTATCTATCTAAGCGATAGGTCACTGTGACCTTTCTTAGTATAGTACGGATTAACACTGACTCTCAATACACAGGTTATCCTAGCTTGAGAGTCAGCTGTTGTCACTTTTTTGTTTGCTACCTAAATAAAATACAGTGTATACTATTATGTTATGGTATGTATTCGATAGTTATCGATTTAAATATGAAAACATATATTTTTTTAAATTTTTCTTTGTGTATCTGTCTGTGCACTTATGGAAATTTGACTATAGCGACTAAAACGCTGCTGGGCACTGTACCATTATAAAGGTAGGACAGACAGAGAAAAATGGAAGCGAATATTTTGCCTCTCTAGGGTTCCGTGCCCAAAGAGACAGAAGACTCCGCCATCCGTCCATCCGTCCGTTGAAATTTTCACATAATGTGCATTTCGATTGCCAATATAACCAAAGAATATAAAACGGAAAAAAAATTGGAGGGGTCCACACAAGCCTTTTTGCGTTTTCTGAAATCTGTTTTTTCTCGTTTTCATTTTCAATTTTATTAAGGGCAAACAGTTTATACTTGAAATGTTCACGTACTGGCATGTCGATGTTATTTTTTATTAAAGTTATAAATGAAATATGTGTTTTTTTTTGTAAGGTTTTTTTGTAGGTATTCTGAGGCATGTGTAACAGACCCGGTCCGGCGATGGGCTCACATCCTATCACGTTTAGGGGTCGAATATTCTCGTTAAGAGTGGGTATTTCCATAGAATACCTCTGCCTACCCCCTCGGGGATAATATGCGTGAGATTATAATTTATATACTATAATAATTTGTAAGGTGGCACGGAACTCTTCGTGTGCTAACCTGAATTGCACTTCACCTTTTCTTATCTTATTTTTATTTACATACAAGCCACTCAAACTGTATTCTGAAAGAAAACTGAAACCTGAATAAGATATGAAACTTCAGTTCCCTTTCAGATCCTGAAAAAGGCGAGTGCAACGCGCTTTTCTACGTTTGAGAGAACTTCAGTCATATTTTCAGAACATTTCCTGTAAAGAACTTTTTAAAATAAGAACTTGTTTTCTGAGGAAAAACCTTGCTAAGAACTTGTTTTCTGAGTTTATTTTTATCGAGTACCTAACTAGGTATTAGACTCGATAAACTGCCATACGAAGGTGTGGGTTCAATTCCCAGGCGACATAAAATATTAGTCTAGGCAATGAAGCGGATTTTTGTATGAAGACCCCAACATTAATTCCTCAGTCGATGAAACTTTGCAGGATTGTAGTATAGTATGAGACAATACTTGCATACAAAAATCCATAAAAAAAACCTAACCGAAGTTAGGTATTTTTACTGAAATACTTATTTATTTGATATCTTTGTTGGGAAAAATGCTCAGTAAAAATTTTCTTCGCCAGCAATATTCATGTGTGTTAAGAAAGCTATATGCGAAATATCCAAAAAAATCTCCTGGTAGAAACAACAAAACTCAGACGTGTAATATGTACCTTGCTCGGGAAAATTGCTCAGTCCATTTTTTTAACTGGAATGTCATTTAATGGTCGCTGTGGACTTACAATACGAAAATCCAAAATAAAAAACTTCTCGCTACATTATTTTTAGAAATTATCAAATTATCAACCAAAAAAAATTTTTTTTTTTAGTATAAAAACCTAACTTCGGTTAGGTTTTTTTTTTGGATTTTTTTATGCAAGTATTGTCTCATACTATACTACAATCCTGCAAAGTTTCATCGACTGAGGAATTAATGTTGGGGTCCACTACCTTTATTGCCTAGACTATATTCGATCTATTAGTTAGTGTTTGTCTCGAGGCTTTGCAGATAATGTTTTATTTTTGAAAGTATAATTTTTTTTCGGACCCCTTAACGTGACATGTGGTGAGCCCAACCCCGGAACGGGGTGCTGTTACACGTGCCTTAGAATTGTGAGACCTCTGGGTTTGCTTGAGATGTTTTTATTCGACGTCGAGCTACTGGTAAATAGGCACCTACCTCTGTACTCAGGTTTAAATAAATAATTGATACATTACCTATATAAAAGAGCTATCATTGCTTATTTTAATTATTTGTAATGCTAATACATTGACACAGTAAATTCCCTTTCACAAAAAGAAAATTATTAACAACACCAACATATTATTAAAAAATACTCCATTTATAATACCTTACAACATAATAATACCAGCTATAATTCTAAACACAACACGATATTTAATGTCTACACATCACTACACTATCACTACATTTTAAATGATGAATATATATTTTACGGAATATCTACTCTCGTAAATATATGCGCGGCGAAACACGTCCATCCTCGCCACGGACTAGCGTCGGACTGACGGGTTTTAGCACACCCCTCGCCCGGGTACGGACAGAATCTGCGCTTTCGAATTAATTTCACTTGATTTGCTAACGGTGTCCTTTGTTTAGACGTCTTAATAAAATAATATAAATAATCTCACGACTTTATCCCCGAGACGGTAGGTATTCCATTTCTGGATAGGTATACCTACTTTTCACGCGATATTCTTTGGACCCCTAAACGTGATATGTGGTGAGCCCATCGCCGGACTAGGGGCCTTATTTTCTATTCAGAATTGTAATCGCAATCGTCTTCATTCAAAACATTCCTCTTCAAAACTGCCCGCATTTCCTATATAGAAGCTGATCTTTGACATAAATGTCAGCCTTTTGGTCACCTGAAGCCTTAGATAAGTTGAATCATTGTTCTATAAATTAAAAAACAGCGGAGGTTAGGCTGAATGAGTGTGTCGTGCGTGAGGATCGGGTTCGAATCCTCGAGGGCATCCACCAATGAGTTTTTCAAAAACTAACTCGGTATATTTATCACTAACTCGACGGTGAAGGAAAACATCGTGAGGAAGCCGCTCACGTCTAGAGGTCCAAAAATATACTAATGAAAAGTGGGTACTCTGAAGAATGAAATACATTTGCCTAGGCGTGAGATTATTAGTTTTATTTTATTTTTATTTATTTTATCTTCACGACTGCTACTCAAAGACATTTAAAGAAAAAGTGTATATAGGATATTCGACCCCTAAAAGAGATAGGTGGTGAGCCCATCGTCGGACCGGGTCTGTTACACATGCCTCAGAATTAATTCTATAGAACCTGCGGGTTTCATCTCGATGTTATCCTTTACCGTCGGTGATATACCGCTTGATTTTTTTTATTATCTAGAAAAAATATGGTGTGATAGGCAAGTGTAATAGATCCATTTGGCACTGTTATTAAAAAAAAATACAAAAAAATATCTACATTACTCAATTGTAGTCAATATTACACACTGAAATATTTGAAATAGTAATTTAAAAAGAAACAGGCTCGTAGCTTCCATTCATGCTCAATCGATCTACAACCGCCAGCTGCTACGTAGGAGTGTGCATATGATAGTTTTCTAGATTTTATGAATTGCATTACACATGACTATACTGGATGATTTTTTTTACCGTCTGGAAAAAAATATGACGTATAAGGTATCTAGAGCCGAAGTTATACACGAGATTAATTTTTAAATATAGTCATATTTAATGCAATTTACAAAATCTAGAAAACTATGCACAGTACTACGCGCAGCTGGCGGTTGTAGGTAGATTGCGCATAAATGGAAGCTACGAGCCTGTTTATTTTTAAAATACTATTTCAAATACTTCAGTGTGTATTATTGACTACAATTGAGTAATGTATATTAGTTTAAGCAAGAAAAAAAAAGAACATCGGCAGCTTTGGTACCCACTGAAATAGACACCCACGGGGTATCATACTATGCTTGTTATATTGACTCATAACAAGTCGAAATTTTCCATATTTTTAAATTAATCTAGCAGTTGAAAATATTGAGTCAAATAAAACAAAAATATCATAGAAACACGAATCGATTGATTGGGAAATCTATTAATACCAAAGAGATTAAAATATAATATAAGGCATGAAGGGGACAAAGCGAGGATTATTTGAAGCCAAAAGTTATTCCAAGTGGAATAAGTCTAGTACAATTTCGACCGAATGACAGCTCGCGTTCATACTAACTGACATGACAAGGACATGACGCTTGAGCTTCAAAGTTTTGTATGAAAATATTCCCAATGCCCCCTCTATGCTATTATATTTTAATGTCTTTGATTAATACAAAAACTTTTTTGTTGTTGTGGTAAAATTGAACGTCGTGTCATCACGTCAACCATGTCATTCACTAGGAATGGTAAAGTTAAAAAATAAATTGATATTTATCGTATCGACATTTCTAAATACTATAGATAAAAATCGAGTGAAAAATATCGATATATCATCAGTTTTACATTATTATTACTACATATACATATTCCCAAATTCGTAAAAAAGGACGATGAAAATAGTATATTTTTATAAATGCTTGAGTCGGCAAGTATCTAGTACCTAACATAAAATGAAACACGAAACCAGAATTGCTTTAAAAATATATTAAAATTGATACGAATTCGATACTGTAAAATAAATGTCGATATATCGCCATTAAAAATATCGAGCGGAAATATAGAGCGGTGATAGCCCGGACGGTTAAAGAGCCTGCCTTAAATCAGTGAGGCTCGGGATCGAATCCTGGCATGTACCAATGAGTTGTTCAAAACTTACGTACATATTTATCACTAGCTCAACGGTGAAGGAAAACATCGTGAGGAAACCCGCAGGTCTCAGAATTAATTCTGAGACATGTGTAAACAGACCCGGTCCGGCGATAGGCTCACCACCTATCACGTTTAGGGGTCCAATATATCTCGTGAAATGTGGGTATTTCCAGTAATGGAATACCTCTGCCTACCCCCTCGGGGATAAAAAAGGCGTGAGATTATGATGATGATGATGATGATTAAAAATATCGACGATATATATAATATGCTAATTTAGTATTTGGAAAAATATCGATATTTTAATATATGTATCGATATTTTTTGCCCAAGTCATCATTCACTGGCATAGAGTAACTTATATGGCATGTGGTAGGCAGTGCTATTTTCTAACAAAGAGGTTGGAAGAAAATCATTTTCTTTCCTAGAGAAACTTTTTCTTTACACGTCTTTGGTACCTAAAATCTCATAATAATCTACAAAATACACTAGGTAACGAATAACTTTTAAACCTCAACTTATAAAAATGTGGTATGATTACATTATCTTAGTCTGTCCAAGAACTATCGATTTTACACGGTTTCGTCTTCCGTGGGCAGGTGTAAGTGGGGTACCCAAAACACATAGACTTTTGCCATTGTTCTTTGAGAAAAAAAAATATTTTTTTAAGTAACATTGCCAAATGAATCTATTACACTTACCTATAACACCACATTTTTTTCCAGACGGTAAAAAAAGTCACCCTGTATATAAAAATTAATCTCGTGTATAAATTCGGCTCTAGATACCTTATACGTCCTATTTTTTTCCAGGCGGAAAAAAATCATCCATTATATTTGCCGGTTTAAAGGGACAGCACTATTGATGACGACGTTCCCCTCCCTCATAGAAAGTTTAGACGAATCGGACCCTAACTGTTATTCCCTCCAGCTTGCATAAACTGCTCTCGTTGGCACAAAAGTTCCTTGGCCGGTTACAACTCGGCCTGCATGCCCAAACTTCCGTTAACATGCCAGACATCCCGTGAATTCACTTTGATAGTTGTTCCCCAAAGATATTATATATAGAAAGACGTAGATATGTTACTAGAGCACGGAAAATGAGGCCGACAAATGTAGTTAATTAACCACATTTTATTTAGTCACAATGTATTTAAAGTCGTATTTTAAGCGCAACTCTTAACAGATAGCTCTCTTTTTCTTTATTATTCGTTCCGTATCATCTTTCCCCGTCATTGTTGTATCCTATAAATACGCTAAGAAGTAAGTATGTACATGTTGTAGCACACTCGTAGGGGATCAATTTCCAAACGCAAGCAGTATGAATATAACTCATCCTTACTTTAATATCTTTGTTGTTCCCCAATTCCGGAACTGGGCGAAATGCCCGGTTGCAGAACCTACCAGGCGTCATTGGTAACTTTACCGGCCATGCTGATGTTCTATATAAAACTACTAACTACTATATGATATTAGCAGCGCCCGGAGGTTTCACCGGCGTAGTTCCCATTCCCGGTTGAATACGGGGATAAAGTATAGAATATGTGTTATTCTGATGTATAAGCTATGTAACTTTAAAGTTTCTTAAAAATCCTTTCAGTAGTTTTTGCGTGAAAGAGGAACAAACATGCATACATACAAACTTTCGCGTTTATAATATTAGTAGGATAGTAGGAAATAGAATTATCAGTGTTTCTCTACTATATTTATGCATGTATTATACCTATACATATAAACCTTCCTTTTGAATCACTACTATTAAAATCTATTTAAAAAAAACAAATCAGAATCTGATAGTGACGAGAGTGATAGTGATGTCACAAATGCGAAAGTTACTTTGTTAGTTTGTTACGCTCTGTCACGCCTAAACAACTAAACCGATTTAAAAAAAAATACCAATGGAAAGCTACATTATCAGGAAGTAACCATAAGCTATATTTTATTCCTACGGGAATATGAATTACAAGGTGAAACCGTGGGGCGGTGCTAGTATAAAATAAAATTAAAGGGGTATAGTATTGTAGTATAGTATTGTATAGAAAAGTGGTTGCGTTCTCGTAACAGGGATGTATAAAAATTTTAGGATACAACGGAACCCTAAAGTAAAACTCGCCCTTTGCTGCTTTTTATTAGGGTTCCGTACCCAAAGAGTAAAACGGGACCCTATTACTAAGACACCGTTGTCTGTCTGTCACCAGACTGTATCATGAACCGTGATAGACAGTCGAAATTTTTACAGATGATGTATTTCTGTTGCCGCTATAACAACAAATACTAAAAATGCCATTTTTATAGATATTGGTACGGAACCCTTCGTGCGCGAGTCCGAGTCGCACTTAGCCGGTTTTTATTCATAAATTTGCAAGCGCCCCCTAGGAGGCAGTCAAATCAAGGTTTTATTTCAATGTTGAGCCATGAAACCTGTTATTGTAACAGGGTAGACGAAATGGAAAGCCACAAATAAATAATAAAATAAATATTGTCACGCCTTTTATCCCCGAGGGGGTGACTAGCACCTCGGGTGATGTTACACATGCCTCAAAATCAATTCTGGGACCTGCGGGTTTCCTCACGATGTTTTTTTACTTCATCGTCGAGCTAGTCTACACTTCTACATCTACATTTCTACACTAACATTATAAAGAGGAATGATTTGTATTTTTGTATTCGTCTATTTTCAATTTCAATTTCAATTTCATTTATTTGCTTATCACATGGTACTTAAAAGATATTACAGATAATTTAGGTCTATGACATGTGAAACCCTGTAAGGGCACTGCAAAACTGATGGAGAGATTGTCTGTAAGATAGTAATAATTATAAAAATAGGTATGTACTACTAAGTTTCTTACTTAAAATTTAACAACACAACCTACAAAATCATTAGACTAACAACATTATAAATAAAGCGCTACTGAGCAGGGCATAATAATAAAAAAAAAGAATTATCCATTATATATTATATAAGCATATTATTATTTTGTATTGTTATTAATAAATGTTATATTATTATTACTAGATTATTATTATATTAATTTTTTCAACAATTACTCCGAATTATTACTGAAAAATTCATTGATGCTATAATAGTACATTATGGTACAAGTGAGTAAAGTTGGTGATTACCGCTGAGGCGCCATTGAGACCCGAGCCGTAGGCGAGGGTCATAAGAGAGCCGAGGACGGTAATCATCAATACACACGTGTATCATACGACGTTTTTCAACACACTTGTGAATAAATAATACTAAAAAATCATTTTAAAATAATCATTCGCAATGGCGGGGAAAATTAATTGGTTTTCCAATTTTTTATTTATATAATTTGGAAAAGGCAAAAGGATCTAGGCCCATACAGCCTCGTTTTCCTATGCGCTCGCATCTTACAATGGCGATCGGCCATGGACTAAAAAAATTAGGTTTCTTTTTCTTTGGTTTGTCGTGGATAGCGTTTTAGCCACGTACAAAATGGGGTATTTAAAGTTTTTACAGAGAAAACCAAAGTTATATTTGAGTGAAAGTTTTGTTTATTAAACACGTACAAGTTGAAATGATCTATTTAAATACGAAGTTGCATGAAATGAGCAAGCCATATTTGTGTATTAATTTATTAGTACGATTGAATACGATCTTTTTTGTATCGAAACTTTTTTAAGAACAAAGCAACTCTAGCAACAAAATTGAAAAAAAAAATCTATAACTCACTAGTGAATAATAGCAAACAAAAAGTCTCAGTTTGATTATAGGTGTCATTATGTGCCTAATTGCAGTGAAATTAGAGCCACTTTATGAGCAAGTGTGTTGAAAAATGCTTTATTATGTAAATAGTTTTTAAGGTGATTAATAAAAATATTATATTTTTCATAGTTTTTAATAAAATTAGGGATGTGGTTATATATACGAATCGCCATTGAATGTGGACCCGACCGGTATAGGTTAAGCGTAGTAGGTGGCAGTTTTAATTGATTTAGATTCCTATTGTTTCTTTTAATAATTTTTATTAGAGAGTATAGATGCATGTGCTTTTTAACGAATTTACAGCATTCTAATATGTATAAGGAAGTTATAGTGAGTATTTTTAATTTAATGAAGTAAGGTTTGCAGGAGTCTAGAGGTTTAATTTTAGCTAATATTCTGATACATTTCTTCTGTAATACAAATACGTCTTGGATGAGGGAACAGTTTCCCCATAGTATTATGCCGTACGACAGCCGCGAGTGTACGTATGCGTAATATGCCGTTAGCGCAGTTTTGTAGTCTGTTGTTCTTTTAAGTTGTAGGAGTGCATATATTAGAGACGACAGTTGTTTTGTCAGCTTATACACGTGCGGTTTCCAGCTTAAGTTCGAATCAATATTTATTCCTAATAAGGTTGTTGTACTGTTTATATTTACCTGAGATTTGTTGAAGGTATATTTCAGATTTAAAGAAGGTTTTTGAAATGGTCTAAATTCTATTATTGTTGTCTTATTGTAATTCAATAATAAATTGTGAGCATTTAGCCAATTTTGAGTTTTTACTAGAGTTGTATCTAATTTTGCTTTTATTTCCGGTGTATTTTTGCATGAGTAGAGTATAGTTATATCGTCAGCAAACGGGGTACGTTTGTCGTCGCTAAGGATTTTGGGCAAATCATTTATATATACTAGAAATAGTACACATCCCAGTACAGACCCCTGTGGTATTGAATTTCTGACAGTAATTATGTTAGACCTTATATGTTGCACTTTGCCCGTATCAAAGTTAACATTCTCTATTTCTACACATTGCTTTCTACCTGTCAAGTAAGAAGACATCCATTTATGTACTATTCCTCTTATGCCGGTGCCATGCAGTTTGCTTAATAATATATCATACCTTACGCGATCATACGCTTTGCTCAAGTCGAGCAAAAGTCCTACAGCGTACTCTCTTTTATTCAGTACTTCCAAAATTTGTTGAGTATAGTTATAGACTGCCAAAACTGGGGAATGATTTTTCCGAAACCCATATTGATTTACGTCGAAGATGTTATATTTTTCATAGAATTTATAGAGTCTTTTAAATATTGCCATTTCAAAGATTTTTGAGGATGTTGGAAGAAGCGCGATTGGTCGGTAATTATCGGGGTCGGTTTTACAGTTTTTTTTATAAACGGGTTTAATAATAGAAGTTTTAAGGGAGTCAGGAAATGTACCTTCTAGAAATGATTGATTTACAAGTATAGTGAACGGAATTTTTAAACCGTCGACGCATTTTTTTATCAAAACGGGGGGAATCTCATCTATTCCAAAGCTTGTTTTATTTTTTAAGTTTTTAATTATTTTACATATTTCGCGGGACGTAACAGGTTGTAGATAAAGGGAGTTTTCAATTTGTTTTATTGTAGTAGTAGTTGTGTTAGTGTTTGCTGTTGCTCTACATGAATTTTCGTTTCCTATCTGAGCAAATAGTTTATTAAAAGTGTCTGCTATGATTTTTGGGCGAGTTTCGTATGAGTTATTTATTTTTAATTTTATATTTTGTTTATTGAGTTTATTTTTGCCTTTGTTTGTTTCATAATTTATAATTTGCCATGTAGCTTTCATTTTATTATCAGATTTATTAAATTTATTTATATTTTTATATTTTTTAGCTTGATATATAGTCTTTTTTAGTATTTTTTCATAATGTTTATAATGTGCATGCAATATATTATTTTTAGATTTTGAGACGAATATTTTTTCTAGTCATTTTTGTATGTTTCTAACGAATAAACTCAAAATATCTTGACCAATTTCAAAAATTCTTTCCCCGTTAGAAAGCTACAATATTCCTGAGTAACATAGATTATATTTTATTCCTTTAGTAACACGGGAACGGGAACTACGCGGGCGAAACCGAGCGGAACAGCTAATAATAAATATGTACGTAAGTTTTTGAAAATCTCATTTTTATAATCGCTCTCCAGAATTCGAACCCGTCATTCACACAAGAGAGGCGAGCTGACTACTTACTAGGCTACAATAATACTGTAAAAACGATATACTTACCACAAGGTTTTTAAGTTCAAGTAACTACGGAACCCTAAGACATCAATAGGCCTTTGAAGCGAAACCGCTAAAAGTGCCATTAAATATTTACTACGTAATGTTAAATCTGACAAACTTTAGTGATCAATCTTTGCTCCTTATTGAGCGATCATATAATCTCTCACGCCTTTTTTATCCCCGAGGGGGTAGGCAGAGGTATTCCTTTACTGGATATACCCACATTTCACGAGATACATTGGACCCCTAAACGTGATAGGTGGTGAGCCCATCGCCGGACCGGGTCTGTTTACACATATCTCAGAATTAATTCTGAGACCTGCGGGTTTCCTCACGATGTTTTCCTTCACCGTCGAGCTAGTGATAAATATGTACGTAAGTTTTTGAAAAACTCATTGGTACATGCCAGGATTCGAACCCGAGCCTCACTGATTTTCGGCCGGCTCTTTAACCGTCCGGGCTATCACTGCTTCCGAGCGATCAACTTTCATAATATAACACCAAAAGTGTACGTGGTAATATTCAGCCAAGTTCTTTGACATTTCATTCAGCGACGAACGATAGAAACTTTTTATTTGGTATAAAAAGTACGTAGGTTTAAGTTATTACTGGTATTATACAGAGTCTTATAGTAAAAATAAACAAGTTTCAATAGCAATCGAACAAATCATTTTTAAGTAAAAATGTAATGTAATTACAAGGCGACTGTACCTCTACAGAATTGCTCTATGCCACCGAGTAGGTACATAATATTAAACGAACTAAAAACTTTACTATAAATAATGCAATAAACGTTGTAAACAACCGCAACGTTTGAGTATAAGTTACAAGTTAAAACTACAACTGATTATTTCTATAAATATGGTATGGTCTATATACCAGAAATAATCAGTCGTAGTTTTTTAGTTACTTTGTAAAATAAAAAGTTAGTACTTCTCTTCATTTTCCCAGTAAATTACAAGCGTTGTCTTCACAACAATTGCATCACAATTCTGTACTGTTTTAAAAAATGGTTACAGTCACACGTAGCCACGTAACATTCCAATCCAACTGTCTTTAAAAAAATCAAGCAACTATCCAAATCGTGCAAAAAACACACGAGATTAACGTTCCGACTGCTTGCGAGCACGAGTTTAAACTTGTAATCTAGGTCAGTTGACATGATTAATGCCATGCGCCTTTTCCGCGGAACTTGGCTCGGCCAGAATTCTACGCCATGCACAACTACGTGCCCTGGTCCTTTTTTTTTTTTTTTTTTAACCAGGGAAAATGCATTACTGCATACGCACCCGACCCGGGGGGGGCGGGGGTTATGTGGGGCTCTGCAGCCTAGTGCTGCCATACCCACTAAAAACCCTGGTGTGTTCCTCCTCGCCGCTTCGGACCCAGCTATGGCACCGCGGTTGTGCATCCGCAGCTCGTTCACGGCCGCCCGCAACACCTTGCGGGGCCTCCTCGAGGGGGGGTCGAGCGAACCCCCCCCTATCTCCGCATAAGGCGCCCCGGAACACCAGGGGCGCCTTCCAGCACGGGACCTCTTTATGCGGGTGACGGATCCCCCGATCACGTCACCCACAGGTCCCCTCAGGGCGGTTGGTAGTGGGCGGCGTAGGCCCGCCTACCTCGCCCTTGTCGCCTGCGGCGGATAGGGAGCGCGTCGACGTTCCCGCTCCCGCTCCGCCGCCTCCTTCTGCGACATGACTTCGTCACAGAAGGAGACGACCGCCTGCCAGGCCTGCTCACTGCCGATCATGGCGTTGACCATGTTCGGCAGTGTCAGAGCCTGCACGCCGATGGCCGCGGACAGGGCCGCGCGAGGGACCGCCCAAGCGGGGCACTCCTCGCGCGTGTGTC
Organism: Ethmia dodecea; assembly: GCA_963855545.1. Classification (NCBI taxonomy): domain Eukaryota; kingdom Metazoa; phylum Arthropoda; class Insecta; order Lepidoptera; family Depressariidae; genus Ethmia; species Ethmia dodecea. The sequence goes on from OY979458.1 coordinate 12,822,319, forward strand.
GTGCCGTGTCCTCGGCCATCCCACAATGGTGGCACGCCGTTGACGGCTCGCGGCCCACCACCTGGAAGCAACCATGTCCGGTCAGCATCTGAACCAAGCGGTAGGTCAACGGGCCGTGCCTACGCCCCAGCCAGTCTTTGAGGACTGGCCGGACGGCGGCCACCAGGTCCCCGGCTCCTCGATACGCCGCCGATTAGGCTGCAGCAAATTACGTCCCTTGGACCTAATTTAAGCGGTCCAAGCTCGACAAGTACCGTATCTTTATTTTTTGCTTTTATCTAAGGCCCTCGTCGATGGATGCGGCCAACCCTCGGTCACCGTCCATAACTGCCAGCTCCCAATAGACAGTCAATTATTATTATTGCCTACACGAAATCGGTTCTGACTATCAATCAACATTTCCCGTCGACACGCGGCGGAACTATGTGGTGTATTTATCGGGGCCGGAGTCAGGATGGGGAATACCCCCCAGAAATCGATTATCTTGGGAGTTCTAGAACGGGTTTCGAATCACTAAAGTATTTTCCTCATGTTGGAGAATTTGTTAAGTAAGTATGTAATTACGTAAGTGACAACTCTTTGTTGTACACCGACAAAAATATGCATAAAGTTACACAATGATAAAAAAAATACAATGGGCACTCTTATCGCTTTAAGGGATTTCTTCCAGACAACCTTAGTTGTTAAATATTGTCTTAATTGTGTGACATGTTACAGTGTGCTTACACATATGGAGGAATGCCAAATATCACTAATGCTAAATGACAAATTGTTTTAGTTAATAGCCTCGTCTTTAAGCGGATGGTATGACATAAATATTTGTCATTCTATTATTATTATATCTTGAAAGTGTATCTTTATGCATAACATTCTATAGTGCGAAGTAAGTATATACCTACTAATATTTTTAAAATTCATTGGTCATCATGAATTTTCGCAAAACCATCAAACTATACACCTGAATGCATAATAAATATTATGGTTATTATTATTATTAAAGCCGGTAGACCCATAAAACATAAAGGGTCACCTGAGTACATCCCTGTCAGTCAGTACACGCGGCAACTTCATAGTTTTGGCGAAATTAGAAAACTTGCCGTGTGGGAGGATACTCCGAACTGCTTATAATTAAGTTACCAACTACCAATTTAGTCATACATTCTTGGAAATTATCTTATACTCATCTATACTAATATTATAAAGAGGAAAATTTTGTATTTTGGTATGTTACAACTAGCGTTTCAAAAACTTACGTACATATTTATCACTAGCTCGACGGTGAAGGAAAACATCGTGAGGAAACCCGCAGGTCTCAGAATTAATTCTGAGACATGTGTGAACAGACCCGGTCCGGCAATGGGCTCACGACCTATCACGTTTAGGGGTCCAATATATCTCGTGAAATGTGGGTATATCCAGTAATGGAATACCTCTGCCTACCCCCTCGGGGATAAAAAAGGCGTGAGATTATATTATATATATTATTATTTATACAACTAGCGGTTCTGCGCGGTTTCATGCGATACCAGAAAAAAATATACCTAGCCTATGTTACTCAGGGATATTCTAGCTTTCCATTGGTGAAAAAAATAATTAAAATCGGTCCAGTAGTTTTCAGTTTATTCGTAACAAAGATACAAACATACAAATCTTTTCTCTTTATATTATTAGTACAGATATAGATGACTTGACGGGCCTGTTGGCTCAGTTGGTAGTGAACCTGCCTTCTGAGTCAGAGGTCGCGGGTTCGATCCCCGCTCGGGGCCAACATTTGTGTGCATGAACATGTCTGTTGGCTTCGTGTCTGGGTGTTTAATATTCATTTAAGTATGTTTATCAGTTGTTTAGTACCCATAGTACAGGCTCTGCCTAGTTTGGGATTGAATAACAATGTGTAAATTGTGTCCCACAATTTATTATTTATTATTATTATAGATGATTAATGTAGAAGATAAATAAAAATAAATATGGTCACATCGAGGGGGTAGGCAGACTTACTCCATTTCTACAAATATTAACGTTCCAACAGGATATTCTTTGGACCCCTAAACCGTGATAAGTGTTGATCGATGCACCGCGTCTGTTACACATGCCTAAGACAAATAATTCCTGCGACCTGTCGAATCGGAAAATCTGTCAAATCCTTACGTCAAATATAACATCTGTGAATAGCCCAAAGAGATTAAAATATAATAAGGCATAGAGGGGACAAAGCGAGGAAAATTTGAAGTCAAAAGTTATTCCAAGTGGAATAAGTCTTGTACAATTTCGACCGAATGACAACTCGCGTTCATACTAACTGACATGACAAGGACATGACGCTTATGCTTCAAAGTTTTGTATGAAAATATTCCCAATGCCCCCTCTATGCCCTATTATATTTAAATCTCTTTGGAATAGCCCATCTCGAAACCTTTTGACGTGCTTTTGACAGATTTTCCGATTCCGAGTCGAATATCGAATATCTTATCTGCGTGAATACGCCTGTAGGGTGGATGGCGCGCAGTCTTTAAATTTACTACCTAGTTGCGTAAACAGATGTTTTTCAAATTTGTAATGAAAATGCAAAAAGTTTCGAATCCAAAAATTAAATTACGGTATTTTATTCGACCCTTCATTCTTACAAACACAGCTGCTGCTTCTGAGCAAACTTTTAAAATAATTAGCAGAAGGAACAGATTTTGTATTTAGGCAGAAATGTTTTCCAAATTATCCAGATGTTTCTAATGATGGCTAATTGTTTTTGTGTCTTATTCTATAATAGGTATATAAAGAGATGAAATGACGTTCAATAAGTGGACTTGTAAGTTCTTATTTTGAATTAAACATTTTGACTTTGACTTTGACATTCTCATGTGGTTTCCTAAAAATATAATGTTTTTTAAATATAATATAACATTTACATCTTTTCAACTTTGTTAAAAGCGACCGTTGTAAAAATAAATTACCTAATTCTACCAGATCCAAGAATAGAAATGTTTAGAGATAGCTCATTATACAAGAGCATACTTATTTATAATAAACTTCTAGACTAGATTTAATTATTAGATTCTCAAAAGGCCTTTGAAAGCAAAACTTTAACATAATATACTAATATATAAAAGCTACTATAAAATAGAAGAGTTTCTGAATGATAATTATTTACCTAATATTAAATAGATTGCTACACCCTGACAGGGTCTGGACATACATTTGTTGTTGTATTACAATATAAAGACAAACATTGAGAAACCTATGAATATGGACTTAGGCATCACCAAGGTTAAAAATATACATATATAAAGCTCAAGCCATTGTCCCACAGGGGTAGGCAGAGACGATGGATCGCCATTTTGCTCGATCTCTGCATACTTCTTTTGCTTCCTTCACATCCATAAACATTTTCATGCACGCTCTTTTAATCTTCGCATTCCGGACCCCAGCTTTTTGGAGGAAATATAATAGGATTTTAGTATGTACATAGTGTTTAGTCTGTAGGTAATTTTAATTTTCGCGTTTCCACTCCATCACATTTTACTTAACGCTCAAAACACTACCAGTTGGATACCTACCTATTATTTATTTTTCTCTTCCTTACACTATGAAACACAAGTTTACAAATAAGAAATCATGTTTAGCTGACTTTATACATTTAATTTAAATTATAGATAATATTACTAGTTGACCTGACAGCAGCGTTGCCTAGTTTATACGACTTTTCGAGCATTTTACGGCAATCAAAATGAATGGTGTAGAAATGGACAAATAAAATCCTAGACTATCTCGATTCACAGCTGCCATCTACATATATTTTTCAAAAGTCCTCCTACCCTGTAAATCAGTTTCGATAGCGGCCGTACGATAACCAACTTCTCACAAGAAAATTTAGCCGAAATAGCAAACCTTTTCATTTTCATGAGCAGTTACTAAGCTTTGTCAATAGGTAGCAGTAAATACATTACTTAGCTTCAAGCGCCGTCTCGTGGAACAGCGCGATGTTAAAATGTACGGAAAGGAAAATTTCTGCACTTCCATTTTATGGTTTGGATCGAGGAAGAAGGCTACAGAGCTGAGTAGTAGTTCAACTGTTACGCTAGATGGCGCTAGGGTAAGGTTGCGGTAGATGGGGTTGGTTCTTGTTACATAATACAGATGGCGCTACGGTCAAGGGCTGATTGTAACTCATTGTGACCAGAAGTTTAAAAAAAAGTCTACTGGAAATCTTAAAGGCGAGAAAGTCGTCCAATGATTTTATCTGTCTTTAATGGTTATATTATTATACTTTCGTTTCTGCCTACCCCAATAGGAAACAGGTGTGTGATTATATAGGAATGTGTGTATGTAAAAATGAGATTATTCTATTGTGGATAGGTATTTAACACATTCAGAAACTGTGGAAGTTTCAATAGAGAACATTACTAATCCTCTGTGAATATTAGACGAATAAATGGAACATCTCATGTCCATTTATTACAAAGATTACTTTCTTATAAAGCGCAGCATAAAGCTGAAACATTTTAAGGCGGGTTTATTATTATAAGCCCGTCTAAAATGGAGCTTCTCAACAAGGTGACAAGACTAGACCGCTTCCATCGGGATCTAGTTACCCTTTTCTGTTGTAAAGTTAACTAGAGCTATCTGGGGATCGGCTACGTTTCTCGTTGTAACAACAAATTTATTTGAGGTTATATGGATCTACAGCAGAAGCAACACATAACATACGAAGTAAGCGACCAACAAACAATATTTAGGGAATCGAAACCACTTTACATATTTATAATATTTATGTAGACATGAATATAAATGTTTGGTTTCTTTTATAAAGGGTGGTTTCAAGTGGGTTTGGATGGCTATGTCGGAAACTATGAGGAATAGCGAAAAGTACTCAAAGGAGTCTCGGTCCCGATTTCGATGGAAACTAAAACTGCATCTTTGGATTTTTGAAAAATCAATTGAACACTATCCTATCGAATAATATTTTTCCAAAATGTTCACACTCTGTATTAATATACCATTCAATAGTGTCGCTAATAAGAATCGTCTAAAAGAAATGACATACGGCAAACTTAGAATTTTTTTTAATTTTAAATAAACTGTTTCATATTTTAAACTAACTAATGCCTTAATTTCATAAAAATCAAAAGTCAAAATGTTTTATTCAAAATAGGAACTTACAAGTCCACTTATTGAACGTCATTTCAACTCCACCGCTTCAGCATGTATGGTTGAGGAGCAGAAGCGGGGCAAGAAACTCCTCAACACGATATTCTTTTAATAAATTGTTACTTAATACTAAATTGGGTTACATAATTTCGTTTGTTTTTCGCTATCGTATTGCGCTGGACTGGAGGAAATCTGTTCCAAACATCATTGTCATTTATATAGCTGCATACCTGCATTACATGTAGGTACGTTGTCCGAAACGATCCTCAATCATTTTCTCAATATAGACCCTTAGCGCGGTCACCTTCACAAGCTGTAGTATGTATAGAGGGGACAGAAATGGGCAAAAGCAAAAGTGGTTTTACTAGGATTTCAACTTAAATTATTGTACCTATATTTGGTTGGCGCAGTGGTTAGCTTAGAAGCCTACTGTGCATAATAAGTGGGTTAAAAACCCCATCAGACAAAAAAGTGTGATGTTTTCGCTGTACCTAATGTTGATCATAAGTTATGTACGAGTATGTCGGTCAATCGTCATTCCGTTAGATAGGTACACTGTTTGTCGGTGCTATATTTCAGAATAGAACTAACTTAAAATGATCCTTTTTTAGCCCACGGAACCCTAAAAATCTCCCGGCAAAGGGGGTGAGCTATTACCCGATTGTCCACCTTTCAACTTTTGTGAAAGCGAAAGTCGAAAATTCCTGTAAAACTGCCGGGAACAAAATTACTGGCGCAGCAATTTTGCCAGCGTTCGAACGACGCAAAGTATTTTTTATAAGCCTTTCAGAAAAGGTTGAACATTTGTATTATTCCATCTATTTCTGGCTTTGGAGCATTAAAATTTTAAGTATTTCGGATACCGTGTCCAAAGTACGGGAACCTTCTAGAAAGCCTACATAACCGTCTATTCTGTCTAATAAACATTAGACTTATAAAAATATTAAAAACATAGAGGATTTCACAGATATAAAACAAAAATATCTACTGATGGTTTAATGAGCTTTATTCATTAATAAAACTATAAAACAATTGTTAGAATTGAATACTAAAAATGATGCAGTTGTTTTGACGGCTCATATAAAATAAATCATTTAATTGTGAAGTAAAATTTAGTGGTTGAAATTTTCATAGTTATATGTTATTTACTAGGGTCCCCCCTATTCTAAAAACACAAAAAATTAAGTACTTTCACTAATAATAGGATGCTATATTATCCCTGATTTATGCTTACACAGTATAAAATAAAGGAAAAATTTAGTCGCTTTTCGCGTCTGGTCTGTCTGTATATCTGCTAACTCCTCATAAACCATGCAATTGATTTTTATGAGGATTTTACTAGAGAAGGAGCGATATACGAGGTAGGTTTTGGTATATAATATAATAATAATATAGACCCGGTCCGGCGATAGGCTCACCACCTATCACGTTTAGGGGTCCAATATATCTCGTGAAATGTGGGTATTTCCAGTAATGGAATACCTCTGCCTACCCCATCGGGGATAAAAAAGGCGTGAGATTATACTTATTATAATTTGGTATATAATATTAATATAACCCAAACCAAAGCGAGGGCAGATCGCTAGTATAGATTCATCACATCATTCCAAATTTTCTTACCCTTTTAGTATTATTTGGGTTCGGCGCAGTATGTATTTTCCTTCCATTTACATTTTAGATCATCAACCGTAACATCCACATTCACTTCGTTGTACTTAGCATCCTTCATACAAGCCATCCATCTTTTCTTTCTACCCTTCCTATAACCTTCTACATCACCTTACAACATTACTCTCATCCCTCCGCATTACATGTCCGTATCACGATAAACAATTAATAAATACCTCTCAACTTCTCCGTCAAGACATAGGGTAAAACCCGGATAGTTGCCCAACTTTTTGAAATTACTTTTATATAAAAAATATCTCACACCTTTTATCCCCGAGCGGGTAGGCAGAGGTATTCCATTTCTGGAAATACCCACTTTTCAACAGTATATTCGACCTGTAAACGTGATAGGTGGTGAGCCATCACTGGACCGGGTCAGTTACACATGCCTTAGAATTTATTCTGGGACCTGCGGGTTTCCTCACGATGTTTTCCTTCACCGTTGAGCTAGTAATAAATATGTACGTAAATTTTTTGAAAAACTCATTGGTACATGCCAAAAGTTGAACCCGAGCTACACTGCTTTTGTGAAGCAGGCTCTTTAACTGTAAGGCTATCACTGCTCGAGTTTTCGTGGACCCCTAAATTTTCGGACCACTATCCTGTACAGTGGATAGTTGCCTTATATGAATGTAAATTACTTTTAGAATCGAGAAAGAAGAAACCGTCCCATGCAGTCGCACAGATACATACAACTCGATAGATAAAAAAACATGTGTTTCATTCGCGAAAATAGAGTAATTGCGATCGAGGCAACTATACCCCAGGGGCATCTATCCGGGTTTTACCCTATTTGGGTCGCTAGTATACTGTACCAATTATATGCAAATATAACAATTAAACATTCCAACTAATCGCTGCCTATTATTAATGCGAATCCATTTGGCAGGAATGATAATTTACGCATAATTTGGTGGCTATTAAAACGCGTTATCACGTGATATCACATTGTCGTAATTATGATTCACAGGCGGCCCAGCCCACGCTCCATTTTGCACGACTGATTTGAATTTCAAACATGGAACGTTTCTAAAAATAAAATAGTTAAATATTATCCATAAATTTGGAGAAACAAACTTTTTTTTGCTTACTTTATGGCGTTATAACATACCTTTGTACAGTCAGTACAAAAAAAAAAGAGCTGCCCTTAAGTTTCTTGCTGGCTCTTCTCGGGGCACTGCATTTGGAACCAGCAACTCGTCGGTGGAGATGGGCTGCTGTTTACATTTAGCCAATCCTCATGGACGAGTTTAGTGTGCCTTGTTTATATTGACATTTCAAAGTGTATTACTAATACCTACTGAAATAAAAGAATTTTGACTTTTGACTTTGAGTCAAGAGCACGAGGAGCTTGACAAATTGGACTTTGTAGCGTTCTTATTGCAATCGCCTTAGAGGTCAGACTCGCGATACGAGTGTAAAGCTTCATGTGCCTTTGACTGTACCTATGTATGTTGTATTACCTCTTTTTTAGAGACTTAACAAACAGCTGACTTACCTGTAACAAAAAACAAAAAATATAACTTATGTTTATCAGTTAAAAACGAAAAATTAGAATGTGTAAACACTACAGTATTTTTAGGAATAACTCTAGACTCTAAGTTACAGTGGGGACCACACATTGATACGTTGGCGAAAAAGCTCAGTTCTGCTGCATATGCCGTAAAAAAATACGTAATATGTCAAGCGTAGAAACAGCTAAACTTGTCTATTTCAGCTACTTCCACAGCTTGATGTCATATGGCATTCTACTGTGGGGGAATGCTGCTGATGTCCAGAGAATATTTATTTTGCAGAAACGAGCCATTCGTGCAATTATAAAATGGGGTCTAGGATGTCTCTAAAGGAAAAATTCAAGGAAATTAATATACTGACACTGGCGTCACAGTATATTTACGAAAACGTATTGTATGTTAAAAAGAATATATCACTTTACAAAAAAAATAGTGACATACATTGTATAAACACTAGAAATAAGAATGAACTGGCTGCTTATGTTAGTCGATTATCTAAAGTTACCAAATCATATAAGGGTCAATGTATACGCTTTTACAATAAAATTCCTATTGCATTACAAAATTTGCCTCTTGACAAATTTAAAACAATAGTTAGCAAACATTATATAAAAAAGTCTACTATAAAAATATCGACTACTTAGTAGACCAAAATGCATGGGTTTAACCGACTCAGCGCTATGTACGGTTCACAATAATAATTATAATTATTATTGTGAACCGTATTTACTAGTAAGACATGAGACTAAAAAGAGCTGCCCTTGAGTTTCTTGCTGGCTCTTCTCGGGGTACTGCATTTGGAACCAGCAACTCGTCGGTGGAGATGGGCTGCTGTTTACATTTAGCCAATCCTCATGGACGAGTTTAGTGTGCCTTGTTTATATTGACATTTCAAAGTGTATTTTTTATACCTACTGAAGTAAAATAATTTTGACTTTGACTTTGAGTTGTTTAGTAACCATAGATAACTCTAACTTATAGAGTGTCGATTTTCTAAACCAGCAGGCGTATACACGGAGACGCGACACCGTTTCCGTTGGAATCAGATCGAGTGAAAAATTTTCCAAAATCGAGTCTATCGACTTCGGAAACTATTCTAGGCGTTTCCGACGGTCACGGAAAATTTTCCGAATCCTTATGTCAAATATGACATTCGTTTTCGATACCGACATCTCTGAATAGCCCATGTTCGACAGATTTTCCGATTCCGAGTCGTATATCGAAGCTCTGTGAATACGCCTGCTGTGCTCTAAACCAGTTAAATGCCTTTCCCCACAATTTATTTTATTTGTATTTTTTGTTACATGCATCCATCCAATTGAGGCTCTCAATGAGGGCTACATGTTTGTGCCGTTTGGGGTGGAGACCATGGGATCGTGGGGGCCGGAGGCGCGGCAGCTCTTCAAAGAGCTGTCAGCGCATTTTGTCGAGGCTTCAGGTGACCAGAGGGCTGGCAGCTATCTCTGTCAAAGGATCAGCCTAGCTATCCAGAGAGAAATGCGGCCAGTCTTCTGGGCACTGTCCCATATGGTTCCTCTTCGGAGGACATTTTTTATCTATAGATATTATCACCTCACCAGTATTTTCTTTGGACCCCTTGACGTGATCGGGTCTGTTACCACTTGTCTCAGAATTAATTCTGGGACCTGCGGGTTTCCTCATAATTGAATTGAATTGAATTGAATAATGTTTTCCTTCACCGTCGAGCTAGCGATACATTATGCCAGGCTTCGAGCCAGAGAGTCACACACTCACCTCCTATCACGTTATGGGTTCATAGAAAATACTGGTGAAATTTAGGTATTTCCTAAAATGGAATACCTCTGCCTACCCCCTCGGGGATATAAGGCGTGAGATTATTATTATTTATCATTTTCATTAAAAAGGTATTAAAAATGGTGCATATCCGGTTCAATGTTATCTCCCGAACATGTTTAGTGGGTAGCAAAACACATCAATGTCCCGCGTGTTCCGCTGTCCCGCCGCGTGTCCCGCAGATTAATGTAGTGTGGACGAGCCTTAATGGAAAAAGTTTAATAGAGTTCCGGCGGCCGTATTCTGGTTTACGACGTAATTAGGTTAGTGTTCGAACTCGAGAAAGTTATAGGGAATAAGTCATCGGCGAAATCGAAAAAGTATTATGAAATGGTAATAGCGTGGTCGTGACGGTTAATGAATGAGATACCCAAAGGTTTTTTAGACATTTGTTGAGCAGATATAGACCTCAAGTTTTTAAAAAAAACTGAAGTACCTCATATTTATTACTAGATCTACGGTGAAGGAATACATGGTGAGGAAAACCGCAGGTCCCAGAATTGATTCTGAGGATTGTGAAACGGCACCCAGTCCGGATATAGGCACAATACCTGTCACGTTAAGGGGTCAAATTAATATTTCCAGAAACAGAAATATCTCTGCCTGCCCCCTCGAGGATAAAAGCTTAAGAATACTTTTTATATTTTATTTTTATCTATATTTTGGAAGGGGTAAGTTGTTTGTAAGTTTGTAGGTAATATTCAGAACTAAGCCTCCGATAATACAAATTCTTGCAGAGATATTGAGTGACAATTTTAAATAGACACAGGCGATATCGTACGTCACAGCTAGTGTATCAAAATGTTTTCAGTTATTTTTCTCGTGTATTCTTCCGACGCGAAGTTCCAGAATACGACTCTAAAAATTGTATCGTCGTATGCCGGATTGGTATCATAGGTAGATTTATGGGAAAACTTATGACGCTGCACTAGGCTCTCGCTCCAGGTGGTGCTTGGGTAAACTCATTTATTTTTAGGGTTCCGTACCGAAAAGGTAAAACGGGACCCTTTACTAATACTCTGCTGTGCGTCCGTCCGTCTGTCACCAGGCTGTATCTCACGAACCGTGATAGACAATTGAAATTTTCAGATGATGTACCTACCTATTTTGCCACTATAATAAAAAATACTAAAGAACAGAATAAAATAAATATATGATGGGGCTCCCTAGCACTTGGTTGGTTTTTTGGTCGGGTTGATAATCACTGTCAAAATCCTTTCAGATATGTATAATCGTTTTTTTTTTACATAAATTCAAACCGAATTCAACGAATACCATGCTAAAACACTGTTTTTTGCATATTCAACATCCATTACCTACTGACACCAAGAGATTTGATGATGTCCGTTGATGAGTTCCATTCTCCACCTAAAGTTCATCATCAGATCTTCACAGAACCGACAGGGACCACCCTTGAGGTATACCAGTTCAGAGAAATCTTATTTTCGAAATTAGTTCAAATTTGACGAAAATATGGATTAACATACCCGAAAAACATACGTGACAAATTAAGAACCTCCTCCTTCTTTGAAATTGGTTAAAACCAACGATCATCTAACATCAACACAACCATCTTCACAACACATCATTGTAACATCTCTTTGTTCCTGAATTTACACACAATAAAGATTATTATTATTATTATTATTTTAAGTCAATTTTCTTTTCTCCCATTGCTGGGGGGATGCCATTTTATTATTATTATTATTATTATTATTATCAAACGTCTATAATAATAGAAAACCTGTTTACTATATTAAAATCATCTTCATTTCAGAATGCTGGCCTTACCTTTTAAGCTCAAATAGAGGCACGTAGAGTCCCCCGGGACAGACCCGGGCCACCGAAATTCGTAACAGTATTCCCGCAAGCGTTCCTATGGGACTCAAAGCCTGTATATTTATTTTTCTGGAACCTACGCAGAGCAATATCAATAGTATGTAGTGTGTTACCTACAGTGTAAAAATAGTATAACCCACAGTGTAAAAATTCGAACAGTGGTCCATCGTTATTGAAGTTTTGCAGAAAATCTAAATACCAATGTTTTTGTAGGTACTATAATATTACAAAGAGGATTTTTTTTGTTTGTATGTTTTTTTCAGCAATGGATGTCTTCTGTTTTGTATCTTTCGATCCGATTGAAATCGCAGATAATACTCAATAATTTTATTGCACCATTATGAAATATCATACAGATAAGGGGTCATTATGGACCCTGAAGAGCACAGCAAAAAAGTAATAGTTTACAAGTCCTTAGGTAAAAATTGACTTTTAAAACATCATTGCTGCACCGCCTCGGAATATTTTGCGTGTTTGTTGTTGAGGCTAAAAACCTTAGCATTGGTAACTCTAGTTGTTTTAATTAAAAACTGTTTTTGACACACGAACAACCTTTCAGTCAGATAGATGGAAAAAAAAGGAAGCCATCTTTTGTTTCTATCTTCGGTTCGAATCCCGCTCGGGGCCAACATTTGTGTGCTTGAACATGTCTGTTGGCTTCGAGTCTGGTCGTTTAATATTTATTTAGGTATTGTTTATCAGTTGTTTGGTACCCATAGTACAGGCCCTGCCTAGTTCGAGACTAAATAAACGTGTGTGAATTGTGTCCTACAATTTACAATTATTATTTTTGTTATTAATTACAGATCCCCGAACTGTATTCGCAAATGTAAATAGAAAAATGAGCTACTGATTTAATTGTCCAGCCCGAGAGCAACTGCAATAGAGCATAAAATTAATTAACTTCACAATATAAACACGCAATGGCTACAAAATGTTCCATCATAGTCGTGTATTACAAAGTAAAGTCTACACCAGTAATGAGAGTACAACAAACCTCACAACTCCGCCCCTACAACAACGCGGCGATCCATCAACAACGCGTCGTAATGTAAACAACGTGTTGTAAACAAGGAGGTGCAATATAGAGGATGCTTAGTGCAGAGCTGGCGTCCTGTGTGGGAGGGCTATCGCAGTGCATTTGAATGTGTTACAGGATGCGATCAGAATTTTGTATTTTAAAGTACATCGCATCACCATTCCTTTGTCCTATTTATAGCAGAAACAATCTATCAACATCTTTACCGTAACTACGATTTAACGAAGCATAGTTCTTCACATGATTATTTTAGTACTTTAGTTAAGTACTAAAATCATCTTAGTCGTATTTAGTTGTGAGAAAGTTTGCTTAACAATTTGCGAATTGGACAAGTTGCTAATTGGAAAATTTAAGATTTGAACATTGTGAAAATTGGACATTTTGAGCCCTCTGGACATTTTGCGAATTGGACATAATGCGACTGACTTATATTGTATACCTACCATCATTATGGTAGATTGTAGAAAGTCTTAACTTCAAGAAAAGGATGGTACGGCCGTGCCGCTTTTTGCGCGACTTTGCGGGGGCACTGCATTGCCCCCAGATATATTTTATCCTAAGAACTTTAACCGTGCAATAAATTTATTTTTTGGTATGAATGTAGATGTTGGTATTGTAATTTAAAATAGAAGAGGGAGAGAGAATTACACACAAATGGTTTTAGTCATACCAATGCAACCATAATTTTAATCTGTTTTGTATATATTATATAAATAAAAAATATGCTACGTTTTCTTTACTTATGAGGTATTATTATCAAAGAGAGTTAAATTAAATTCGAAATCATTTGTAGGTACAGGCACAAAACATACACTTAGAAATGACAAAATAACAAGGCACTCTAAACTCGTCCATGAAGATTGTCTAAATGTAAACAGCAGCCCATCTCTACCGACGAGTTGCTTGTTCCAAATGCAGTACCCCGAGAAGAACCAGCAAGAAACACAAGGGCAGCTCTTTATAATCTCATGTCTTAGTTAATATGTAGCGACACTACATAGAACGCGCCAATAGACGGCCGAGTTCTTAACCGCGCTATCGGAGTTTTCTAATGAATTTGTATAAATACAACTGTCCAACATCAACCGTAGGACCGCGGTCCCCCAGCACGATCACCTCGCTTGGCGGAAAATCTTCCCTTTTCACGATGGAGGAGCATTCCACCTCCGCTCCTCCATAAATAGGTATTTAAAATCGTCTACTCATTACTATATTTACCTAAGTAAACTGGCGGAGATTTAATTAATCATTTATGAAGTGAGCTACTCAGCCGCAATTAGGTCGGCGAAGTACGGAGTTCGTAACACGAGAGCGGAGTTTCATAGAAGCCGTATTTAAATTAGCTCGTTACAATATGCTCTAAGTTTTGATGGTATAATAACTTTGTAGGTGTACACTGTCTTGGCTTTCGTGGGTTTACCCCGTTCCCAATTCACCCCCATTTTTTTGATATGTTCTACATCTACACTAATATACTAAGAGAATAGATTTATTTAAATAAAAATAATAATAATAATAGAGCAGTGATAGCCCGGACGGTTAAAGAGCCGGCCGAAAATCAGTGAGGCTCGGGTTCAAATCCTGGCATGTACCAATGAGTTTTTCAAAACTTACGTACATATTTATCACTAGCTCGACGGTAAAGGAAAACATCGTGAGGAAACCCGCAGGTCTCAGAATTAATTCTGAGACATGTGTAAACTGACCCGGTCCGGCGATGGGCTCACCACCTATCACGTTTAGGGGTCCAATGTATCTCGTGAAATGTGGGTATATCCAGTAATGGAATACCTCTGCCTACCCCCTCGGGGATAAAAAGGCGTGAGATTATATTATTATTTATTTTTTATTATAATAATAATAAAAATACAAACTCACGTATTTTATCCTCGAGGTAGGCAGAGGTATTCCATTACTGGATATACCCACTTTTCACAAGATATTCTTTGGACCTCTAAACGTGATAGGTGGTGAGCCCATCGCCGGACCGGCAGGCGTATTCACGGAACTTCGATATTAGATATTCAACTCGGAATCGGAAAATCTGTCGAAGATGGGCTATTCACAGATGTCATTATCAAAAACGAATGTCATATTTGACATAAGGATTCGGAAAATATTCCGTGGCTGTCAGAAACGCCTAGAATACAGTTTCCGAAGTAGATAGATTCGACTTCGGAAAATTTTTCACTCGATTTGAATCCAACGGAAACGGTGTCAAGCCTCCGCGAATACGCCTGCGGGTCTGTTACACAATTCTCAGAATTAATTCTGGGACCTGCGGGTTTTCTATGTATTCCTTCACTATCAAGCTAGTTATAAATATGTACCTAAGTTCTTGACAAACCAATGGTATATACTGATACCAAAAAAGGGTTTCATGTGAAATAGCATATTGTAAGTTAGATGAGTATTTGAATGACGATGATGTTTGGTGTAAATTTTCTCCGGCTCCGCATAGCACTACAACAATGTAACTTGTATTTTTATTGTATTGATCGTTTTAAATAATAATGTGTTGAGGAGTTTCTTGCCCCACTTCTTCTCTTCAACTTTACATACCGAAGCGGTGGAGTTGAAATGACTTATAAGCCCTTAAATTTAATAAAGTCATTTTGACTTTGACCAGGATTAGAACCCGAGCGTCACTACCAACAGGGCTACTAGTGTTCGTAGAAAGTATTTGCTAATTAGATTTCAAGTGGCATTGGTGACGCAAATTAGCTCATTACACTAATCTGGCTTATTACAACAATATGAGTTCTAATGTCTGGCCAGTATAAATAGTAGAAGTTCGTGGAGTATTGTATCATTCAACCGTCTTCGGTATAACTTCACTCATCTCCAAATTTTTCTTTTTTACTCCAATCAAAATGAAACTGGTAAGTGTTGCTGTTGATTTAACTTTTAAAAGAATCGCAAATAATTTGAAAAGTAAAGTAACAAGGGACTCTAATCTCGTCCGTGGAGGTTGGCTGAATGCAAACAGCAGCCCATCTCCACCGACGAGTTGCTGGTTCCAACAAACTCAAGGACAGACGTTATAATACTTTGACCTTCATAAACTAAGCTCTGATTTCTCTGTTTTATTCGGAACTTTTAAATATAAGTGCAATTGACAATGCGGAAGTATCTCAAGTTCGAACATATTTTATCGGCTCTCCCCATTGTGTTCACCTGACCCATACTTAACGCCTGGATGAACATCAATAAGGACTTCTATTTCATCCGAGTTGGTTTGAATAGGTACTTGAATAGTACAGCTTTTGCAATTCATCACAATTTGTACTGAATTGATTTCCTTATAAATTTTTGAAGTTTTTGCAGTTGTATTTTTGCAATATAGTCACTCTATAAGCTAACTCATAGCTGATATCATCGGTGTTTGTTGGTGTTAAAATCTACTTCGATCATCAATGTTATTTATAATCAATTTACAGTTGTGTAGAACACCATCAGACTATCTTCTGCGTCCAAGTTACTTTATTAACAGTCTCCAATGTGCTAACCAATATTGTTAATTTAACAGCTGTTGGTATTACTGTGCCTGGCCGTGGCGGTGCATTCGGCACCCTCGGCGGAGAAGCCGCTAGCGCCATCTGCACAAGAGCAAGAAGCAGCAGCGAAGCGCGCTCTGCCAGCAACGACGCACTCTGACAAGCGCGACGAGAACGGCTTCGAGGTGATTTTCGAGACCGCCGAGGGCATGCGAGTGGAGGAGCACGGGTACCTGGTGGACGCTGGGAACGGCACAAGAGTGCTCGTCGTGGAAGGGAGCAGCTCGTACGTGGCACCTGACGGCCGCCGGTACACCACCCGCTACAGCGCAGGCCTCGACGGAGTCAAGGTCTCCGGCGACCACCTGCCCCAGGTGTCTAAGACGGCCCCAGTGCAATAAATATACGACTATTTGAAAATCTATTAAGTTGTTTTTGCTGCTTTTTTACCCTACCATTGACTCTCATAACATGAGCGGTTGTAAGTCAGTTGGAAACTGGGATATATGTGAGGGTAATTTGTAAAACTTCCTTCTTTGAATATAAAATAAACCTCGTCGCAATAAACCAAAGAGATTAAAATATAATAGGGCATAGAGGAGACAAAGCGAGGAAAATTTGAAGCCAAAAGTTATTCCAAGTGGAATAAGTCTAGTACAATTTCGACCGAATGACAGCTCGCGTACTGTCATGACGCTTGAGCTTCAAACATGCTTCAAAGTTTTGTATGAAAATATTCCCAATGCCCCCTCTATGTCCTATTATATTTTAATCTCTTTGCAATAAACCTATTTAGAAGTTATTCAGTCAGTATAGTAGCAGTCTAGCCCTTGATATCACAGAAACCAACCGAACTCGACAGAAGCTGTATTGTCTTTTTGAAATCGGAATCTTTATTTGACATGTAGTATCCGGCCAGTGCTTTCGACAGACACTGTTGGTACTGGCATGTACACTGTGCAACGCACCAAAGCCAGAACAGAGAGAAAAATCAATGTCCAAAAGGGATGGATTTATAACAGTCAACTTCCTTGTAACTAGTAGCTAGCACATAGGAAACACTATAATTCTGATTTAGATAAAGGTTGTAAGTAATTAATAGATATGCACCCTGCATAGGTCACATCTCAAATAATTTCAAATAATATTCAGGGGTCTAAAACTAGTTGCATTACAGCAACTAAACTTATTTTAGTTTAGTCCTGTCATTTTCTTTCTCCTAGAAAAGAAAGAGACGAGAGATATTTAGTCGTATCAAATTAAAATTAGTCCTGTCAACTGAGGCGTGTTTAGTAATTTTAGCGACGATGCAAAAAGGTGATGGATAAAAGTGACAGATAAGCACGTTCATAAGGTTTAAATTAGTTGGTTTTTACATGTTTGACATTACTACTCAATCTATGGTTTGTTCCTGTCCTTTCTCTTCCGTATTCTATGAAGACGGATAGGCTAACATAAAATTAGGAATTTCAGCTGGTCTGCAGAATCGAGTCCATTATGTACGTTTTAGGAAGCGTTATCTCGTTTACTTTATACATAACATATTGTTCTTGTTCTACTACGCAGGAATACAACAGTTAAGGATACGAAACTTAGTAAATAAACAAGTCTCTTTGGAACTATAACAGTTTTATAAAAGATGACGGTAGGTGCCCAGAAATTAATTTATGCAAAAGCTTTCTGAAACTTAGCTCTAGATAGTCAATTGTGGTTCCATTCCGAGAATTTTTTGTTGTTTCCTGTTTCCGCGATACTTCCGCCAGCTGTGTTCCGCGCACGTACAAAATGTACATTTAAATAAATATAGCGTGTTTGTTTGCGGACTGCATTCAAATACACAAAGAAAGAAATACAATCAAAAGCAACTTACTGAAATGTGTTCTTATTTCAAAATTTGTAAGTTGTCCGGAATTCTTCTTCTTCTCCTCAACCATACAATATACTGAAGCGGTGGAGTTGAAATGACGTTCACTAAGTGGACTTGTTGAATAAAACATTTTGACTTTGACTTCATCCGCACTTCAGTAGGCTACCATGGCTCCATAAGAACTACGTATATGTTTTTATTAATTAAAATTATTCTTTGTCCTTCTTCAAGATGTAAACTATCTTCCTGCCAATTTTCAGTTAGATCCCTTCACGGGTGTAACTTGAAAAGGGAACAGACAGTTCGTCGCTTCTGACATCGAATATAATATTAGGGGCAAAGACTTTTAGGGTCGCGACACATCTGCGGAACGTACAGCGCCGAAGGTTCGGTGAACAACATACATTGACGTTTCACTTTAAAGATAAATGGATCAACCACCCGCGTCAACCGTAATGTATGTTGTTCACCGAACCTTCGGCGCTGTACGTTCCGCAGATGTTTCGCGACCCTTAAGGAAAAAGTTTCTCTCTCCTAAAGAGAATGATGTTCTTCCAAACTTCTTTGATTTAGGTTGAAATGAAGCCATTTATAACATAGGAGGTACTCTAAGGAGGAAAAAAACAACTTCAACCTATATGGTTTTCTCATAAATGTAATTGTCAGACATTGACAAAGTGAAAATGGGACCACACGGAAAACAGCAGCTTTTAAATAAAAAAAAATCATCAAAATCGGTTTGGGTCAAAGTAAAAGTTCTGAGGCAAGAAACATAAAAAAGAATACATGAATTGATAACCTCCCCCTTTTTTCTGTAATAATATATCTCTGTCATGTGGGAAGATATTCTTATTCCTCATGCTTGGCAGTCGCACTGATTATCTTATAGTAGACAATTTAAAACAGTACCTGTATAAGAATAAAAGATGTTGAGGCAAACGGAGCTTTCATGAAAGTGGTGTTGAATCTACCGATGAAACTAAATAACTTTATCTAAGGAAACATGCCCTCATAAAAACTGTTTAGCTGATCTGCAACTCTCTTTTGCAAAATCGTAACTTTTATATCTTACAACAATAATATTGTTAAAGAATTACATTGTCATGCACAGGTAGGCAGAGGTACCTATTTCATCTCATCAGGTGATAACTGGTGAGGCAATTTAGTATTATATTTCCTTAGCAAATTCTTGGGCCTGTGGGTTCTTTCATGATTTTTTTCCTCACCGTCAATCTTGTGATTAATAAAATACCAAATGACCCGGAATATGCCCAGAATTTGCAATCAAAATGTCTGTTATCCAAATCGGTAAATCTTTTAATAACGTACAATAATAGTTAATTAATATTATTATTTAGTTAATGTTTCATTAAAAGATGTTGCATTTCAGCTTCCTTTATTGCATGTTCAAATTATGTTTGTTTATATATTAGTTTTGTTATAATATTTTGCACGCTACCTTGTCATTAGAATATAGTAGTTGTAACTTCATTTATTGTAGATACCTGTATTAAGTGCAAATAAATGTTTTTCATTTCATTACAAGATACATTGATCCTGTGTTAAATGGCACTGTATTGAAACACTATGTGTAATTCTGTCATAAAGTGTTGAACATAATTTTAAGCTTGATCAACCAATAAGCTTTTATATAGGTACGTAGAATTTGGATTACAATTAGTCTACTTTAAATTCCCACTGCTTTATAATAATTATTAGCATTTTGCTCGATTGAAATTTTCTCTCTTGTTAACTAGTATAACTTCTTATGAAATATTTTGGGCATGGAATTTGTAGAACTAATTAGGATCAAGTAATTTCGTAAGTACAGGTAAAGCAACGCGTCTCATTACTCTAATCACATTGTGTAATTCACAATTGTATAGACTGTCAATTTGTATAAATAGTGATCGCTGTGTTCAGTGGTCATCAGTCTTCCTACTTTAAAGCATCACTTCACTTGTCTACAGAAAACGTTCTTCTTTCTCAAACAAAATGAAAATGGTGAGTATTTTTTAATACTTTAGTAATTTTATATATACCTATACTTGAATTGAGGAGCTTGAAAGAAGTCTTGTTTCGAATCTTGGATTTATTCATTCGTTATTTTCAGCAATAGTATCACTTTGATTTATATCTGTTACCTTCCATCTATCTGTTCAGCACACATTTCTACGACTTTCTTTGATTCTCCTTTAAATTCTTATAATGTTATTGGCTTCAAAGTTTGTTAGTGAAACAGAACTTTTTTGATAACAGTTTATTGATCGTGTTCAAATATTACTAACGCAGCCTATTAAACGAAGCTTCTGTGTGGATACTTAAATTATAAGCACTTTTGTTGCTCTATAGTAAACCTTTTAAATTCAGAATTCTGTTGAAGACTATTGTAGATCTTTCTTGTAAATTTTGTTAGCTCCATAATCAGAAATACAGTTTTATTTATCTCAAAGTTTGAACGATAAAAATCATTCTAATCCTATGGCTTAGCTTATCATGTTTCTCGAACGCTTTCCAACTTTTATAATTAACCTTTCTAGAAAACAAGCCTTAATAATTCTAAAGTTAATGTGAATTGGAAAATTGTTTCAAAAATGTATGTGTCTGTAACATATTAAATGTCTAAATATGTGACACGGGTCCGCTGACAGCAGCGATGGAGCAATGATTTAGATCCTATTCCTAAGCGTATTCTCCCTTCAACATGATAAAGCGACAACAGAATTGTTACCACACAATTGGAGGATATATTTTTCTTGGAAATTATTCTTTGATCCCCAGCGACTGTGTCATCGTTAGAACCTCTTTTGTTTTAGAATTCAATTCCTGCTTTATCGTTATCAGTTTTATTTGTTTTGCCTTTGGCTGTTAACGATATTATTGAATCTCTACGAGTGCTAAATGCAAAAAATACTGTAATATTTTCACAATAAATCACTGAACAGATCTTTATTAAATTCGGCAGAGAGATGACTTCCGTCTTGAGAAATGACGGATAATTTTATGATCTTGGGTCGCGAACGTAATCGACAAAAGCTTAAAAAAAAAACTTACGCCTTTCATCTCCGAGGGGGTAGGCAGAGGTATTCTATTACTAGTTAAACGCAAATTTCACGAGAAAAGCTTATGTTTTTATATTATTCTGTCAATCCTCAGACACTTACGTTTTTGAAGACATTTCAAACTGGAGTCAATTTTTAATTTATTGTTGGGGATATGTAAGTAAATTATTTGAAAGACAGTGCAGTATCTACCGCTTTGGATGAAGAAAAAATGGAAATTCTATAAAATAATCAATACAATACAAATTACAAACCCTAGGGTAAATCGTTCTGTTTATAGTGCTATCCTCCAATTCCGGAAAAAAATTTCCAATATTCTAACCACATTTTTTTCAGCTTGTAGTACTACTGTGCTTGACGGCGGCGGTAACATCAGCGCCCCCAAAAGTCAAGGACCTGAACCCCGTCAAGCAGCTGGCAACCCGCGCCCCTCGGTCCCAAGAAGTAGTACCCCCATCGGCGCAGGAGCAAGAGGCAGCAGCGAAGCGCGCTCTGCCAGCAGTGACGCACTCTGACAAGCGCGACGAGAACGGCTTCGAGGTGATCTTCGAGACCGCCGAGGGCATGCGGGTGGAGGAGCACGGGTACCTGGTGGACGCTGGGAACGGCACGCGAGTGCTTGTCGTGGAAGGGAGCAGCTCGTACGTGGCACCCGACGGCCGCCGATACACCACCCGCTACAGCGCCGGCCTCGACGGGGTCAAGGTCTCCGGCGACCACCTGCCTCAGGTGCCTACGGCTGCCGCAGTGCCATAAATATACGACCATTTGAAAATCTACTATGTTGTTTCTAATTCGTTCTTCTGACACCTTGCATTTATTTAATTCATTCTTTATTATATATCTTTCACAAAAGACCGGGCACGATAAGGCTTTGGAAGACGCAGATTGATTAGTCGCAACCTACATCGACGAAGTATCTTGTGTGGATGCGTTTTGGATCTGACCAAGGCTTTCGACACCGTTTCTCCAAAAAAATATTACAAAAACTTATGTCTGGGTATCCTCGGTGTTTCCCTAGACTGGTTTTGGAGCTACTTCACTGAAAATAATACCTTTATACTTTGTTTTCATAACTTTACATCCTACTATGCTTCGACATTGTAGTTACAAATGAAACCTTAAATCTCAAATAATTTCTAACAAATCAGTAGGTATTTGATTTTAATTTTGTGAATAAAACACTTTCTTCCTCATGTGTGGGGAAAGACCCTTAGCTCAGTAGTGGGCTGTTACGGGTGTCATAAACCCGATTGACGAAACGAAAGTTTTTTGAAGCCTCACTCCATACAGCCCGTTGCAGACCGCAGTTCCACCACAACTAACATTGGCAATAACATAAACAACACGGCATCAACTTCAACACAACAACAACACGACAACAAAAACAACATAAGTGTGCCATGCAGTTATTATTTATTTTTACTGAGACAATAAGAAAAGTACTTCTTCGTATTGCGGACCGTGGACAAGGAATGTCCCTGAAGGAGCGTCGGGCTGTATCGTTTATAAGCGCGAAGCGATTCAGACGTGTACGTGTTGGTAATATTCGATGGTTTACGAGCAAGAATACTTGGTTGCGGTATTTCTGACTGGCTCAGCTGTATTTCGATTATCCGTATGTATTATATTAGTCCCTGCTAATATTCAGCACAATAACGGTAACAGTTTTTCACATCGTTGAGGACCGAAAATTTGATAGTAATGAAAGTCAAAAATAATTTATTTATGTAGGTATAAAAAGTACACTTAGAAAGGTCGATAGTCTAATAACAAAGCACTTTAAGCTCGTCTATGAAGATTGGCTAAAGGTAAACTGCAGTCTATCTCCATCTACAAGTTGCTAGTTCCAAATGCAGTACCCTGAGAGGAACTTTTTGTACAAAAATACAAAACTCTCCTCTTCATAACATTAGTAGGTAAGTAGTAGCGGGAATGATGCTATCTATACATATAATAAAACTCTAACGGGGCCGTGTCTGTACATTAAATATTTTTTGAAAATTTTAACGGTAGTGTATTTAGTTATCGATATAGATACCGAAACTCAATTTTTTTGAATTTTTGTCTGCCTGTCTGTCTGTCTGTCTGTCTGGTTGTGCACGCATCACGCAAAAACTACTTGACGGATTTTGATGAAATTTGGTGTGGTGATAGCTGAGTACCCGGGTCAACATCTAGGGTACTTTTTATTCCAGAAAAATATCTCATTCCCACGGGAAAATATAAAAACTGGGTAAAAAGAAAAATACGTACTACTCTGAAACGATAACACCTAGAATCTTGAAATATGGTGTGAAGGTGTCTTATACATCGTAGCCAACCCATATGAAGGGATTTTTGGAAATTCCCACGGGAACTGGAATAAACTAGATCCGCGCGGGCAACGCCGCTGGGCACCCGCTAGTATCATAATATAAGCCGTCTACATTTCTACACTAATATTATAAAGAGGAAACATTTGTATGTTTGTATGTTTGTTGTTGTTTGTTATTAGTGTTATTACAAATAAACTCAAAAACTATATTTACCGATTTTATAATTATATGAATAACCCTGAGTAACACAGACTATATTTTATTCCCGTATTCCCACGGTAACGGGAACTACGCGGTTGAAACCTTGCAGAACCGTCTTACATAAAACGAAACAAAAACACAGGTTACTCCAGAGAGCCACTCTAATCTGCGCAACTCCATTTCACAAATGTTTTTGTACTTGACCCTCGTAATGGCCACTTCTTGGCGCTATGCTGGACGATATAACTTGAGTGCCCGAGCTTCATTACTGTAAGATACCTATCTATGAGTAAACATAAGTGTAAATAAAGTCCATATCTGTATGGGAAAAATGTGTATCAGGTTGTCAACTTGGATATTCTCTACTTCGGTGGTTGCGGGCGCTATATGTTAGTGAGGTGCGGGTGGTATATTCTTCATCCGGCTACATAGACCGTAACTCATCGACACCCGCGTGTTGACACCCGCGTGTTGACACCCGCGTGTTGACACCCGCGTGTTTACACCTGCGTTGTAGTCTGACCTCTAATCCGATTGTATTAAGAACGTTACAAAGTCCAATGTGTCAAGCTCCACGTGATTCTTGACTGTAGGACTTAGTTTATGACCGTGATTACTCGACGTATTTTACACACATTTATTAATTTCCGAAGTCTGTTGACAACAGGACACCTATGGCACTCCCAAAACGAAGACAAATCTAACGAAGTACTCCAGACTTACTTACATATTCATTTCTAGCTCGACGGTGAAGGAAAACATCGTGAGGAAACCCACAGGTTCCAGATTAAATTCTGAGACATGTGTAAACAGACCCGGTACGGCGATGGGCTCACCGCCTATCACTTTTAGGGGTCCAAAGAATATCTCGTGAATTGGGTACATCCAGAAGTGGAATACCTCTGCCTACCCCTTCGGGAGTAAAAGGAGTGAATTATTGTTATTATTTATATATTATCTAACGGAGTATCGCACTTCAAAATCCGTCAAACCGTTTAGACGACAGAATCACAAACAAAAATATATATGTTCCTATGTTAACATATTTCTTTGTTATTCTGTCTGTGTCATTAATATTATTATCTAACGGAGTATCACAATCTGTCAAACCGTTTAGACCACAGAATCACAAAGACATATGTTCACATAGGTACCTACTGGAAAACTGGTATTTTTCCTGGTACAGTCAGAGAAAAAGAATAGAAGGCAATTCATCAATGTCCCTTTCAAGAATATCGTAATAAAACAGCGAAATGAACTAATCCACTCATGTTTGAAGTACAAGAAATGAGATGCGTAGGAATTATTCACAAACCGAGTTTCGTTTGTTATTCCTTACCAAGCGGAACAGATATTGACCCAGTAACTCAGTTATTTCCACACTAAATTTCAAATCCTCATGGGTATTGTTGCTAGAACTGGACCAAATTAAAATGAGGCCACACAAAAAGCACCAGCTTCCAAATAATAATAATAATATTTATTTCAAAATTTAAGCCTAGTATACAATACAATAGAGTGCATAGGTAAATAAAAAAACAATCTTCCAAATCGGTTCACCCAGCCGAAAGTTCTGAGTTCTAACAAACATAAAAAAAACATGAGCGACAAATTGAGAACCTCCTTCGTTAAAAATTATAAAATAACTAGTGGCCCGGGCAGACGTCGTTCTGCCACCGTATAAACCATCCCTGGACCCACTCTAACCCACACAAAAAGTTTCATCAAAATCTGTTCAGCCGTTCTGGAGTTTTAATCAGACTAAGGAACATCAATTCATTTTTATTTATATAGATAAATTTTGGGACACAATTCACACACAGTTATTTAGTCCCAAACTAGGCAGGGCCTATACTATGGGTACTAAACAACTGATAAACATACTTAATAATAATGTAATAATAATAATATAATTACGCCTTTTATCCCCGAGGGGGTAGACAGAGGTATTCCATTACTATATACCACATTTCACGAGATATATTGGACCCCTAAACGTGATAGGTGGTGAGCCCATCGCCGGACCGGGTCTGTTTACACATGTCTCAGAATTAATTCTAAGACCTGCGGGTTTCCTCACGATGTTTTCCTTCACTGTCGAGCTAGTGATAAATATGTACGTAAGTTTTTTGAAAAACTCATTGGTACATGCCAGGTTCGAACCCGAGCCTCACTGATTTTTGGCCGGCTCTTTAACCGTAAGGGCTATCGCTGCTCTTAAATAAATATTAAACGAGAACGAAATTTTTTGTTGCGTTTCCTTACGATGTCTTACTTCACCTTTTAGCGATAGATTACAATACAATACAATAACTCTTTATTGTATACCAAAAACAACACAATATGGATACCAACCTTAACTAAAGTACAATGGGTGGTCTTATCTTATAGATTATATCTGTAGTCTGTAGAAAAATTGTGGATTCGACGAGCGCTGTTCAAGTTACAATAACTTGCGCACTCGGAACGCTAGTGGTCGATTGTTTACCCCAACTTGCTAACTTAGACTTGCGAGGAATAATCTAAGTTTGCGAGCCAGCGGAAAGAGATAGTGAATAGTTTCCTTTGCTCAGGAATTTCAGTTTAACTTCCACTGTGGACATAGCTTAATCTATACATATAATAAAACTCTAACGGGGCCGTGTCTGTACATGAAATATTTTTTGAAAATTTTAACGGTAGTGTATATAATTATCGATATAGATACCGAATCACCAATTTTTGGATTTTTTGTCTGTCTGTCTGTCTGTCTGTCTGTCTGTCTGTCTGTCTGGTCGTGCACGCATCACTCAAAAACTACTGGACGGATTTTGATGAAATTTGGTATGCAGATAACTGAGTACCCGGGTCAACATCTAGGGTACTTTTTATTCCAGAAAAATATCTCATTCCCACGGGAAAATATAAAAACTGGGTAAAAAAGAAAAATACGTACTAGAAACTTGAAATACGGTGTGTAGGTGTCTTATATATCGTAGTCAACCGCTATGAAGGGATTTTTGGGAATTCCCACGGGAACGGGAATAATCTGAATGCGCGCGGGAAACGTCGCTATGGGCACCCGCTATTTGAAATGTGGTATGTAGGTGTCTTATGTCGTAGGCAATCGCTATGAAGGGATTTTTGAAAATTCCCACGGGAACGGGAATAAATTTGTATTGAAAAGGCTCCGATACTATACCGGTTTTACCAATTTAAAAAATCTTTTGCCAGTGGGAAGCGTACTTTTCTGGGAGTAGCATGGGCTATAATTTTCCCACGGGAACAGGCCTAAACCACGAAAATGATTTAAAAAAGAAAGGCTTCCTTTTTATTCCCGTATTCCACGGGAACGGGAACTACGCGGATGAAACCGCGGGGCACTGCTAGTCTATACATATAATAAAACTCTAACGGGGTCGTGTCTGTACATGAAAGATTTTTTGAAAAATTTAACGGTAGTGTATATGGTTATCGATATAGATACCGAAACACCAATTTTTGGAATTTTAGTCTGTCTGTCTGTCTGTCTGGTTGTGCACGCATCACTCAAAAACTACTGGACGGATTTTGATGAAATTTGGTATAGAGATAACTGAGTACCCGGGTCAACATCTAGGGTACTTTTTATTCCAGGAAAATATCTCATTCCCACGGGAAAATATAAAAACTGGTTAGAAAGAGAAAAACGTACTACTCCGAAACGATAACACATAGAAACTTGAAATATGGTATGTAGGTGTCTTATATGTCGTAGGCAACCACTGTGAAGGGATTTTTTGGTAATTCCTACGGGAACGGGAATAAAGGGATCATTTAGAAATTAATTAATAATTGGTTATGCTAATTGTCATATCCATACTCTTTTCTGCTTTAATGCTATTTTCTTTTTCATTGATAATGTCTTGGTGACATTTTTGATATTTATTTGACACAAATACAAAAGGATAAAAGAATTAACAGTTAGCCCCTTTTCACACGTACCGGTTTCCGCCGGTCCGGCGGGCGGCGAAGTATATGACCATGTACGTTCGTTTTCATACGTACCGGCGGGCAACCGGGCAATCGGCCATACATTTCGCCGCCGGACCGGACCGCCGGACCGGCGGAAACCGGTACGTGTGAAAAGGGGCTTACAAAATGAAATAGTTGAGAAAAAATATTTTCAGAAGACCAAGTTGAAACTGAAATTACAAAACTTGAATAATACATAATACAGAAAAATACTAATGTCATGAAAACAGAAGGAATCCACCTACAAAGGTCAGCCATCTTTCAGACATTCTGCAGTTAGTCCCTCCAATGTTAAATTTTATTCGTTTGGATGAAAGTTTTATAGAAGGAAAAACCCCGTTTGACGTCCTATTAGTACCAAATTCCAAGTAATGTTCCAAGTAACCCTCTGAGACCCGTTCCACTATAGTTATCTGAGCGGCAAAATGGAGTAAAACCCAAATCCATTTTTGTGTCTGTCCGTCTGTTTGGTTGTGCACGCATCACGCAAAAACTACTGGACGGATTATAGGCAGGGCGTGAGTTTTTATTTTTAGGGGTAATCATTTCGGAATAGTACGTATTTGTCTTTTTAACCAGTTTTTATATTTTTCAGTGTTAATGAGCTATTTTCCTTAAATAAAAAGTACTTACCCCTAGATGTTGATCCGGGTACCTACTCAGTTATCTCAATACCAAATTTCATCAAAATCCGTCCAGTAGTTTTTGCGTGATACGTGCACAACCAGACAGACGGGCAGACACAAAAATGGATATTCTATTTCTGGATATACCCACTTTTCACGAGATATTATTTGGACCCCTAAACGTGATAAGTATGGTGTGCTCATCGCTGATGACACCTAGAAACTTTAAATATGGTATTTAGGTGTATTATATTAAGTCGTTGGAAACCGGTATGAAGAAATGCTACAGAAATTCCCACGGCAACGGGAATAAACTGGATCCACGCGGGCAACGCCGCTGGGCACCCGCTAGTAATAATAATAAAACACATGGTACCATGCACCGTTTGTAGAGATACAAATTCGAAAGTGTAGATAAAATTACGTATAATAAATAGTGTTCGACCGAAAGTTTCAGCCAAAACAATTTGGGCAGAAACCGAAACTGATTTTGGAAGTTGTCGTGGACGCTTGTCTAACTTCGTTTCTCACGGCAACACTCTGGCGGACATTTCATATCCCAATTAATGCAGAATAATAGGTAAAATCACCAAATAACAATGGCAAAAGTCCATGTGTTTTGGGTACCCCACTTACACCTGCCCACGGAAGACGAAACCGTATAAAATCGATAGTTCTTGGACAGACTAAGATAATATGTAATCATACCACATTTTTATAAGTTGGTGTTTAAAAGTTATTCGTTACCTAGTGTATTTTGTATAGGTTATTATGAGATTTTAGGTACCAAAGACGAGTAAAGAAAAAGTTTCTCTAGCAAAGAAAAGGATTTTCTTCCAACCTCTTTGTTAGAAAATAGCACTGCCTACCACATGCCATATAAGTTACTCTATGCCACATAATGGCAGTAAATGATGGCTTGGGCAAAAAATATCGATACCTATATTAAAATATCGATATTTTTCCAAATACATAATATTATATACTAGCGGATGCCCAGCGGCGTTGCCCGCGCGGATTTCGTTTATTCCCGTTCCCGTGGGAATTTCCGAAAACCCCTTCATAGTGGTTGCCTACGACATATTTAAAACACCTACATACCATATTTTAAATAGCGGGTGCCCAGCGGCGTTTTTCCGCTTGGATTTAGTTTATTCCCGTAGGAATTTCAAAAAATCCATTCATACCAATTTCCTATGACATATCAGACACCTTCATACCATTTTTCAAGTTTCTAGGTGTTATCGTTTCGGAGTAGTACGTATTTCTCTTTTTAACCAGTTTTTATATTTTCCCGTGGGAATGAGATATTTTCCTGGAATAAAAAGTACCCTAGATGCTGACCCGGGTACTCAGTTATCTCCATACCAAATTTCATCAAAATCCGTCCAGTAGTTTTTGAGTGATGCGTGCACAACCAGACAGACAGACAGACAGACAGACAAAAATTCCAAAAATTGGTGTTTCGGTATCTACATCGATAACTACATACACTACCGTTAAAATTTTCAAAAAATATTTCATGTACAGACACGGCCCTGTTAGAGTTTTATTATATGTATAGATATAGAAGATATCGTCGATATTTTTAATGGCGATATATCGACATTTATTTTACAGTATCGAATTCGTATCAATTTTAATATATTTTTAACGCAATTCTGGTTTCGTGTTTCATTTCATGTTAGGTACTAGATACTTGTTTAGACTCAAGCATTTATAAAAAAATACTATTTTCATCGTCCTTTTTTACGAATTTGAGAATATGTATAAATAAAAATGTAAAAACTGACGATATATCGATATTTTTCACTCGATTTTTATCTATAGTATTTAGAAATGTCGATACGATAAATATCAATTTATTTTTTCACTTGGCCATCCCTACTGAATGACATGGTTGACGTGATGACACGACGTTCAATTTTACCACAACAACAAAAAAGTTTTTGTATTAATCAAAGACATTAAAATATAATAGCATAGAGGGGGCATTGGGAATATTTTCATACAAAACTTTGAAGCTCAAGCGTCATGTCCTTGTCATGTCAGTTAGTATGAACGCGAGCTGTCATTCGGTCGAAATTGTACTAGACTTATTCCACTTGGAATAACTTTTGGCTTCAAATAATCCTCGCTTTGTCCCCTCTATGCCTTATATTATATTTTAGTCTCTTTGGTATTAATAGATTTCCCAATCGATCGATTCATGTTTCTAAGATATTTCTGTTTTATTTGACTCAATATTTTCAACTGCTAGATTAATTAAAAAATATGGAAAATTTCGACTTGTTATGAGTCAATATAACAAGCATAGTGTGATACCCCGTGGGTGTCTATTTCAGTGGGTACCAAAGCTGCCGATATTCTTTCTGTATTTTAAGGAATTTAATACTTTACCACGTGAGTTTCGGTTTTGGCCGAAACTGAAGCCACGACCGAATGTTCGGTTGCGGTTTCCGGAAAATTAGTTTCGGTCGGACATACTAAATAAATGAACTTTTTATTTCTCTGGGTGGAAAGCGGGAAATTTCGGTCCGCTGCGCTAAAAGAAGTTGCCGCTTTCCGCCTAACTCGGAAAGAGAAAGTATACATATGTCGGGAAGTAAATAAGAAAGCCTTAAATCACACGTTTGTAGACATCGGCTTCGCCTCGCGCAACAATTACACGTGATCTGAGACATTTCTTAGTTTACTTCCCTAGGCATGTAATATACTATTTTATAATACGGGGCAAACAAGAAGACGTTAAATAATACTACCGTCGCTAATAGAGTTTTTGCGTGATGTGTCCACAACCAGCAAAAAAAAATGTGGTTTGGTATTGTAGCGACACTACATAGAACGCGCCAATAGACGGCCGAGTTCTGTTCTAAACTGCGCTATCGGAGTTTTCTAATGAGTTTGTATAAATACAACTGTCCAACATCAACCGTTGGACCGCGATCCCCAGGGCACGACCACCTCGCCTGGTGGAAGATCTTCCCTTTTCACGATGGAGGAGCATTCCACCTCCGCTCCTCCATAGTATCTATATATATGTATGTGTATAGATCAGAAATAATAATAATAATAATAATAATAATCTCACTCCTTTCATCCCCGAGGGGGTAGGCAGAGGTATTCCATTACTGGATATACCCACATTTCATGATACATTGGACCCCTAAACGTGATAGGTGGTGAGCCCATCGCCGGACCGGGTCTATTATAGGTACACATGTCTCAGAATTAATTCTGAGACCTGCGGGTCACGATTTTTTCCTTCACCGTCGAGCTAGTGATAAATATGTACGTAAGTTTTTGAAAAACTCATTGGTACATGCCAGGATTCGAACCAGAGCCTCACTGATTTTCGGCCGGTTCTTTAACCGTAAGGGCTGTCACTGCTCTGTATAGATCAGCATTCAGACTATCTATATCTAACTCGTCATTCTCTGAGTATGTTAATTTACCTGAAGTCTGATTCCACCTGCTTACCGCTTTATATTCCGATCAGCTTTACAGAGCAGTTACCTAGAGTTGGCAAGACTGGGTTTATCTGGGACGAGGCAGGTGCGAGTTACGGGACATTTGGCGATCCATAAACATTAGCATAGAAGAACGTGTCGAACGAACATAAACTAAATGACTATAAAAATGACAATAACAGATTTCCTCCAGTACAGCGCAATACTCGTAGGACAGCGAAAAATAAATCCAATTTATTATTAATTAACAATTGATTAAAAGAATATTGCGTTGAGGAGTTTCTTGCCCCTGTTCTTCTCCTCAACCATACATGCTAAAGCAGTGGAGTTAATATAAGTAATAAGTAGATTTGTAAGTCTCTACTTTGATTAAAACATTTTGACTTGACTTTGACGTTTGTGATTCGTCCATTTTTGGACAGCACCAAAGATAAATGACATGTGTCAGCTAACCAGCTAGACTTGAGAAACGGGAGAGAACTGACAATTTATATTTCACAATCCATAATTGTACGTTCTCTTAAAAATGTATAGTTCTTGTTACACCTAGTAGTTTCGAAGCCTGTTTAATACAAACAAACACAAATACAACAAAAAAAATCTTTCCTCTTTATAATATTACTGTAGAAAATCATATAACAAGTGAAAACAAAGTCGTTTGAAAATCTTTAGCAAAAAGTATTTATTCGCTCAAGTGGAAACACGAGTGTCCCGTAAAAACTTGGACGTCCCGCAAAAGCAAGACTGCAGGCGACTCTACAAAGAGTTAGCTTTATAGGCAGCCGCCATTATTGGTTTCTACTTGCCTTCGCTTTGAACGCAGAAAAAGTATAAATAGGTTAAATAAACCTCGAAATCGTCCTATTACCTTAAGAAAAATATTTTGCGTAAACGTAGCAACGGTCGCAAAATATTTTTTTGTAAAACTAGCTTTTGATTGCGAGTTTGTCGTTTCGGGATAAAAAGTAGCCTATGTGTTGTCCTGTTCTATCAGCTATATATTCATTTCTAGTACTTATACCTTAAATGGTCCCATAGGGTCTTTTGATCCCCACACGAAATAGGATCAATTGACATAAACGTATTTTTTTTGTTGTTTAGAATTTTTTTCGCTGACTGTAGGTACATTTTCTCCAAAATCTGTGAATGCAGTTGATAATATCTTAAAAGTTAGGGATGGTCTCCTAGGAACGTTTTCATGTAACTATAACGTTTAAGGTACCTGCCCTCACTGACCCATCTCAAAAATCCACCCTGTATACTAGAAGTGTAAGAGAAGTGTCCATTGATTCGCGAATTTAAGCGAGTAATGTTTAAAGGCAAATTAGGATTACCTCTATAAATCTTAACTCATGACCTTAAAATGGATAAACAAATATAATAAAAGCGTTATATTGTTACGAGTAGCAGTGATTTCAAATACACGTTTCATTGTAGGTGCTCCGTAAACGTGAGTTATAGCTTTGCCCTGTTAAAGTACACATTAACGTGCCCGTCCGGGACACTAACAAATACACATTCAAACTTGTACCAATTTGGTGACGGTCGGAATGGGAATACACCTTCATTTTACGAAAGTATCTTAAATTTTAGGAATGAGATAAAATGTTATTTTCTAAGTTTTTTTGCTATTTGTTATAGCTGAAATGAATTAATTAAATGAAAGAAGAGTAACGAAAGAGATTTATGGTGAGAATGTTGGAAAAAAAACAAGAAGCCCCAGAAGGACGTCCACGGATCAAATAAGTGACGTCTTTCAAAAAGCTGGTGTGCGGAGTGCGAAGAATAAAAGAGCGTGCATGAAAAGGCTTATGGATGTGAAGGAAGCGACAGAAGTATGCAGAGATCGAGCAAAGTGGCGATCCATCGTCTCTGCCTACCCCTGTGGGACAATGGCGCGATCTTTATGTATGTGTGTATGTATGTTAAAGCTGATAAAAGCACTAGCAGCAAAATCGAATATACATAAGTCATACAAAAAACTCGTGCGTCTTCGACTAGCGGCGAACTTTTCGACTCATTAACTCTTTAAAAAGCAAAGTGAACTGCATTTCAGTCTCGATATTACCTGCAATATCCGATAGCTCCGTCACTGAAAGCGGTGCATACGGAAATCCATTCCGCAGTTCTGCAGCGGAATGCGGAATTTGCATTTTTCCGATACTCGTATTAACGCGTCTGCCGCGCATATTCGAATGCGAAAGAAATCGGTTAAGTGTTCTGGAGTGGAGACCGCGACTCGGCAAACGTATTGTAGGACGCCCTCCGGCATGACGGGATGACGATCTGCAAAAGGCTGCAGGCAGATGCTGGAAGACAGGGCGTTATGGCGCTCATTAGGGAAAGCCTATGTCCAGTAATGGACGAATGAAGGCTGACGATGATGATGATGATGAAGTGTCAACCAACACGTACCACAGCCACATCACATCGCAACGACAAGATGTGGTCAAGCAGTCGCGTTGTGGTACCGGCAAAATGTCGTTGTGTCTGCGATGTGGCCGGCCGCTCGCTGGTGGTTCTGTTGTACGTGTGGATGTGTGTGGTACGTGTGAATTGTTCATACTATTCATTTTCAATACAAAATTGGATCTTGAAATATACGAGGGGAATCTTCAAATAATGCTATGGATATATAATATATAATTATGGATGCTCAAGTTTTTGTGTACAGTCATGGTATTATTAAAATTGGCTGTTAGATTCTCAAAAAAAGAACAAAGAAATAAATAAAAATACTTTTATGAGTACATGACAGCAACCATCTTAATAATAATAAGTAATTATAATTCATGAAAACTAAAAAAAACAAGTTTTTGTATGTAAAATCAAATGAGCCCAAACTCCCTTGAGTTTGGGCTCATTTAAACGAACAGCCATGAAGGAGTTGCGATAGTCAGCCCCTGGATCCATCATCAGGCCATAATATTGCTCTGTCACCAAACTTACTTATTTATTCCTTTCAGCTCAATAGGTTAAAATATATCTATCAATAAGATATCTGCTTCAAGATTTACTTTCAAGGTTCCACCCGAACAATCGTACTTTGCAAGTTAAGTAAAAGGAGTGCGTTGACGTCTGTCTGGCAAAACCTTCCGTATTTCTAAATTATTACCAAAATTATTTCCCGGTCTCGTCTGCTCCCCAAAAGTGAGCAGACGTTAGACGAGCATACAGAACACGTGCCCCCGTGTAGGCGGCGTGTTCTGTTTGCAAAAAAAAAAGCTGCAAATCACTTTAAAATCTGGTGTTTGTTTCAGGTAAGCTGACATTGCTGTTATCCGGCCGACACCTAGGCAACCCGTCGCGCCTGCGCCAACCACGGCCAGGCGTCAGCCGGTCCCCGGCAACGCGTCAACGAGCCCACGGCAACGCGTCAACAGCGTGGATAATATTTACTATCTTAGTAAATATTGTCCACGCTGTCTTATTGTTAGTGTAGGGATCTGGTGGATGATTTGGCCTGACGCCCTTTACCTAATTTCATGTCTTTGGCTGCCGGCTCCGATGCTGTCAGTCAACTAGTGCGATGTGACCAGTGCCCGCAGCCCCGTTTTTTCCGGGGAAACAGGGGTCTCCGTATCCACATATCGAAAAAACATCGCGTTCCTGTACGGATAGATAACGGTGACCCCTCTTCCCCCAATAACAACCTTGACCCTGTTCCCAGTAACGATTTTTGGAAAACTATCGGCAACCTAAAAAACAGTATTCCGGTTGTGAAACGCATCCCCCGTGGGGCGCGTATATCAGTAGCTACATCTCTGAATGTAGCCATACAAAAAGTCTTGAATCAAAATTCCAAAGAAAGCTGGGAAGAGTTACTCACTTTCGCATATCGCGTCCTTTACGCAAAAAAAGTTGATGGCTCAAGCGGCACCCTCACGCAGATTATTAGGAATAACTGTCTACACCCAAATTCGAACCCTTCTCTAAATTCCCACCGAATTCCGCGTTCTCATGGCCAATCTAAATTACACAAAAAAGTTGAATCAAAAGTTAATGACGGCGATTTAAAGGGGGCCGCTCAGCTTCTCTTTTCCAATGACACTGTAGCACCTGACACAGCGGAAACTCTCTCGGCTTTACAGTCCAAGCATCCGCAGCCTGCAGCAACACTTCGCCTCCCTGATCCGCCAGAGCCTTCTGATCCGGCAGCTCGGGCTTCGCCAGAGGATGTGCTGACTGCGATTATGTCCTTTAAGAGTGGCTCTGCCGGCGGGCTGGACGGCCTTTCCCCCCAACACTACAAGGATCTCGTATCCGGTGTTACGGGGGAGGCCGGCAGAGCACTCCTGACAAGCTTGGCGTCCCTGGCGAACCTCATGCTGTCTGGTCAGGTTTCCTCCGAAGTCACGGACATCCTATACGGCGCAAATCTTGTCGCATTGAAAAAAAAAGACGGAGGGATAAGGCCAATCGCGGTGGGCTGCACCATCAGGAGAATTGTTTCCAAAATTTGCTGCAAAAACATCCTTCCCAATGTTTCGTCCCTATTTGAACCTATTCAACTGGGGTTCGGAACCAAGGGAGGATGCGAAGCAGCAGTACACGCAGCCCGGACGTACGTCCTCAATGATGGTGGTGAAGTTTTGTTGAAGGTGGACGTCAAAAATGCTTTCAACTCAGTGGACCGGGGCGCCCTGTTGTCACAAATAAAAGAAAAGACCCCACAAATTTACAAATATCTTTGGCAATGCTATTCTAAGCCCACTAAATTAATTCACAAAAACCATTTATTGAATTCGGCTGTAGGTTGCCAACAGGGCGACCCGCTTGGCCCAGCTATCTTTAGCCTCGCCATCCACCCTATAATTTCAGAACTAAATTCAAAATTTAATATTTGGTATCTTGACGACGGAACCCTAGGAGGCGAAGCATCCGCGGTCCTTAGTGACCTCCGTTCACTAATGGATAGTTTTCGTTTAATCGGTTTAGATTTAAATTTTTCAAAATGCGAGCTTTTTGTTTCGGCGTCAGTACCGTCTGACATAAAATCTAACATCATAACGCAGTTCAATAATTTAGCCCCAAATATAAAAATTCTCGGAAATGAATCCCTTCGTCTCCTAGGAGCCCCGATTCTCGATGAATCTTTCTCGAGTTTTGTTCAGGAGCAAATTTCTAAATTTAACGACTACTCGGACAGACTCCTCGAAATTAACCCGCATATGGCTCTGTCCATAATACGGTCTTGCCTGTTTGTCCCGAAATTGACATATGTCCTCCGCTGCTCCCATTTTTGGAAGTTTGATAGTTTATTAGATAGTCTGGACCTTTCTTTACAAAAATATCTCTCCCAAATTCTAAATAGCCCTTTAGAGGGGCGAGCCTGGGACCAAGCCACCCTCCCAGTAAGATTTGGTGGACTGGGGGTTCGCAAAATTTCCAGTATTTCCCTACCGGCGTTTCTGTCCTCTGCTCATAGTGCGTACAACCTCCACGGAAGCATAATATGCCCCTCTCTGGGTATCGTGGAGTTGTCGTACTTGACGGAGGCTAGAGATGCATGGCTGAGAGCATGTCCGGGTGTTAGTCTGCCGTCCAGTCCGCTTTGTCAGAAGCACTGGGACGGGCCGCTCTGCGAGTTGGTGCTTAAGAATCTAACGGATTCATGCACCAGCACCTCGGAGCGTGCTCGTCTCCTCGCAGTGTCTCAAAAAGAATCGGGACATTGGCTGCGGGCATTGCCTTCTGCTACCGTTGGTACTCTATTGGATAGACAGACACTTTCCCTCGCTGTCTGTCTTCGATTGGGCGTCAGGGCAAACCACCCCCATAGATGCCAGTGTGGGGAGCCTGTCGATCGACTCGGACACCACGGCCTCTCTTGCGCACGTAGCGCCGGCCGCCTGTCGCGCCATGCATGCCTCAACGACATCATCCGCAGGGCTCTCACCACTGCTGGTATCCCAGCTATTCTTGAGCCTAACGGCATCACACGAATAGGTGGCGGGAGGCCTGATGGTATGACTGTCGGGCCATGGAGACATGGCAGGTCGCTGGTGTGGGATGCCACATGTGCCGACACATTGGCCCCATCCCACATCGATGCCACCTCTGTGGGCGCTGGCGCGGCGGCTGCGGCCGCTGAACGCCTGAAGCGGCGCAAATATGCCGACCTCAATGAGGGCTACATATTTGTGCCGTTTGGGGTGGAGACCATGGGACCGTGGGGTCCGGGGGCGCGGCAGCTCCTCAAAGAGCTGTCAGTGCGTTTGGTCGAGGCTTCAGGTGACCAGAGGGCTGGCAGCTATCTCTGTCAAAGGATCAGCCTAGCTATCCAGAGAGGGAATGCTGCCAGTCTTCTGGGCACTGTCCCACATGGTTCCTCTTTGGAGGACATTTTTTATCTGTAATTATTGTAAATCAATGTATATTTTCTTTGTAAATAAATGTATATTTCCTAAAAAGTAAAAGGATGTAAAAAGCTACATGTCCAACCTAAAACAGACAAGTGTAGGGATGTCCTAATGGATGTTAGGAAATCCCTATGCAAGTTTTCTTTTAAGAGGAAAATTCCTACGTTTTTATCAGGTCAGACATAAATTATTTGAAAGAAAATCATCATCTTTAGATTATTTTATGTTTAGTTTTTGTTTTTATGTTTAATACGATATATAGTATGTATTAGTTTATTTTATTGACATATTATATAAGTATTAGGATTTACCGTAATGTTTCATTGATTAGTTGATTACTATTACTA
Organism: Ethmia dodecea; assembly: GCA_963855545.1. Lineage (NCBI taxonomy): Eukaryota > Metazoa > Arthropoda > Insecta > Lepidoptera > Depressariidae > Ethmia > Ethmia dodecea. The sequence goes on from OY979458.1 coordinate 12,861,079, forward strand.
TTTGCGGCCAATTCCGCCAAATTTTATTGCTTAGCTTGACGGTTGATTAAGTTCGCCATGTGTTTTTTCTTGGTACATGAAGTTAAATAAATAAATGTCCCGCAATGCGGCGGCGAGACCGTCCCGGATTTAAAAATTCAGGGGCATCAATCTGTTGGCCACGCCCCTATTTCTTACTTTGGAAATAATCAAATGTGACAAAGAAGTGGAATGCCATATAATAAGTACTTATAAATTATTACCTCGATGCTCAAGGAAAATTTATCATGAGAAAAGAATTTGGTTCTAAATTCACTAATGTCATATTTAGTAGTCCATAAAATTACTAGTAAAAAGTTGGTATTGCCAGGCGAGGACTACCCCTTACGATCCCTCGGGGATGAGGGCAAGAGTGTTTTATTTAAATTATTTAATGTTCCACTTCCTAATTCTCAGTGTGTACACGCCTTTACACAATTAAGCAGTTGCTCGCTAATTCCATTTTAAATCTCAATGCCCCAATTTGTACGCTTCACAAGTCCTCGCTTTGGGTCCCTCATTCTTTATTCATTGAACAACGCTTTCGGATTCCCTCTGAGTATGTCTTTGGTTAGTCTGTGTCAGGCAAAATTCTCAGTGTCTTTCAGCTTTGTGTTATAAAAATTAAATGGAAACATTATTTTGTCTCTCTATATATTCACTTGGTCAACAGGACCCCTGAGACATTTATGGGTGTTTTTCCGGAATGAAAAGTAGCCTATCTCGTTTCTCAAGATGTCTACTATCTCTCTCTCTGGGGTCAGTCCCTTATATCTGACGATCGTGGTCAGCATCAGGGTCACATTTAGAGTGGATGATCTGCCTCCACCGGTTTCTGTGAAACGCGTCTCTGACCACCATGTAGAACTTGGATGAGTCTTTAATTTGGTCGGTCCATCTTGTTGCAGAACGACCGCGCGATCTTGTTTGTTTGTTTGTTTTTTTGTAAACCATCATTCAGACAAAATTTTCTCAAGGTCTACTGGTTTAGCATTGAAACAAAAAGACAGATACAATATTAAGTAGGGAATTAGGGACTAGATGCGCCTTGCGGTTCAAATAAAACATAACTTTTGCTTTTCGCGATAATCACATGAATCCATAGATTTTCTGCTACAAGCATACAAATTAGGTATTCCATTGTCAATACCCACTTTTCGCTATTCTATTTTTCGGATCCCATAACAATGGATCCATTGAGGGATAGTCCATTGGTTTTCAATTGGTTTCCAACTGACTGACCACCGCTCAAAGTCAAAGGTCAAAGTCAAAGTTAAAAGTTTTTATTCAATGTAGGGACTTATAAGTCCTTTTATCGAAAGTCATTCATCACATCATGATCACATCATCAAACTCATGTCATGAAAATCAATGGTAAGGACAGCAAAACAACTTAATAGATTTTCAAATGGTCGTATATTTATTGTACTGGGGCAGCCTTAGGCACCTGGGGCAGGTGGTCGCCAAAGATCTTGACCCCGTCGAGGCCTGCGCTGTAGCGGGTGGTGTACCGGCGGCCGTCGGGTGCCACGTACGAGCTGCTCCCTTCCACCACGAGCACTCGCGTGCCGTTCCCAGCGTCCACCAGGTACCCGTGCTCCTCCACCCGCATACCCTCGGCGGTCTCAAAGATCACCTCGAAGCCGTTCTCGTCGCGCTTGTCAGAGTGCGTCACTGCTGGCAAAGCGCGCTTCGCTGCTGCCTCTTGCTCCTGGGCAGAGGGCGTTGGGGGCGCTGAATGCGCTGCCACGGCCAGGCACACTACTACCAACATCTGGAAAATTTATAATATTTGTTAGCTCTATGGAGACTGTTAATAAAGTGACTTAGACGCAGAAGATGTTGGTAAGTATGATAGTCTATACAAAAGTGGATATACTTTAAATAATAGAAGAAATTGACGATAGAGGGCGCCTTTACTATTTACTGTTAGGTAACAAGGATTATGGTACTAATTTGTGAAGTTCACCGAAATATTTAGCTGGATGAGGTTTCCAAGGCGCACGAAAGAGAAGTCTCAGATTATTGAAATGTAATAGATATCAGTTATAGTAACTTTTTACGTCAGCAGGAATTCAATAGACAATCGAAGCAATCCAATATTACTTTAAGCTACTTAGATTGAAACAGAATTGTGAAACAGTTCAGAACAGAAAAAAAAAAAAATAATAATAATAATCTTACGCCTTTCATCTCCGAGGGGGTAGGCAGAGGTATTCCATTACTGGATATACCCACATTTCACGAGATATATTGGACCCCTAAACGTGATAGGTGGTGAGCCCATTGCCGGACCGGGTCTGTTTACACATGTCTCAGAATTAATTCTGAGACCTGCGGGTTTCCTCACGATGTTTTCCTTCACCGTCAAGCTAGTGATAAATATGTACGTAAGTTTTTGAAAAACTCATTGGTACATGCCAGGATTTGAACCCGAGCCTCACTGATTTTCGGCCGGCTCTTTAACCGTCCGGGCTATCACTGCTCTAACTATCAGAACAGAAGTATTAAAGAAATACTCACCAGTTTCATTTTGTTTGAGAAAGAAGAACGTTTTCGATAGACAAGTGAAGTGATGCTCCAAAGTAGGAAGACTGATAACCAAAGAACACAGCAATCACTATTTATACAAATTGACAGTATATACAATTGTCATTTACACAATGTGATTAGAGTAATGAGACTCGTCGCTTTACCTGTACTTACGAAATTACTTGATCCTAATTAGTTCTACAAATTCCATGCCCAAAATATTTCATATGAAGTTATACATGTTAACAAGAGAGAAAGTTTCTTGCGAGACATTTTCTCTTAGCTGTAACATATTTTGAAGATTTGGGAGTTTAAGTTCACTTGTAATTAAACTTTAGTTCGTATTTAAGAGGCTGTGGTTTAGTGAAGCTTAAAATGGATTTTATTAGACATCATTTAGGGTATATAAAAAAATATAAATAATAATAATAATCTCACGCCTTTTTTATCCCCGTGGGGGTAGGCAGAGGTATTCCATTACTGGAAATACCCACATTTCACGAGGTATATTGGACCCCTAAACGTGATAGGTGGTGAGCCTATCGCCGGACCGGGTCTATTTACACATGTCTCAGAATTAATTCTGAGACCTGCGGGTTTCCTCACGATGTTTTCCTTCACCGTCGAGCTAGTGATAAATATGTACGTAAGTTTTTGAAAAACTCATTGGTACATGCCAGGATTCGAACCCGAGCCTCACTGATTTTAGGCAGGCTCTTTAACCGTCCGGGCTATCACCGCTCTTAAAAAATATATAAGTTACGATATATCGTGTGATGATCGGGTCCTTGTATGGTCCTTGTATTAAGGAGCTTTTCAAAAACTTACATACCTATCTTGAGTTTCTTGCTGGTTCTTCTCGGCATTTGTAACCAGCAGCTCATCGGTGGATATGGGCTGCTGTTTACATTCAGCCAATCTCCATGGACGTGTTTAGAGTGCTTTGTTATTAGGTTATTGACCTTCCTAAGTGTATTTTTTGTACCTATAGAAGAAAAAAAAATTTGACCTTTGACTATTTATCACCGACTGTGAATGTAAGATCATTTTTTTGACGTGATAACGTCTTATATCAATGAACTTCGGTTGCACACACGAAAAAGTGTCAAGTTCCACCTGAGCCGAGCGTGTAAGCAGAGCGTGGAACAAGCGATAGAGAGGCCTAAGCATTCAGCTTGGGATGCATCTATCTCTCTTCCACCCCAGTATGTAACTTTTCATCAATGTTTTCTTATGACGTTATCACGTAAAATTATCGTCCGTAAACCGACTTTACAGACGACCAATTTTTTTTATTTAAATTTCACGTAAGCAAAGTACCGGTCGCGAGCTAGTATTAAGTAAAAAAGACATCACGTTAATATATATAAAAAAGACAGGCAAGTAGGTAACTATGAAGGACTTAAGTGCTAAGCAGTGTGAGTGTAGATAGCGCTCAAGTTAAGCTCTGTAATAACTTGTCTTGTAACTTATCCTACCTATGCATTACTACTATTAAGCACTTCACTACATAGTATAAAACAAAGTCGCTTTCTCTGTCCCTATATCCCTATGTCCCTATGTCCCTTTGTCCCTTTGTATGTTTAAATCTTTAAAACTACGCAACGGATTTTGATGCGGTTTTTTTTAATATATAGAGTGATTCAAGAGGAAGGTTTTAGTGTTAGTATTGCACCCGTGCGAAGCCGGGGCGGGTCGCTAGTAAGATATAAAACCTCTATGTGATCTACACTAATAATATTATAAGGATGTATTTTTATTTGCATTGTATAAGTTAGAATTGTTATGCGCGCGGCATTTATCTACCTATACAATATGTAACAGAATAAGCGCAATTACTGAAATTAGTTTGTTCAGTATCGACTACTTATTCGATTTTAGCTATTTTTAATATGTGTAAAAATTTTCCCAAAAATTAATTAGCGTAGCTGAATTTAGTGCTACCTATGGAAATTGTACGATTATTGCTCTTTATTTAAGAAAATTGGATAGACACAACTAAAGTACAAAGGCATCATATTTTTTTAATATTAATATACTTTTTCTGTTACGCGTTGTATAATAAAACTGTACCGGAACCATGTCTGTACATAAAATATTATTTGTAAATTAAAGTCAGTGTTGACAGTTCTCGATTTAGATACGAAAACACAATTTTGAAAATTTTTGTCTGTCTGTCTGTCTGGTCGTGCACGCATCACGCACAAATTACCTACTGGACGGATGTTTTGTTATTTATTGTGGAGATAACTGAGGCAATTTAGGGTACCTACTTTTTATAAAGGAAAAATATCTAATTCTCACAGCATAATATAACTACATAGTATAAAACAAAGTTGCCTTCTCTGTCCCTATATCCCTATGTATGCTTAAATCTTTAAAACTACGCAAAGGATTGTGATGCGGGTTTTTTAATAGATAGAGTGATTCAAGAGGAAGGTTTTAGTATTAGCATTGCATCCGTGCGAAGCCGGGGCGGGTCGCTAGTAAAAACTAAAGAGAATTACGGACTACTCCGAAACGATAACTCATAGAAACTTAAAATAAGGTATGTAAGTAGGTGTCTTATAATATGTCATTATATATCTTCCTTACTCGATACTTATAAAGATATTGTTAACATTAAGCTGAAATTCGGCACTCCAGGTCTATCATTACCTAAGAATCTGTAAATATTCTTATATAATATGACTGTCTGTTGCCAAAATAAAATAAATAAATAAATTAAATTAATGTCGCAGGCAACCGATATGAAGGAATTTGAGGAAATTCCCGCTGGGCACCTGCTAGTTGTAAAATTAATTTGACTCAACACTCTAATGAAGTATAGTGATTGACACATGGTTCTTATTTGTTAGTGCCTTCTGAGGCGGAGGTCGCGGATTTGATCCACTCGGGGCCAACATTTGTGTGCATGTACATGTGCCTGGAGCCTGATGTAGCTGAATTAAATGCGGGCGGGGTTGATCAGCGATCTGTGTCCGTGGAACAAATCACGGTTGACGACTTGCGCTGGGCCGTTCGTCGTCTTAAAATCTCGTCTGCTATAGGGCCTGATATGATCCCGACATTTCTTATCAAGGATTGTGTATCAGTTCTTGAGAAACCCTTTATACATATCTTCAATCTTTCTCTTGAAATTGGTCATCATCCGGCCAAATGGAAAGTGTCTAGAGTAACGCCAGTCCCAAAAAGTGGCACGTCGGCAGACGTTACAACATTTAGGCCCATTGCGGTGTTAAATGCCTTTAGCAAGATATTCGAGTCCATTTTAAATAAGTATCTTTCACGTCAAATTAGTAGCAATCGCAAAATGGTTTTCGTGCATCCCGCTCTACAACTACAAATCATATTGCATTTGTAGACTATGTGGCTGCCCAACTGGATGGAGGCAAGCAGGTGGATACGGTTTTTTTGGATTTCAGGAAGGCTTTTGACGTAGTGGATAATGATATCCTATTGGTGAAACTTTCGTCTCTTGGTGCTGCACCCAAACTGCTCAAATTCTTTGCTAGTTATTTAAGGGACCGCAGGCAGTTTGTACAATTGAAAAATTACCGCTCCGATGATTATTATACGAGGTCAGGGGTGAGCCAAGGCAGTACCCTTGGGCCGACTCTATTTTTAATAATGATAAATGACCTACCCAAGGTCCTTAGAACGGCCAGGTGTTTGATGTTTGCTGACGACCTAAAAGTCTTTCAGCCGATCCACAGTGCTGCTGACTGCCTTACCTTGCAGCAGGACATTGAAGCGGTGGAGAATTGGGGCTGCATTAACAGACTTGGGTTTAACTCATCCAAATGTAGCGTACTTACTTTCTCTAGACTCCGGTCGCCAGTGATTGCGACACATCACAACTGTGTGCAAAAGCGCAAATAAAGTGTTAGGCTTCATAATGAGAACCGCTTCAGATTTCCACGATAGCAGAGTATCGCTCATGCTGTACAATGCCTTTGTCCGCAGCAAGTTAGAGTATAGCGCAATAGTTTGGGACCCCAGAGAAGCCAACACATAAGGGAAATTATGGATACTATCCTTTCCTTTTCCCCTCTCTATTCGTGACAGGAATGGTAGGGCTTGACTCGCTGGGGCTGAGACGTAAGGTACAGTTGGGCATACACTACTGTCTGCTGATGCGCCATAAAATAAATAACCCAACGGTGTTAAGTGGCATCAGCCTGTTTGTACCGAACAATTATACACGTACGGGCCGCCGCTGGCATCAGCTGTTCGCGCTCCCCGCGCAACGCTCGCTCCACGCCGCCAACGCGCCCACGGCTCGAGCACTCACTCTGCTCAATCACTTTTTACTTCAGGTCCAGGATGTCGACATTTTTGACGAATATTTAGCTGTATTTATTAATAAGCTGCGAATGTATTTGTGCCGTCTGTAATTTTTGTGTTTTAGTACTGTAAGTAAGGGTTAAGGGTTAAGGCAACGGGCGCTTTGGTGTAAACTGTAAGTCTGTTGCCGAAATGTATATAAATAAATAAATAAATAAATAAATGTGTGTTGGCTTCGTGTCTGGTCGTTTAATATTTATTTAAGTATGTTTATCAGTTGTTTAGTACCCTTAGTACAGGCCCTGCCTAGTTTGAAACTAAATAACCGTGTGTGAATTGTGTCCCACTTTTTTTTTTATTACAGCTAAACGAGTGAAGCGTTCGTTTGTTACTTGGCTAAGGTTTTAGCTACACAGTTAACACAAAGAAAGGCTTAGTCTGCTGTTGTATGTAGTTCGAACAGAAAGCGGCAGCCATGTTTGTTGATTCCGCATCTCTATTGTTGTGGCGAGCCAGCGGAAGGCACGCGGTACGCCGAGCGGAAATTGGCGCGAAACCGGAAACGGAACCGCAATCAGCTGGCCAGAGTGGAGCTTTTTGGCGGGAATCCGAAGAGGAACGGAATGTTTTGGGGTTTTGGCTCATAATAATGATAGTGTGTTATGTGGAAAATGTCCGTGATAGTGTACAGTGAATGGGAAATTCGATTAAAATACGAAGGACGGAAGTTTTTGGTTTTCCTCAAGAAGCCACTTCAATCTTCAGTAAAAGTGCACTATCGTTTTACTGTCTATTACGAAGTGACAGTTCATTAAGTTTAAAAAAAAAATTGTATTTTTGTGCATAGACTCTGAAGGAGAGCGAAAAATCTTTAATTTCGTTTCGTGTTTAGTGCTGATGGCTAAACTGCCAATGCCTTAATCTAATGAAAAAAAAGTGGGTGTGGATACGGAAAAGATTTTGTTTTGTGATGCTCATTTATTTGTTTTAGCTCAATCGGTTTAATATGTCTGCTCCAAAATTGAGTTGAAAGATTCCACCGGAACAAACATACTTTGCAAGTTAAATAAAGCTTGAAAAAATAAAATCAGGTAATTTGACCCAACAAACAAGTCAAGCTAAATGAAACCGTTTAACAACTGACTTTCAAATATTGGAAATATTGGAAACCATTCTCCTATTTTAGAAGTCTGTTAAAAATAAATCTTGTCTACAACATAAAAGTTTGAGTTTACGGCCCCAACATGAACAGCAAATCATAATTTTGCGGCCCAACAAAAATCAACATAAAGTTTTATGAAGGGATTCAACAACAAAAGTTTTTATACGTTGCTGTAGTAGTATACGAATACATGAATAACATTTAAAACTAATTTTATGTTACAATAACTTCTAATAGTCTGTTTTGTTGTTTTAATAACATGCTGTTGGTTTTAAATTACATTAATATTTAAAAATTTGAAAAAAGTAAATTTTAGTAGTCATTGTGCCATTGTATTTTATTCTAATGTTTCCGTTTCTTCTTAATTAACCGCCTTCGCTCCAAACCTTAACCTTTTTTGGGTATATCCTAAATATTATAAATGCGAAAGTTACTTTGTTTGTTTGTTCCGCTTTCACGCCTAAACCAATTTTAAAAAATCTTTATCAGGCTATACTTTATACTATACTATACACACTATACTCCGTATTCCGTATGTACGGGAACGGGAACTCGGGTGAATCCGCGGGGCGCTGCTAGTAAATTTATAAAATGCACAAAAGTTCCTTGAAGGAAGGAGTAGGTAAGTGACAATTGGTAGATAGATAAATCGTTTTATTTACAACACATCACATACATTAAAATAAGAAAGAGAAAAATAAATATATAAAAAGATGACTCTATAGCCTAAATATGCTGAATTATCGTCATACAAATAAGTATTGAACCCTGAAAACGCGTACAAAAGCTGCTTGGAACTGAAGATAATATTAAGATACTCGGGTTATACCGCCTGATTTTTTTTTACCGTCTGGAAAAAATGTGGTGTGATAGTTAAGTTTAATAGAATCATTTGGCATTGTCACTAAAAAAAAATTTTTTATAACACATTTGCTCGTAAAAGGTGTCTTATTTCACCAATTTTAATATCGTTACCTATCTCATTACGCCCAAGTGCGGTAAGTGTAAAGTAAAACGCACGGTTTATCAAGATGCTCCGTCTTAAAACGAACGGTACTTTTTAAAATCTCAGCAAAGAGTTTTTATGTCAAAAAAGTTGTCAACATTTTATGATTAAAATTAACTTTGGTAGATAAAATATATTAAAGAAATATTTATGTACATAATTATTTAATTTAATTAATTTTGACAGTAAATTACAACCAACCTCTAACAAAAACACAAAAATATTATTTTACTTTATTAGTAATAAGTACTGGCTGTTTTTTGTGCCTTTTCCTAAAAAAAATGATGATGCGCGCCGCGCGCTTTTTCTTAACGCTGTATTGTTTTTATTCGTTTACCATAGTCGGAGTTTTATTTTATTTCCTCGCAAATGTGTTATAAAACGTCGTATGACATACGTGCGCTTTGATAATTACAGCCTCTGCTTACTTGTAGCCGTCGCCTACGGCTCGGGCTAGCAATATCGCCTCGGCTGTAATTTTCAACCTACCGCACTTATATCATAATGTACTATTAATTAATTTTGACAGTAAATTACAACCAATTGATCTGTAACAAAAACACAAAAATATTAATTTACTTTATTAGTAATACTGGCTGTTTTTTGTGCCTTTGCCTAAAAAAAATGATGATGCGCGCCGCGCGCTTTTTCTTAACGCTGTATTTTTTTTATTCGTTTACCATAGTCGGAGTTTTATTTTATTTCCTCGCAAATGTGTTATAAAACGTCGTATGACATACGTGCGCTTTGATAATTACAGCCTCTGCTTACTTGTAGCCCTCGCCTACGGCTCGGGCTAGCAATATCGCCTCGGCTGTAATTTTCAACCTACCGCACTTATATCATAATGTACTATTACACATTTTGTGTAATATCATTATACTAATATACATTACTCAATTATAGTCAATATTACACAGTGAAATATTTGAAATAGTATTTCAAGAAGAAACGGGCTCGTAGTTTCCATTCATGCGCAATCTACCTACAACCTAGCAGTGTGCGTAGTTTTTTAGATTTTGTAAATTGCATTAAACATGATATATTTAACAATTAATCTCGTGTATAACTTCAGCTCTAGATACCTTATACGTCATATTTCTTTACAGACGGTAAAAAAAAATATCCAATAATAAAAAAAATATATAAATGGAAGCTACGAGCCTGTTTCCCTTTAAAATACTATTTCAAATATTTTTATGTGTAATAATGACTACAATTGAGTAATGTATATTAGTTGAAACAAGAAATAAAATTAATAAAACAAAAAAAAATATTTTTTTTAAGTAACAGTGCCAAAAGAATCTATTACACTTACCTATTACACCATATTTTTTCCAGACGGTCAAAAAAATCATCCTGTATAAGTCCATGATTCAAAAGAGCCTCTTAACCTCATATTGCGAGAATGGCAATTGTACACCACTGGGAGTGCCTCTCAACGGCACTTCAGCTTCAATGTCGAGTTTCAGTCTGAAATTCAGACGGATATCATATATTTGGGAACACTTTTGTTATAACAGAGGTTTATTTCCGGATTTTTATATAAAAAAACAGAGGTTGAGTTGAGTTTTAGACATTTTTGAATGTGTAACTGCAACATACAACGCGTCACAGAATAAGCGTAATTCCTCATACACCCCAATTTAAAAAAGGGGAAAGTACTACTTTTCTCGAAGTAACATGGGCTATAATTTTCCTACGGGAATAGGTATATTACACATCTAGGGAAGTAAAATAAGAAATGTTTTAGATCACATGTGATCTGAAGCTTTCTTACTTACTTCCCGAGGTAAGTATGTATATTTTTTATTTAGCGCAGGCGGGCCGAAATTTGCTGCTTTTCGCTCGGAGAAATGAAATGGTACTTAGGTGTGCGAATGAAAACGCCCGGAACGGCTAGCATAATATAAAGTCACTTAACTCCTCTGTAGACTAAACGTAGTTTAAAACCGTTTTACACTTCACCGGTTACCATGGCTACCGATTCAATTTTCCCGCCAACTCGTCGAGGAATATTCCAGAAGTTTAACCCGTCGAAGCGATAAACGCAATATCCTCTGCAAATCTACTGACAATCGCTTTTGTTTGGTGGAAAGTGATGAATGAATGCAATAAAAGTTGTATTTGGCTTAGTTTGCTTGAGTTTTATTATAATTAACACGGGGTAAAATAATCTTTCGTGATGTCACAGAGTCAAAGAGATTTAAATATAATAGGGCATAGAGGGGGCATTGGGAATATTTTCATACAAAACTTTGAAGCCTAAGCGTCATGTCCTTGTCATGTCAGTTAGTATGAACGCGAGCTGTCATTCGGTTGAAAATTTTTCTAGACTTATTCCACTTGGAATAACTTTTGACTTCAAATTTTCCTCGCTTTGTCCCCTATATGCCTTATTAAATATTTTAATCTCTTTGCACACAGTAGAGAAGATAAAAAAGGCCAAGCCACAAAATTTACCACAGACTAACATATTTAAAAAAAAAATTAATAAAGGAACGAGTAGGTACTTTTTAGAATCACTTGGCTAAAAGTAGATAACGAAAAAGCGCGGCAAATTAAAAAAAAATTAGCATGGTATCCCTCGATGTAAATGGATTAAACTTAGTTTACACTTGGATTTTTTAGTTATTGTTTTAAATATGAACTACTCCTATTGAGATTGATAGTAACTGTATTTCTATGTAATCATAATATATTAAAATGGCTAGCATTGCATGAAAAATTAAAACCATATTATTTATTACTAATATTATAGAGAGGAAAGATTTAATTTTGTATTTTTGAATGTTTCTAACGAATAAACTTAAAAACACTGGACCGATTATAAAATTTTTTCACCAATGGAAAGCTACGTTATCACTGAGTAACGTAGGCTATGTTTTATTCCCGTATTTCCACAGAAACGAGATCTACGCGGGTGAAACAGCGCAGAACTTACATCATTTTAAAATACAACTTTGAATAATGAATGAATGAATAATCTCACGCCTTTCATCCCCGAGGGGATAGGCATGTTAACTATTCGGTAACAAAGAATTTAAACAAAAAATATTAATTAAATAAAGTATCAAAGTAATAGATCATACTAACCTAAGAAATTTATCACCACACGTAAACATTGTTATTTTTGATAGAATTCAGCTTCTTATTCTTCTTGTTTTTCTTGGAACTTGGATATCATGCAGAACAATAACTCTCGAACTCCACTTTTAATAGTTTTATTAATATTTTATCACAAAAATTAAGAAATAAGAACTTAACAAACTATAACGAATGTTTGACAGTGAGAAATTGACACTGTCATAATGTGTTGCTATTCGAAAGTCTTAAAAAAAGTTGATTAAGTATCTACTTTCGTTAGCCAGACATATTATTTAGGTTCATCAAAATAGAATATAGCTTTGAAATTCTGGATGATTTGAAAATGGAACAGTTAGTGGGAATAGAAGTTTCAATTCCTGTTCTTATCCATTTCATGTTTCATTGAAATGGATCCATTAAGGAGCCTTTTTGCGACGAAGTTTAAGACAGACAGACAATAATTCTTGAAACTGACATTTATAAGTATCGTATAAATATTAGTTCTTATTCAAATAAAATAAAAATATTAATGTATCTCTTAGAAACATTTACATGAGCAGTGATAGCCCGAACGGTTAAAGAGCCGGCCGAAAATCAGTGAGGCTCGGGTTCGAATCCTGGCATGTACCAATGAGTTTTTCAAAAACTTACGTACATATTTATCACTAGCTCGACGGTAAAGGAAAACATCGTGAGGAAACCCGCAGGTCTCAGAATTAATTCTGAGTCATGTGTAAACAGACCCAGTCCGGCGATGGGCTCATCACCTATCATTTTATGCCTGTCCTTCTGTGTCCGCGCACTAAGCAAAATTACTGCACGAAATTAAATGCGGTTTTTTACAGTTGTTTTGTTGCAGGTCTAACTTAAAATTCTTTACATTAGTAATACATACATAGTATTTTATAAAAAAAAATAAGTACATGAACAAAGTCACGGATAAAAACAAAGATATTAAAGTAAGGATGAGCTATATTCATACTATGCGCGCGTGTTTGAAAATTGATCCGCTACGAGTGGCTACAACATGTACATACTTACTTCTTAGCGTACTTATAGCATACAACAATGACGAGGAAAGATGATACGGAACGAATAATCAAGAAAGAGACAGCTATCTGTCAAGAGTTGCGTTTGAAATACGACTTGAAATACAATGTGGTTAATTAACTACATTTGTCGGCCTCATTTTCCGCGCTCTACGTCTTTCTATATATAATATCTTTGGATAAAAGGCAGTAAATAAAAAAAAACTACGTAATTTTCAGAAAAATAATATTGTGTACGTAGCCTAAAACCAGTCTGAAGGCAGTATAAACTGTCATGTGCCGAGCCTAAAACAATAATGAAGCCTCCTTGCTGGAACAATTTACGGGTATTCCCCAACGTGCTGTAACGAGACGCCCAGACAGCTTAATTTTTCTTTTATGTAGGCTCTGGGTGACAATATAAGGAACAAAAAAGAAACATAAGAAATACGAAACTTGCGATGAGTTTGTATATTATGTAATATTTTCTAATGTAATTTTTCATTTCATCTGGATCTTTATAAGAATATAACAGCGTCCCGCGTTTTCACCTTCGTAGTTCCCGTTCCCGTGGAAATACGGGGATAAAATAAGCCTGTGTAAATAAAAAATAAAGTAGGATTCTAATGTCGAAAGATTTTTTCAAATACGTTGAGCAGTTTTGGAGTTCCATTCTAAGAAACAAATCTTTCCTCTTTATAATACATTATTATGTAGTTGATTAGTGTAGAGTACCAGGTGCCTAGCGGTGTTAAATAAAATAGATTTCACACAATCGTCTTAGTAATCTTTAGCTCTTGTAATTCTTGAAATACAATTCACTACTTTCCAGTAAAAGCTTAAAGCTTTAGACTATAAAAGTTAGAGCGCAACTATTTTTCTGAGTACCTAATCTCTCGAGGCAAAGCGGTGAATTCACTAACTTTGTTGCTGACTCTAGTGGAGCGGAATTCAAAGAATTTGCGTTCTAAATAAGTGAATTTTGACCGTTGCTCAAAGGGAATTTTAGGGACCTTCACTATATATAATAGAAACGAAGTAGGTAAACAATAAATACTAACAAAGTATGTATGATCGACAGGAATGATACTAGTTTATCGCTCTCACGGTAGTTACATTTTGAACTACCTATTCTAATTAGGTATTTCGCTTTTTCTGTGACAAATACTGGCACTCTTTCTTACACACATACGCTGTAACAAACATCCTCCCCCTCTCACTCTAACACTCACTCCTATTCTCAATCTCATTCTCTCTCTCTCACATACACACGCAAACTTGCGCGTGAACGGTTGCTATCATGGACGGACACACAGACGTACATACTCACATAATAAACGAACAAAGTTAAGTCAAAGTTAGAACATACAATAAGTTTATTTCTTTTTTTCTTTGTATATCTGTCTGTATAAGAAGCAATACCGTACGCTCGCCGTGTCACGGCGCAGTTCCACTCTCACTGTGGCGCCACGGAAGACCAGCGCTGCAGCAGTACCTGTACTGCTAAAGCACATGCTGAGTGGTGACCACTTTTGGTGTATTTTTAGAATAAGACTATTTTTAGTTGTACTTTTTTTTTGTTGTTGTTTATTTACGCCAAAATAAACTTTTCTTTCTTTCTTCTTTCTTTCTCAATAAACAGATATTTTCACTTTGTAATATTATCACTTTATAATATTAGTTAAAAGGATTTTCACTGAAATCATAAAATCCACAAATTAAAATTGTTATGAAGATCTTTGATCTCAACGTAGTCTGCCTGATGTCGTAATAATACACGCACAATTTCCATTATTATATGCCTAAATGTCTCAACTATACTTGTAACACATGAAGATGAAATCTCTGTGTTACCATAACATTCGGGTAACATAAATAATTTAAATAAAGCTAGCTGTCATCGCAGCAATGTTACGAATGGAAGCCGAGGGAGCGGTCCAAGGTTCAATCCAATTCCAATTTATTACGGCTAGGTAAGGCTTTGTCTGCGTTCTCCAAATCAAAATGGGATAAGTATCTCGTTTAGTGAATAAGGTTTACTTTTTGCTTAGGAGAAAAGTTTCCAATGTATCTCGTGAAATGTGGGTATATCCAGTAATGGAATACCTCTGCCTACCCCCTCGGGGATGAAAGGCGTGAGATTATATTATTATATTATACTAGCGAGCCGCCCCGACTTCGCACGGGTGCAATGCTAATACTAAAACCTTCCTCTTGAATCACTCTATCTATTAAAAAAAACCGCATCAAAATCCGTTGCGTAGTTTAAAAGATTTAAGCATACAAAGGGACATAGGGACACAAGGATATAGGGACAGAGAAAGCGACTTGGTTTTATACCATTTAGTGATGGTAGTGATTTAAAAAAGGTTTCTTGAATTTCGGGTGTTATTTTTTCGAAAAAATAAATAATCAATAATAATTACAATAATCAATAAAAAAAACATACAGACGAATTGATAGCCAAAAAAGAGGAGGTTATCAATTCGTCTGTGTGTTTTTTTTATGTTTGTTAGCTCAGAACTTTTGACTGGGTGACCCGATTTGGATGATTCTTTTTTTAATTGAAAGCTGGTTCTTCCAGATTGATTCCCATAAGTCGAAGATTGAAGTCGGTTTTTTTACTCTTTAGAGTTGACATTATAAGATATATTAAGAAATTTTTTTATTTAAGCCAGCTTTAGAGTAGTTATTAATCTTTTATCTTTTTAATCTTCATGATACGTAACATATTTGAAAATCTCGTTACAAAAGCTTATCTGCGCAAACGTCCAATAAATCATAATTTGCTCGAGCTCCCGATAACGTCCAAACAGCGCTCAGAAAATATAGGACTGATAGATAAAACTGCGGATTCATCGAAACAGTCTGTCCTTATCTGTACGGCAGAAAAAAGCCGATTAAATAAAACTATGAACATTCTAGCTATAGTAATATTATATCGTTTTTTTTTATTTATCTAAAGTTCTACATCTCCCCTTATAATAAATAAGTAAAACCGGCTCGGTCAATAGGAAAGCCGAGGTGTGACAGTACCTTGCTAGTGTCAAACCTCAAGCCATTAAGCGCTGCCTTAGTGGCTTGCTATAATCAAGCCAAGCTAAAGCCGGCTTCGTGCGAATTGCCCGTTAAGCACTTAATACGAGGATACGAAACCGCGAGGCGAGTGTTTATCGTCTAAAGCTTTGGTTTAGCCTGAAATATCGCCGACAATGAAGGAACTAAACTGTTTTTATTTTGTAAGAAATGATAGTGCAAGTTTTCTTTTAAGCGGAAAATTCGTGCGTTTTTATCAGGTAAAACATAAATTGTTCGAAATAAAAACATCATCTTTAGATTATTTTATGTAAGTATTTTTGTTTTATGTTTGTTACGATATATAGTATGTATTAGTTTATTTTATCAACATATATATGTATTAGGATTTAATATATATTATATATATTTACCGTAATGTTATATTTAATTGATTTTTTACTATTTTCGGCCAATTCCGCCAAATTATTTCTGCTTAGCCTGACGGTTGACTGGTAGATAATGCCTTTAGGCGTTAAGTTCGCCATGTGTACATTTTCTTGGTACATAAAGTTAAATAAATAAATAAATAAAAAAAAAGACGTGTGGCACTCGGGGACTGCCGCGGTAAAGCTATTGCATATCATTTTTTATCAACAAGACTGCCGAAAACAAACGACGTTAGACAATGCACGCCCTCGATAGAAGCTATGCAATATCCATCCATCCATCCGTCCGTCCGTCCGTCCGTCCGTCCGACCGACCAACCGACCGACCGATGGATGGACGGACGGACGGACGGTCGGTCGGTCGGTTGGTCGGTCGGTTGGTCGGTCGGTCGGTCGGTCGGTCGGTCCGTCCATCCGTCTGTCTGTCCGTCGGTCTGTCGGTCGGTCGGTCGGTCGGTCGGTCGGTCGGTCGGTCGGTCGGTCCGTCCGTCCGTCCCTCCGACCGACCGACCAACCGACCGACCGACCGACCGACCGACCGACCGACGGACCGACCGACCGACCGACCGACCGACCGACCGACAGACCGACCAACCGACCGACCGACCGACCGTCCGTCCGTCCGTCGGTCGGTCGGTCGGTCGATCGGTCGGTCGGTCCGTCCGTCCGTCCGTCCGTCCATCTACTATCATAACTTGGCTTTGGATTATGCCCAATAAACAAGCCACGCCTCCGTGCCCGTCGGAGTGGGGAGGGTGAGGTTTTTTCGTTACGGAATTTCTGGATTCGGTCCCCGCGCTCAAGGCCCGCGATAGAAGCTATGCAATAGCTTAATAAAATGTGTGTTTTCGTGTGAGATACTCATAAAAAAAACTTGAGAGGTGTCAAGGGACACCCGGATGGAACGAAACTCCATCATCAACATCGTCATCATGTCGGTTATGGTTGTTACAAATTTTGGTCTTAATTTTTTCCGCAACGCGCTATAAGGAACTACGTTCCAAATTCAAAATTAATATAAAAATGGCGTTTTATAAGTTACTATCGACCCGCCCCGGGTTCGCACGGGTGCAATGCTAGCACTAAAACCTTCCTCTTGAATCACTCTATCTATTAAAAAAAACCGCATCAAAATACATAGGGATATAGGGACAGAGAAAGCGACTTTGTTTTATACTATGTAGTGACTAGTGGTTCTGCGCGGTTTCACCCGCGTAGTTCCCGTTCCCGTGAGAATACGGGAATAAAACATAGCACATGTTACTCGGGAATCTTCTAGCTTTCCATTGGTGAAAGAATTTTTTAAAGTGGTCCCGTAGTTTTTGAGTTTATTCTAAACAAACATAAAAGAATACAAATCTTTCCTCTTTATAATATGTATTAGCATAGATATGAGTATTTAAATAGCAATGATGTTTGAATATGCTATGGAGGTGGATGCAACCCGCTTTTGAAAGGTAGTTTATTTATTTGGCTCCTTTGAGTATTAAACCAACAGGAGACGTCACGCGCACTAGTTTCTTTGCAAAAAAGTCTGCCAATTTTTGCGCGGGGGACGAGGAAACGCACACAAATAATGTTAACACAAACGCATTTTTTGACAACACAATTAAACACTAGCTTGAACTAGATGCACACAAATACATTCACCAATCCGAGCACTCCGTGAACTCAAAATAACTAGTTGTATATAACAGGTATGATCGTTGACCGACTCTTTTTTTTGGCAGAGGAGAACGCCTGTCAGTTGCGTCTCTGGTTGGTTTAATACTCAAAGTTTGGCACACAAAACAAAATTCTGACTGTGTGGAACACGGGTCTGAAAGTTGTCAAATACCTTGCCATATTTTTTTTTCTATTGCGCCGATGTAATTATTTTTCATCAGTCTTTTCCACTGCTTCTTTATCAGAACAAAAATATTCATAGCAGATACAGTTTTATGGAAATTAGTTTATTCAACGGGTAGTTCATAGCATAAAATTGTTCCTATGACAGCATATCTATAATGCCATATACATAACTTCACGCTCTGGAACCTCACATCTGCTTTATATTCAAATTGGCAGCAGTCAGCTGATATAGAAATTCCAGTAGTATATTGTTAAAGCCATGGTCGGCATATTTGCGGGATAAAAATAAAACTAATAACATAGAACTCTAAAAAGTAAAAAATCAGTAAGGCTCGGGTTCAAATCCTGGCATGTACCAATGAGTTTTTCAAAACCTACGTATACATATTCATGACTAGCTCGACAGTGACGAAAAACATCGTGCGGAAACCCGCAGGTGTCAGAATTAATTCTGAGGCATCTGTTACAGACCCGGTCCGGCGATGGGCTCACCACCTAGTCTAGTACGTTTACGGGTTGCAAATTCTCGTGAATAGCGAGTATTTCCAGAAATCCTCTGCCTACTCCCTCGGGTATAAAAAGCGTGAGTTTTTATTTTTATTTTTTTTATTAATCTACAAAAAATCTATTTATCCATTACGGTTCATGAAGATATAGCTAGCTAACAGTCAGGCAGACAAACGAAATTTTCCAAATTTGTAACACGAAATAAAAATATTTGGTCCGAGAAAACTAGAAATAAAATAAATTGAACAGTTTTCAAAGGCGGTTATCCCGACAAAGGATGAAATGCTGAACCGCGCAGGTCAGCAAATGGACCGGCTAAATTATTAGCTATAAAACTAGGGATTTAAAAAAAAATTGATTGTTTTTTTATCAATCGATCGATTTTATCGAATATTTAAATTTGACAAAAAAAGAACGATTTTTAATTAATCGATTATATTCTAACAGTTATTCTTTAATAAAAAATATAAAAGAAAAAATGCTGCCGAAATTACAAATTTTAATAGATTTTTGTAAACAGCACAGATGATGCTGTTTTTAGCGGTCACATATTAATGGCCTGGGTACTTTTTTTCGTATAATCGATTTTTTATAATAACATTAATCGATTTTTCAAAAATTGATTATAATATATTTTATAACCCATTTGCTCGTAAAAGGTGTCTTATTTCACCAATTTTAATATCGTATTGTATCTCATTACGCCCAAGTGCGGTAAGTGTAAAGTAAAACGCACGGTTTGTCAAGATGCTCCGTCTTAAAACGAACGGTACTTTTTAAAATCTCAACAAAGAGTTTTAATGTCAAAAAAGTTGTCAACATTTTATGATTAAAATTAAATTTAGGAGATAAAATATAATAAAGAAATATTTATGTACATAATTATTTAATTTAATTAATTTTGACAGTAAATTACAAACAATTAATCTGTAACAAAAACACAAATAAAATTAATTTACTTTATTAGTAATACTGGCTGTTTTTTGTGCCTTTGCCTAAAAAAAACTGATGATTCGCGCCGCGCGCTTTTTCTTAACGCTGTATTGTTTTTATTCGTTTACCATAGTCGGAATTTTATTTGATTTCCTCGCAAATGTGTTATAAAACGTCGTATGACATACGTGCGCTTTAATAATTACAGCCTCTGCTTACTTGTAACCCTCGCCTACGGCTCGGGCTAGAAATATCGCCTCGGCTGTAATTTTCAACCTACCGCACTTATATCATAATGTACTACTATAGAGAATAATCGTTTTTTTCAATCAATGTCATATCCCTATATAGAACCTTCCAGATTTGATCCCGGTCAGCCGGGTTAAGCCATTGGGCGATTTAGGCCTTTTTGTGAGGACGCGGTTAGTTTGAACGGGTATTATTTGGGTTAAAAAGGTTCTTGGGAAGTCAAGGATACATTTAAAAGAAAAGGAGTACAATTGTATTCTATAAGCCGCTATTGAAAATTATTATTTATTAAATATAAATATTAATATTATATATTATAATTAAGTATATAAAAATTTCAAAAATTTGTGTTTCGGTATCCACATCGAGAACAGCTGTATACACGTATTATTTGGGTTAAAAAGGTTCTTGGGAAGTCAAGGATACATTTAAAAGAAAAGGAGTACAATTGTATTCTATAAGCCGCTATTGAAAATTATTATTTATTAAATATAAATATTAATATTATATATTATAATTGCAGTATAATGGCAGTACAGGCGGGTACTCATTCAAAGTAGACCTATGTTTCATTGCTCCTCAAATTTTAAATATTAATGTGGTTAAAAATGACTGTCGTATTCAAGTTTTATAATATATCGGTAGGCAAATAATATCTCCACTGAATTTTGAAAAGTGTTTGTGGATATTTGCTCGGGTTTATGAGATACGAGCAAATTTATTTCAAAAAAATATATAACGATTGGCGGTCCTGACCTACGACAACCCGCACGGAGCTCGGTGACGATGAGTCATCGTATCGCTGATGCAAGTCTTCTGTGCTGCGTTGGGACGTCGTGTTGCAGTGGACTGCTTTTATGCCTTGTTTAGACCGTTTATTTTGTGCGTATCTAGCACTGTAAAGATAATCTTCTGAAGCCCCGGACCGGACATCTAAAAGGTGTGCCCAAACAGCGCTGTTCTGCAAGAACTCCCGACCTAACATCGCCAGGTGTACCAATACTCGCGACTCATACAAGGACAAGAAGGTGAATTTCAACTGCATTAGAGTTTTGGTCCTTCAACCCGTGTTGTTCCCGATGCTAAGGACATTCGGCTATCCTGCCATATTGACAGATAATAACGGAGCGTGATGTGGATTTTGTATGTAAGGTTTATTTATGTGTTACTTAGAGTTCTATGACTAATAGGGGTCCTTTACACTCCTAACATAATTAATTGTACATGTATTATATATATATATTTTTAAATTGTATTCAGTTATTTATAAATTTTTTTATTACTATTTTAATTGTGTTTAATAATTAATTAAACATATTTTTATTTTTATCATTATTAATTTTACAATTTTATGATTTTAATTAGCATAATTATTTATATCTTTTGACTGTTGTTTCTATTAATAATTTATTATACAACTAGAATTGCCCATGATGTCACAGGTCTCTTCATCGCACTTTGCCTCCCAGATGACCCAGAATAATTTGATACAATGCCCAAATTGTCCACAGCCGAGGTATTTTAAGGGTCAAAGAGGACTAAATATTCATAACAGCCGCCAACACAAACAATCAACTTCGGATGCAGCCGGGCAATATGAAGCACCCTCTGTACCATTGTGGTCTCTTCTTGACTCCTACAGGCGAGGTGTGCCAGTTGTCCGGCGAATCCCTAGAGGTGCTCGAGTGAGTGTAGCTTGCGCTTTGTCATCTTGCATCAAAAATGTTATCGATAATAACAATAGAGAAAGTTGGTCTCTTCTATCAACTTTTGCTTATCGAATAATGCATGTCAACAGGAGTGAGGCTGATGGCGTTTCTCTTACCCAAAAAATAAAAAATAACTGCCACAATGATACTCCTCAGCACATTGTACCATGCGCAAAATCACATGGCAGTTATGTTTTGAACAAAAGCATTGAATCGAAATTCAACGATGGGAATATTCGAGGTGCTGCCAATTTACTATTCTCCACTGATGCTTTGGCTCCTGATACACCTGAAACATTAGTAGCTTTAGGGGAAAAACATCCTGATAGCCCACCAAGCATGCAGCTTCCGCAACCTCCGACTTCTTCCGACACTTTTCCTGAGGCGGTCATTGATGATATTTTAGCTGCCATAATGTCATTCAAGTCTGGCTCCGCGGCTGGTCTGGACGGTTTGTCTCCACAGCATCTTAAGGACTTAGTATGCAGTGTCACAGGAGACCAGGGCCGTGCTTTGCTAGCAGACATCACCAAGTTAATCAACTTAATGCTTTCAGGAGATGTCTGTACAGAGGTCCTAGATGTCTTGTATGGAGCTAACTTAATAGCTTTGAATAAAAAAGACGGCGGAATTCGTCCCATAGCTATCGGCAATGTCTGGCGCCGTGTGACTTCAAAGATTTGCTGCAAGCATATTTTACCCGACCTCACAGCCAAGTTTCAACCTATCCAGCTGGGGTTTGGGAGCCGTGGTGGTTGTGAGGCTGCTGTACATGCAGTTAAGACTTACCTGAAACAAGGCACTGGTGAGGTTATTCTAAAGGTTGACGTAAGGAACGCATTTAATTCCGTCAGTCGTGCGGCAATGTTAACTCAAATCAAGGAAAAAATCCCTCATTTATACAAGTACCTTTGGCAATGCTACAGCCTTCCTACAAGTCTTGCTTATAGAGGCAATCTGATCATGTCTTCCTCTGGCTGCCAGCAAGGTGATCCGCTTGGCCCAGCTATTTTTGGTCTTGCTATCCATCCACTTATCAAAGATTTAGAATCCAAAATTAACATATGGTATTTGGATGATGGTACAATAGCAGGAGATGCAGAGACGGTTCTAAGAGACTTACACAAGATCATTGTGACATTTGAATCAATTGGATTACATTTGAATTTCAGAAAATGCGAGCTTTTTGTGAATCCATCCACGAGTGACGACAGAAAACGACAAATAATTGCAGATTTTAATAATACCACTCAAGAGGACATATGCATAGTTTATAATAACGACTTACGCCTCTTAGGTGCTCCATTAAGTGATGAATCGATTCCAAGCTTTATCCAGGCTCAAATTGACAAGTTTGATTCAGTGAATGACCGCTTGAAAGAAATACACATGGCCTTTGCTATTATTAGGTTTTGTCTTTTTGTGCCAAAGATGACATACATTCTGCGTTGCACTGACACGTGGAAATTCAATTCGTTACTTGTGTCTGTAGACAGTGCTCTGCGAGGAACGTTGTCTGGGGTTTTAAACTGTGCTTTCACTGACGCGTCCTGGGCGCAAGCTACTCTACCAGTGCGATTTGGTGGCCTTGGTATTCGCAGTGTCGCCGGCGTAGCTCTGCCGGCCTTTTTGTCCTCAGCGCATAGCACCCGCGATCTCTACGGTAAAATTATTAACCCATCACTTGGTGATGTTGAGATCACGGGTTTGCCTGAGGCTGAGCAGGCTTGGTATGCTGCTGCCGGTCCAAGCAATACGCCGATAAATAAAGGATCACAACGGCTATGGGACGAACCTCTATGCAAAGCGGTGAGTCAAGATCTCATAAATTCCGCATTCAATCAGGCAGAAAAGGCACGTTTGTTGGCGTCATTGGAAGCAGAATCTAGTTATTGGCTTAATGCTATCCCATCAACAAACGTAGGCACGCTTCTAGACAGAAATACATTTTCTTTAGCTGTCTGCTTGAGGCTTGGTATAAGCACAAATGAGCCACATCGCTGCCGCTGCGGTGGCTATGTCGATAAATGCGGGCATCACGGTTTGTCGTGCCAGCGAAGTGCTGGTCGCATCACTAGGCATGCAGCCATAAATGACATACTACGAAGAGCTTTCGTAAGCATTGGCTTACCTGCCATGCTGGAGCCGAGTGGGATAAGTCGCAGCGATGGAAAGAGGCCTGACGGCATGACCCTGATTCCGTGGGCAAATGGCCAGCCCTTAGTGTGGGACGCAACCTGCGTGGACACCGTAGCGGCCTGTCACGTGAGAGCCAGTGCCAGCAAGGCTGGTTCGGCCGCAGCTGAAGCAGAGGCTAATAAGCGCCGAAAATACGCCACCCTACCTCCGGGCTACACTTTTATTCCCTTTGGTGTGGAGACCTTTGGTACGTGGGGGCCAGACGCTCGAAGCCTTTTTAAACAGTTGCGCACTCGCCTGATCGACGTCACTGGCAATCCACGTGCAGGGTCATATCTTGGGCAAACGATCAGCCTAGCCATCCAGCGTGGAAATGCCGCTAGCATACTAGGAACTCTACCGCTGGATGGCCGGGATTTAAGTGAAATTTTTTATTTATGTTAGTTCAACGAAGCTTGTGTGGATCAAATTTTTGTTGTGATTTAATGTATTGTTCTTGACAGATACTGTAATTTGACGAAGCTCGTAGCGAATAATTGATAACTTATGAATGTTTATACACTACCTCAAAAATTTTCAAAAAATATTCCATGTACCTACAGACACGGCCCCGTTAGAGTTTTATTATAATTGTATAGAAAGATTATTATTTTGTATTCCTTATTTTTGTAATAAAAATAATCCCCACACAAAAAACTTGCTCTTCTACGGTGTTACGGAACCCTTCATCTGCTGGTCCGACTCGCTCTTGTCCGTTTTTTATACGTCTGTAAAAGAAGTTGGAATAATGTAAATTTTTGCTGCTTATCTTGAAACTTAACTGCGTTAGTGAGAATTATTTTTTATTCTATGGATTAACTGCTATCTTGATACTTAGGTACTTAATTCACAACGAACACGAAACTCGTAATATTCATAAGCACAGTTACCATTATGTCACTTATCTGTACATATAGTCATAGTCATATTCATATGTTTTTTTGCAAAATGTGGTTATACAGATGGTGGGTGAAAATACAGTAGGCACACACATTAACCCTGGAAGGGCGCAGCAATGTACGAATACAAAAATATATTCAAAATGAAATTCAAAAACAAAAATTAAAAAGAATGTTAAGTAGGTCTTAAATTTTTAACTGACTTCAAAAAAGGAATAGGTTATCAATTTGACTGTATATTTTTTTATGTTTGTTACCTCAGAACTTTCGACAGGTTTTTATTTGAAAGCGGATGCTTCCAGATTGGTCCCATTTTAATTTGGTTCAGTTCTGACAATGACATTCATGAGAAAACCATTTGCATTAAGTATAATATAATATAATATAATATAATATAATATAATATAATATAATATAATATAATATAATATAATATAATATAATATAATATAATATAATATAATATAATATAATATAATATAATATAATATAATATAATATAATATAATATAATATAATATAATATAATATAATATAATATAATATAATATAATATAATATAATATAATATAATATAATGTAATATAATGTAATATAATATAATATAATATAATATAATATAATGTAATATAATGTAATGTAATGTAATGTAATATAATGTAATATAATGTAATGTAATATAATATAATATAATGTAATATAATGTAATATAATGTAATGTAATATAATATAATATAATGTAATATAATATAATATAATATAATGTAATATAATGTAATATAATGTAATATAATATAATATAATATAATGTAATATAATGTAATATAATATAATATAATATAATATAATATAATATAATATAATGTAATATAATATAATATAATATAATATAATATAATATAATATAATATAATATAATATAATATAATATAATATAATATAATATAATATAATATAATATAATATAATATAATATAATATAATATAATATAATATAATATAATATAATATAATATAATATAATATAATATAATATAATATAATATAATATAATATAATATAATATAATATAATATAATATAATATAATATAATATAATATAATATAATATAATATAATATAATATAATATAATATAATATAATATAATATAATATAATATAATATAATATAATATAATATAATATAATATAATATAATATAATATAATATAATATAATATAATATAATATAATATAATATAATATAATATAATATAATATAATATAATATAATATAATATAATATAATATAATATAATATAATATAATATAATATAATATAATATAATATAATATAATATAATATAATATAATATAATATAATATAATATAATATAATATAATATAATATAATATAATATAATATAATATAATATAATATAATATAATATAATATAATATAATATAATATAATATAATATAATATAATACAATATAATATAATATAATACAATATAATATAATATAATATAATACAATATAATATAATATAATATAATATAATATAATATAATATAATATAATATAATATAATATAATATAATATAATATAATATAATATAATATAATATAATATAATATAATATAATATAATATAATATAATATAATATAATATAATATAATATAATATAATATAATATAATATAATATAATATAATATAATATAATATAATATAATATAATATAATATAATATAATATAATATAATATAATATAATATAATATAATATAATATAATATAATATAATATAATATAATATAATATAATATAATATAATATAATATAATATAATATAATATAATATAATATAATATAATATAATATAATATAATATAATATAATATAATATAATATAATATAATATAATATAATATAATATAATATAATATAATATAATATAATATAATATAATATAATATAATATAATATAATATAATATAATATAATATAATATAATGTAATATAATATAATATAATATAATATAATATAATATAATGTAATGTAATGTAATGTAATATAATGTAATGTAATGTAATGTAATGTAATGTAATGTAATATAATATAATATAATGTAATATAATATAATATAATATAATGTAATATAATGTAATATAATGTAATATACTATAATATAATATAATGTAATATAATGTAATATAATGTAATATACTATAATATAATATAATCTTACACCTTTTTTATCCCCGAAGGGGGTAGGCAGAGGTATTCCATACGTATAAAATGTATATCACGCTAACCGATTTCGATTATTCTTTTTTAACCGACTTAAAAAAAGGAAGAAGTTCTCAATTCGACTGTTTTTTTAGCACTATTCGTTGAAGTCGGTTTTTTACTCTTCATAGTTCTATGTTATATCAACCGACTTCAAAAAAGTAGGAGGTTATCAATTCGACTGTATGTTTTCTTAACTTTTAGTTTTGGTTTAGTTCTGACAATGTCATCCTTGAGAAAACCATATAAGTTGAAGTCGGTTTTTTAGAGAGTTCTATGTTGTACGGAACCTACTAGCACTTGGCCGGTTTTTTTGTGACCACTCCGCATTCGCGAAGCCGGTATCTTTGTGAAGGCATGACTCGTAAAGCATGCAAATCACTGATAAACAAGCTTGTCCGGCGATGGCTGGCCGCCATTTGCATAACATTAGCCATTCATATCCAAACTCAGGCTACTGCGATCTGATAACTATGAAAGGACTGCCCCTGCCACAAACTGCCTTCTCTTGTGTAAAAGAGAAATAAATCCATAATTTTTCACACCACATGCTCGACATTGCCCAATTAATCATGCTAACCTCACCTAAAGCAAGTCTTTATTAACCAGCGGGTTATAATGAGATTCAGTACAATATTATGACCCGGCGGGTTATAATGAATTCGTATGAAAACGAGACCTACAGCAAAAAGAACTTATTTGAAAATCGAACTGGCCACTACAAGCCATATTAAGTCCTTGCTTTTTATTGTCTCGAATAGGTGAGAAAAGTAGAGTATTCTCTTTTGGGATAAAGTTGTTTTCTGTAATAGCTTCCAAAGTTCTCAATCTGTGAATTTGAATCTAAGATATCTACAAGAAATTCTAATGATTTATTAAAGCAATCATTTTCTTTTCTTCATTAATTACACCTTATCTTCTTACATTTTTCCTGAAACTTCGAAACTTAACTGCTTCCAGCAATTAAAACGGAGTTTCCAGTTTTTTCGCCAGTCAGATGTTTTATGATTCATGTATCCGTGTTGAGGAGATAATAACTTGGTATTTATACCTCGATATTAAAGTAAGGATGGGTTATATTCATACTGCGCGCGTTTGAAAAAACAAAATACAGCAGAAACAATGTACAAGAGCAATAGTGTTGCAGGGTAAGAGCAAAGGGATAGTCAGCGACCTCTGCATTAGGCACGGAGCCTGTATCGCAGAGGCCAATCTTTGTTTATTTATCCTGTCCAACTACGAGTACATAATCAGGCACTTGGATCAATTCAAACATTCTATACTAATATTATCGGGGACTCAAACAATGAACAACAATTTGAAGCTAGTTAATTATAATTACATACATTCATATATACATAATGCTAACGCCATTGTCCCACAGGGGTAGGCAGAGACGATGGATCTCCACTTTGCTCGATCTCTGCATACTTCTTTCGCTTCCTTCACATCCATAAGCCTTTTCATGCATGCAGCAAGTTAATAAAATACAAAAGTAAACAAGGTTGAATTTAAAAATCTACATACTTACTTATTATCGTATTTATAGGATACCTAAAATAGTGAAGGCAAAAGATACGGAACGAATAATAAAGGGGATACAGTTGCGCTTGAAATATGACTAGGTAAAAAATGCAAACATTACGACTAAAAATAATAAAATTTGGTCAATTACCTACATTTGTCGGCCTCATTTCCGCGCTCTAGTAACATATCTACGTATTTTTGTATATATATCTTTGCCGTGACCCACTTACCGTATTAGTTCAAATATTCCCTTACACCTTCCGTAAAGCGTGATAGCCCGAACGGTTAAAGAGCCGGCCGAAATCAGTGAGGCTCGGGTTCGAATCCTGGCACGTACCAATGAGTTTTTCAAAACTTACGTACATATTATAAATAGCTCGACGGTGAAGGAAAACATCGTGAGGAAACCCGCAGGTCTCAGAATTAATTCTGAGACATGTGTAGACCCGGTCCGGCGATGGGCTCACCACCTATCACGTTTAGGGGTCCCATAATATCTCGTGAAATGTGGGTATATCCAGTAATGGAATACCTCTGCCTACCCCCTCGGGGATAAAAGGCGTGAGATTATACATACTATACATACCTTCCGTAAATGTCTTACTCGGGTATGTTTCTTAATTGTTTCTGTCTAATTTATTGTTGTTTTGTTTATTGTTTCTTCTATGTTTCTTTTTCTACCTCTCTGCAAAACTTACCTGAGGGTTTACTATTTATTATCTTGTTGTAATATGACCTAATTTCAGATTTTACCTCATAATCATTTCAAGATATTCAGCAAAGATACAGAAATTCAAAAATATACACACGTATTGCAATATAATCACTTCTATAATAATCTATGCTAATATAATAAAGAGAAAGATTTGTATTTTTGTATGTATCTAACGAATAAAATAGACCTATTTAAAAAAAAATGTGTCAATAGAAGCCTACAGTATACCTGAGTAACATAGGCCATATTTTATTCCCGTATCTAAGCGGGTACGGGAACCACGCGGATGAAATCGCGCAGAACCGCTAGTCTACACTTCTACATCTACACTTCACTATCACTACATAGTATAAAACAAAGTCGCTTTCTCTGTCTCTATATCCCTATGTCCCTACGTATGCTTAAATCTTTAAAACTACGCAACGGATTTTGATGCGTTTTTTTTTAATAGATAGAGTAATTATTAGTATTAAGAAATTGAAATTTACCTTATTGACAGTCAATGAGCACAGTCAAAATCACGTGGAGGTTGAAACATTTGACTTTGTAACGTCCTTATTACAATCACCTTAGAGGTCAGACTCGAACTAAAAGTGTAAAGCTTCATGTGCTCTTGACTGTACCTCCGAATATGAAGTAAGGATGCTCTTTCATAAACCTAAATCAAATCTGCTAAAGTGGTTAATCAAAGCGCCAAAATAGCGCCAGTTGCGATAATACATTCATGGTGAGCCATGTTAACAAGATACCGCCTCCATCTGAATTGCTAAAGAGTACAATAGTCCATTGTCAGGTCCGATACGGGAGAGGATGAGACAAAAAACTATAGTGGAATAATGTAGGGTCCAGCCAGCGATGGGCTTAACACCTATCACGTTTAGGGATCAAAAGATTATACTGATGAAACGCGAGTATTTCAAGAAATGTACCTCGTTTTTTTTTTTAAAGCTTGAATTTAAAATACATACATAATCTCACGCCTATTTCCCATTGGGGTAGGCAGAGACAACAGACCGCCACTTGCTACGAACCTGGCAGAGCACTCGCGCTTCCTCCACATCCATCAAACGACTCATGCATGCTCGTCGGTTTCGGGTACTCTTTATCTGGCTTTTCTTCAACACATCGCCGATCTGATCGATGTAGGTACGCCTAGGTCGTCCTCTACCGACTCGCCCATTCACAACACCCTTGTATATTTGTCTCGTTAGACGACTTTCATTCATCCGCTCAATGTGACCTATTTAAAATGCTAAGGTTCATGTTCACGAACACTAACCAACCGATAACTAACTAACAAACAATAATCAGGTGGAGACTTTTCATCAGCAATATTGCTATTCACAGTATCCTTATATTTGTAATTAGTAAATAAATGTAATTAGTTCTATAAGTCATTCTAAAAATAAATAAATAAAGTGATAGCCAGAGCAGTGATAGCCCGGACGGTTAAAGAGCCGGCCAAAAATCAGTGAGGCTCGGGTTCGAATCCTGGCATGTACCAATGAGTTTTTCAAAACTTACGTACATATTTATCACTAGCTCAACGGTGAAGGAAAACATCGTGACGAAACCCGCAGGTCTCAGAATTAATTCTGAAACATGTGTAAACAGACCCGGTCCGGCGATGGGCTCACCACCTATCACGTTTAGGGGTCCAATGTATCTCGTGAAATGTGGGTATATCCAGTAATGGAATAACTCTGCCTACCCCCTCGGGGATGAAAGGCGTGAGTTTTTTTTTTTTTTTTTTTAAATAAATAAATACACAAAATCATACCACTGCTTACGATCATAAGTGTATTTTTGTATGATCACATGTTATATAACAATCTGAAGATGAAGATCAATTTAACGACACGTCGTACTTCAAAATTGAATTTAAAAAAAAACGTCTAATCATCTGTTAAAAAATGGGATTGACACTTCACTATATATTAGGACTAGTAAAATTGACGATTTACAGAAGTATTACTGACAGGTAGTCCATAATAGTTGAGCTGCCCTTGAGTTTCTTGCTGGTTCTTCTCGGGGTACTGCATTTGGAACCAGCAACACGTCGGTGGAGATGGGCTGCTGTTTACATTTAGCCAATCTCCATGGACGAGTTTAGAGTGCCTTGTCTTTTGACTTTTCTAAGTATACTTTTTGTACCTACCGACAATAAATTATTTTTGATGAGTTAGTATATTACAAGTAAGCGAAGTCGTTCAGCGAATAAAATAAAACTTGCGTTAGTCACTTGGTTACGCAAGCCCAAGTTTTATGCCAAGATTAACCTGTGGTACAGGGTTTCTATAACTTTATTCTAAGTAAAGTAGGTGACTAAGATTGAGAAAGGAATGCTCAGGTGGTTTGGACATATCGAGCGGATTGATGAAAGGCGTCTAACGAGACAAATATATAAGGGGATTGTGAGTGGCCGAGTCGGCAGAGGGCGACCTAGGCGTACTTACATCCATCAAATCGGCGATGTAATGAAAAGAAGCCAGATAAGGAGTACCCGAAACCGACGAGCTTGTATGAACCGATTGATGGATGTGGATGAGGCGCGTGAGGTATGCCAGGATCGTAGCAGGTGGCGGGCTTTTGTCTATGCCTATCCCTTCGGGAAAAACGCATGAGCATATGTATGTATGTATGTAAAATAGTTTTATAGTCCCTATCGTAAGTCCCCGTGGAAACACACTCTTGCAGAAGCAAAACTTATGCCTCGGTTTTAATACAAATTCGGAGAGTGTTTGATTAAAGTTCTTTGGCAGAAACACTAACTTCCTTCTGAGGCAATACTAGCGCAACAATATATATATCATAATATATATCACGTAAACCGTAATAGGTAAGGTTTACGTGATACAGACCACTGACAGACAGACGGCTGGCGGAAGATTTATAATTGGATCCTGATGGCACCAGCTGAATACGGAACCATAATCATTTTTAACAAAAAAACTACTACTAAAATTAAAAATTGTTAAGTCAAATTAATCAAGCCCACACATAAAATAAAACAAAGTCAAATTAATCAAGCCCAAACACCAGGTACTTGATGTAAATCATTGAGGAGTTCCCTCGACTGTCTTTCGGCTTCATCATCAGATCGACTCCAGACCTTCATTATATAGTAGTGCTTATGGAAAAAAGTTAACATACGCTCTAGTCACCACTATGATGTTGGAAGGTTCAACTCGATTTTTCTGAGATGCAGTCATCAGATCCTGCTTTCCTTATCATGTTACTACCCTTAGGATATATCCTTTCCAAAAAAAAAGAATTATCAAAATTGGTTCATAAATGACGAAGTCATCAGCGAAAACACATAAAAAGCAATAAAGAGAATACAAAACCTCCTTTTTGAAGAAGTGAAGTCGCCTCCAGTCAAACTTAATCCGGTTCTGTCTGAACAGCAGTACTACAAGCAGTGCATAATTTAAGATAATGCATTCATGACATTGTCTCGTGCGATGTCATGCTCCGTTGTAGTGGAACTCGTTCTGAGCGAAATGGGTTTCTAGGAAATTAAATTTAAGTTTATTCTTGCTCTATGGAATAATAATATCCCATTATAATCATATTTTAAAATATTACGGAGTTGCGCCGTTGAGTCACGTTTCAGGGTCTGTACTCAAAGGGTAAAACGGGACCCTTTCGTACGCAAGTTCGACTCGCACTTGGCCGTTTTTTTTAACAACACTGGTTTCTTTTTCACCATAGGTGTCTTAAACTGTGTAGCTATAAGGACCCATACTCGTATCTTCGACCCTTAGCTCCCTTGACGGGCCTGTTGGCTCAGTTGGTAGTGACCCTGCCTTCTGAGTCGGAGGTCGCGGGTTTGATCCCCGCTCGAGGCCAACATTTGTGTGCATGAACATGTCTGTTGGCTTCGTGTCTGGTCGTTTAATATTTATTCAAGTATGTCTATCAGTTATTTAGTACCCATATTACAGGCCCTGCCTAGTTTGGGACTAAATAACCGTGTGTGAATTGTGTCCCACAATTTATTATTATTATTATTATATTTAGCTCCCACCTTATGCTTGCATCCTTAGCTCCCCTAACTACGCAACCGGTAGGTATTCTACAAATTGCACTTCGGGAAGTCCAAGGCTGCACTAGCTTATTCCGCCTTCCCCTATTTACCATACCACTTCCAGATGTACGGCTCGGCTTCCCTAATTGGTGGATATCCCATCTATACACGGTCTTTTATTATGAGTGGAACCACCTGCCGGCGTCTGTATTTCCGAGTTCATATCACCCGTCAGCTTTTAAAGCTTATCAGGCATCTTCTGGACAAGCTCGTCCTATCGTAGGCCCCGACTTTGTCTTATGCCTAATCTGGGGTCAAGAGTAAACTCAACATTAATAAAGTAACGTTATATGGTTTTCTCATGGGTGCCATTCTCAGAACTGGACCAAAGTGTGGTCCCAACACGGGAACACCAAACAAAGTCGGACTCGCGCACGAAGGGTTTTCCGTACCATTATCTATAAAAACGGCAAAAAAACACGTTTGTTGTATGGGAGCCCCATATTTGTTTTATTTTGTTTTTAGTATTTGTTGTTATAGCGGCAACAGAAATACATATTTTTTGGAAATTTCAACTGTCTAGCTATCGTGGTTGGTGACAGACAGACGGACGGACAGCGAGGCCTTAGTAATAGGGTCCCGTTTTTACTCTTTGGGTACGGAACACTATAAGAAAGAATAATCAAAATCGATTCACCGGTCGAAAGTTCTAAGGTAACAAACTTAGAAAAAACATACCTACAGTCGAATCGATAGCTTCATTCTTTGTTGAAGTCGGTTGAAAAGTGCCTGTATTTCCGGGACATTAAAGCCGTGTCAAGTCAGTCCCATTCAAACCAGGCCTTACGGAGGCCGTTTCAAGCCACAAAGCCCCTACCAGATTTACTCCTAGCTTCAGTTTGCTTCAGATATCCTGGCGCCGTGCCAGGGTCCTAAAACAGCCAGATTTTATCCGTCTCGTACTTTGAGTATTAAACCTATGGAGGAACGGAGGTGGAATGCTCCTTCATCGTGGAAAGAGAAGATCTTCCGCCAGGCGAGGTGATCGTGCCTGGGGACCGCGGTCCAACGGTTGAAGTTGGACAGTTGTATTTATACAAACTCATTAGAAAACTCCGATTGCGCGGTTTAGAACTCGGCCGTCTATTGGCGCGTTCTATATAACTCGGCCTTCTATTGGCGCGTTCTATGTAGTGTCGCTACATCACTCCCCCTCAAAGACCGGAGGTCGATTCGATTTCTTGTGCTGCGTCGTTGTTTCGTAGATAGCTTGCAAGTGCCAGTGCTGCTCCAAGTCTGCGGTGAGTCGAGACTGAGCGGGTTGCTGCGACTGTTGAAGTGCCCGTAGTTCAGTGTGCAGAGACCGCCACGCCGGCGAGGGTGACCAGCCGCTGTAGATCCGGACGTGGGCTGCGGTGAACTGTGCGTTGGCCGAGTGCTGTCGCTGTGAGTGATGGGCCTGCAGGACCAGGTAGCACGGTGCGTCGGCTGCGTATGGACCTGATTGGGCGGATTCTGGATTGCTGTGCGACTGCTGCTGCTGACCTTGAGTGATGTGTGATGGCGATGCGATGATGCTTCTGAAGTCCAGGTGTTCCAGAAGGTTGCGCTGATGTCCAGGTGTCGAGGGTCACCAGTATGGAGGAGCGGAGGTGGAATGCTCCTCCATCGTGGAAAGAGAAGATCTTCCGCCAGGCGAGGTGATCGTGCCTGGGGACCGCGGTCCAACGGTTGAAGTTGGACAGTTGTATTTATACAAACTCATTAGAAAACTCCGATTGCGCGGTTTAGAACTCGGCCGTCTATTGGCGCGTTCTATATAACCCGGCCTTCTATTGGCGCGTTCTATGTAGTGTCGCTACAAACCAACAGAAGACGTCACGCGCACTAGTTTCTTTGCAAAAAAGTCTGCCAATTTCTGCAAGGGGGACGAGAACCAAACGCATTTTTTGACAACACAATTAAACACTAGCTTGAACTAGATGCAGACAAATACATTCACCAATCCGAGCACTCCGTGAACTCAAAAAAACTAGTTGTATATAACAGGTATGAGCGTTGACTGACACTTTTTTTGCCTGAGGGGGGCGCCTGTCCATACAGGTCCGGCGATCGGCTCACCACCTATCACGTTAAGGGGTTCAAAGAAATTTAGTTATTTCCAGAAATGGAATACCTCTGCCTAGAAATTCCGCTGGGGATGTGGCTTCCAACGGCCTATGTAAGGACCGGTAAATATTTGAAAGTCCATCTATGAGCCCATCGCCGGACCTGTCTGTTCCACATGCCTCATAATTAATTCTGGGACCTACAGGTTTCGTCACGATATTTTTCTTCAACGTCAAATTAGTGATACATGTACGTAAGTTTATGAATAAAGTACCTAATTGGTACATGCCAGGATTCGAACCCGAGATCTATCACTGCTCTTTCAAACTGTCTGTATGCAACAATTCACAAACACAATAGGACTGTTTATTTTATCTTCGTCTGCCTGTAGGACAATTCCAATTGCTTTTGTAGCGACATAGAACGCGCCAATAGACGGCCGAGTTCTAAACCGCGCTATTGGAGTTTTATAATGAGTTTGTATAAATACAACTGTCCAACATTAACCGTTGGACCGCGATCCAAAGGCACGATCACCTCGCCTGGCGGAAGATCTTCCCTTTTCACGATGGAGGAGCATTCCACCTCCGCTCCTCCATAGTTTGTTACCACCCTGGTCTAATATAGTTGGTTGATAGTATTCACAGTTGTGTTTCCGGGACATAAAAGCCGCGTCAAGCCGCATTCAAATGTTCACCGGGCCTTACTTAGGCCGTTTCAAGCCACTAAACCCCGCCAGATTTACTCCTCGCTACAATTTGCATCAGACAGCCTGGCGCCGTGCCAGTGCCATATGTCCTATCACAGAGACGTAATCAGAGAATTTATGTAGTTACAAAATGTATACACCCAGTTTAGTCGAATGCGGGGTGAATGCAGAGATATGTTTTACTTTGTAGTCTGAGTCAGATGTATTGGTCTCTGGAGCAGAGAAGGTTGTAGCTATTGTCTTTTGTTTCGAAGATAAATTACGATTTGACGATACGAGTATACGACACACGAAAAAGAGAAAGACTTCAAAGCAGAGAAAATCCGACCTGGATTGAAAGCGGGAAGATAAAAGATTTTTATTCATGAAGAGGAATACATAACACTATTTGTCTATGGTATCCACACTAGGCTGGGCCTGTATCGTGGAACGATGCTGTTCTCACGCGTCGCCTACATCTGTCGATATTGCAGCCACCGGTAAATGATATTTCACCGGTAAATGATAGGGCAAATCAACGCCACCCCGATAATGAGGATTAAGTATCATACATACATACATAATCTCACGCCTATTTCCCATTGGGGTAGGCAGAGACAACAGACCGCCACTTGCTACGAACCTGGCAGATCTCACGCGCTTCTTCCACATCCATCAAACGACTCATGCATGCTCGTCGGTTTCGGGTACTCTTTATCTGGCTTTTCTTCAACACATCGCCGATCTGGTCGATGTGTTGTCTGGTCGGTCGATTAAGTATCACTGCAGCCGAAATCGCCAAGGAGGTTATATACGATGTCAAATTGTTTGGAAGATTTCTTTTTTTACCCGGTCCAGCGATAGGCTCACCACATATCACGTTTAAGGGTAGAAAATTCTCGTGTAAAGTGGGTATTTCCAGAAATGGAATACCTCTGCCTAAAAATTGGGAATACAAGGCAAGAGATTTTTTTTTCATACAGAACTGTAGAGTGGTTGATTTTAAACTCGTCTGTGACTACGTCTACCCTTTTTGAATACTCCCAACTTCCTCTCTGTTCAAGCAGTTAACAAGCGGCCTTGAGGTCACCATCCTTGGCGGTTTAAGACCCATTACATTGTGCGCTAGAATTTTATTCCACTGTCTTTAGTTCAATCGATTTCCGCTTTTATTTCTGAAGACGAAAGTAAGAAACAAGAAGCATTTGTAACAAACTTCACCATGGCGTTTTCTGTAAGTAGGAATAATTAATTTGAAGTTATATCACAAAAGTTTTGATTATTTTAAACTGTTTATGTAGCTCACAAAAATATATTATTCTTTATTTTTTTATGTATTATTATTGTCTCTCTAACCTGACGATAAAAATGGGTGAGAGTATTTATTGTATATTACTATCAAAATCGAAAAAAAATATATATTATTTAAAATCCAGTTTTAATCCCAGATTTTAGATGTGTTTACGCACTATGGAATTAAGTCGTGTCAGATACATAGAACTAGCTAAAGCTAACCGCGCTATCGAAGTATTCAAACGAATTTGTATAAATACAACTGTCCAACATCAACCGTTGGACCTCGGTCCCCAGGCACAATCACCTCGCCTGGCGGAAGATCTTCCCTTTAAAAGATGGAGGAGCATTCCACCTCCGCTCTTCCAAACCCATAATATATAGTATATTATACTTACTTATCTATTATTTTTCACCCGAAGATTAACATCGCTAGTTGTTACTTCAGTCCCAAAAAGATCTGCCCTTGAGTTTCTTGCTGGTTCTTCTCCGGAGCGCTGCTGTTTACATTTAGCCAATCTTCATGGACGAGTTTATTAGAGTGCATTGTTATTAGACTATTGACATTTCTAAGTGTACCTTTTGTAAGAAAATAAATGATTTGAATTTTTGAATAACACAACGAAAATCCGAATCGATCGTAGGACGTGGTTTCCTTTAGCGCAATCCTCATATAATTGTTTAGCTCAGCATTGGACAATCAGTCCTAAACCTACAACAGGTCTGCGTGAATTGTAGGGTTCTAAGTAAATAGAACGTCGCCATATTGCCGATACGACCTTCAAGAAGAGAGCGTACTCCCACCGCAAAGGCCGGCAACGCACTTGTCACTCTCGAGTCGCAGGCGTCCATGGGCAACGGTAGTCACTTACCATCAGGTGACCCGTCTGCTCGTTTGCCCCCTCTTTTTATATAAAAAAAAACAAAATGTCTCGTTAGTAGCTTACCAACACTGTGAGTCTGCTGTATCACTTACCTGTAAACAGAGAAGGAAATTATTAGCAAAATAGTCACAGAGTTTCTTAATGAAAGTAACCCAAATAACATAACTCTTTATAGTAAAAAGCCGACTTTAACGAATAATATTAAATACAAATACAGTCGAATTGAGAACCCCTTCTTTTTTGAAGTTGGTTAAAAAAGAATCATCAAAATCGGTTGGCGTGATATTGAGTTATTCTTCCATTTGTCGCGCACGTAAGACTTATATGGTTTTATTATAGATCCCATTATCAGAACTGGACCTAATTAAAATGGGACCACACGGGAAGCACCAGCTTTCAAATAAAAAAAGAATCATCTAAATCGGTTCACCCAGTCGAAAGTTCTGAGGTAACAATTATAAAAAAAAAACAAGCGAATTAATAACCTTCTTTTTTGAAGTCGTTTGAAAAAAACTCCTCTGTGCCGATGCTGCCTCTGGGTGTGTTGCGCTCAAAGAGATTAAAATATAATAGGGCATAGAGGGGACAAAGCGAGGAAATTTGAAGCCAAAAGTTATTCCAAGTGGAATAAGTCCAGTACAATTTCGACTGAATGACAGCTCGCGTTCATACTAACTGACATGACGCTTAAGCTTCAAACATGCTCCAAAGTTTTGTATGAAAATATTCCCAATGCCCCCTCTATGTCCTATTATATTTTAATCTCTTTGGTTGCGCTTAATTTCGAATTCTAAATACAAAAGCGTCTGTGGCTGATGTAAAAATAATTGTATTTGTACAATAAGGAGGCTTCTAAGGAAGTTGGGGAATAAGAATAAAAGAAAAATAATGTATCCAGTAATGAAGTTCGTATTAGGAAAAACAGAAACTCAAGAGATACAAAAAAGTTTTGAGGCTCATTAATTTAATATTATTATAAGATTTGTTAGAATAATTAAGATGTCATAACTGTAGTACTACTAACATTCCTGACTATTATGGTGGCAGTACAAAAATGCATTTTTGCAATCCTTATACGAGTAGCATTATACATACCTACAAATTTCGAATTTGTAGCATTATATTAAGAAAAAAATAAATAAATAAATTTAAAAATATACTATACGGTTTTTATACATAATATCATTTTTATTATGCAACTGGTCAGAACTGGACCAAATTAAAATGGGAAACCAGACGGGAAGCAGAAGCTTTCAAATAAAAAAAAAATCATCAAACTGGGTTCATCATCATCATCATCAGCCGGAAGACGTCCACTGTTGAACAAAGGCCTCCCCCATAGAACGCCATAACGAACGGCAACTTGCCGCTTGCATCCACCGGTTACCCGCGACCTTGACGATGTCGTCGGTCCACCTGGGGGCCAATTCCACTAAATGACAGCGGTGATAGTTGTATGACAATTACATGATTGTGGTCACTCTATGGTGATATTATGTCAAATTTTGACATAATATCACCATTGAGTGTCAAATTTTGACATAATATCACCATTGAGTGACCACAATCATGTAATTGTCATACAACTATCACCGCTGTCATTTAGTAGAATTGGCCCCCTGGTGGGAGGCCTACCAACGCTGCGTCTTCCGGTTCGTGGTCGCCACTCGAGAACCTTTCTTCCCCATCGGTTATCGGTTCTTCGAGCGATGTGGCCTGCCCATTGCCACTTAAGCTTGCAGATTCTGAGAGCTATGTCGGTGACCTTAGTTCTTCGGCGGATTTCCTCGTTCCGGATTCTATCGCGCAAAGAAACTCCGAGCATAGCTCTCTCCATAGCTCGTTGGGTGACTCTGAGCTTATCTAGGAGGCCAGCAGTTAGGGACCACGTTTCTGTGCCATAAGTCATCACTGGCAACACACATTGGTTATAAACCCTCGTCTTCAGGCACTGTGGAATTTTGGACGAAAATATATCGCGTAGTTTCCCGAACGCTGCCCATCCGAGTTGGATTCTTCGGGCGACCTCTTTGTCGAAGTTGGACTTACCTAGTTGAACAGTTTGTCCAAGGTAAACGTACTAGTCGACAACTTCGATAGCAACGTTTCCAACAAATACCGGCATGGGTGGAACATGTACATTCGACATAATTTTCGTCTTGTCCATATTCATTTTAAGACCCACCTGTTGAGAAACGTTGTTGAGGTCTCCAAGCATAGTGTTCATATCCTCCAGCGATTCAGCCATGATGACTATATAAACTGGGTTCACCCCAGTCGAAAGTTCTGAGGTAGGTAACAATCATAAAAAAAACCGTACAGTGGACTTGATAACCTCCTCCATTTTTAAAGTCGGTTGAAAATCCCAACCGAATGAAGGATTTTGTATGAAAATACCTTTAAAAAGACAAATCCAACAACATTCCGTGAAGCTACAGTAATTAAAGCGAATCCGGTTTTTCAATTTTCTCCCTTTACGCGAGTGAGTGGGACGTGTGGCTATATGGATGTCTCTCTCTAACGCTTTGAACGTGTAATTAAATAGGGAAAATCAAACGTTTGTATTGTAGTGTGCGATGACAAATTGCACCAGGAATGCAGGAATTGAGTTTATTCAGGGTTTGCATCGCTGTTCGTCCGTCTGTCTGTCTGTCTTGTCTGTCTGTGGGCTGTTATCTTATAAACCCGTAATAGGTGGACAGATGAAATTTTAATGGAATGTGTATTTAGAGAGTACTATACAGGGTGACTTTTTTTACCGTCTGGAAAAAAATGTGGTGTGATAGGTAAGTGTAATAGATTCATTTGTCAATGTTACTGAAAAAAAAAAATTTTAACAAAAATTTTTTCTTGCTTAAACTATTATACATTACTCAATTGTAGTCAATAATACACACTGAGATATTTGAAACAGTATTTTAAAAAGAAACAGGCTCCTAGCTTTCATTTATGCGCAATCTACCTACAACAGCCAGCTGCGCGTAGTACTGTGCGTAGTTTTCTAGATTTTGTAAATTGCACTAAACATGACTATATTTAACAATTAACCTCGTCTAATAACTTCGGCTCTAAATACCTTATACGTCATATTTTTTTCCAGACGGTAAAAAAAATCATCCAGTATAGAAGGAGGTCCAAAGATTATACTGGTAAAATATGGGTATTTCCTGAAATGGAATACCTCTGTCTACCCCCTCAGGGAGTAACAATGAGTTTTTGTAAAACTTACGTCCCTAAATATATTTATCACTAGAATTGATTCTGATTCGAGACATGTGTGTGTACCAACACCCTGGTCTGACAGGGCCACCCCTATCACGTTTAGGAGTCCAAAAGTGGTTACAAGTGGGTACATCCGGAGATAAAGTTGTTTTTATTTTATTTTATTCTGTGGATTTTCAGGAAATTATACCAACTGTCAAAAAGGGATGGATTTTCCTGCAGTTTCATCCAATTTCCGACTGTCAGGGCACGTTCAGCGGTAATTAGTACGACTGCCAACGGCTGGCCTTAGTAATTGTTACGGGATTAAAAGGGACACAGCGATGGGCAAGAGAAATAGCTATCTCTAACAAAGAAGGACAAATTTGTGCTTAACGTCTGAATTTTGTAGGTTGCCTTTAAGAGTAGGTTTAGCTGGGCATTTAGAAGATTGGAATCTATTGTGTGTAAGGTAGGGTAGCTTTTTCAAAGGTTCAGTTTACGTATCTACAGGAGGAGTGGTAGCCCTGTTGGTAGGTACTATGGAGGCAAAGCGAGGGTCGCTAGTAATGATATATTTTGCTACGATTAATTTGATTAAGTTTATTAATATTTAAAACTATAACTAATTAATAAAGTGTAAAATGGAACGCAAACATCGCTGTTAATTAAAACTGCATGAAGCTGGCTTCGCTTCCGTCGCTTTCCGGATTACACCGGAAAAAACCGGATTGCGTCCCAGCGGCAGCCATTTTCGATTTCCAATTAATTTCGCGCGCTTCTTGTTAATGTGTGACAATATTTTCATTGTGTTTGGCGTCGCAAAAAAAGTGATTTAACATGCTGAGAAATTAATTGGAACAAAATAAATATTCTGCTGACTCAGTACAGATAGGATCCAATATTTAAGGCATCGATACTTTATAAGTAAATATATTGTGAATGACAAACTTTGTATAGGTTTGTTACAAAAGAGCGAAATTTTGCTCCCAAATAGTTTATACTTTTATTAGAAATGAAATGAAGTGAAATATTTATTTGCCAAAAATATACCTACGTATCTTTAGTTGGTTAACAATGTTGATTAATGTGTCAGTATATTTAGCCATCTGAGATATGCAAATTTTTAGATAAATTAGAACTAACATAATATGTAAAATAATTATTTTCATATCGTGGGTTATCAATTAATCTATTCAGTTATAATTAAAATAATAATGGTTTTGAGATTCACACTTACAATAAAATTTATACCTATTA
This sequence comes from Ethmia dodecea, assembly GCA_963855545.1. Lineage (NCBI taxonomy): Eukaryota > Metazoa > Arthropoda > Insecta > Lepidoptera > Depressariidae > Ethmia > Ethmia dodecea. The sequence continues at coordinate 12,903,971 of OY979458.1, forward strand.
ATTTAAAAATAATAAATGCTATATCAACAGGTAGTAATACATATTTTAAACACATCACATAAAGGTACATAATCAACAAAAGCATATTATGTTTCCAAGCCTTATGTGTATATTGGGTATGGGATACACTGGGCATAAACAGTGATAGCCTTATGGTTAAAGAGCCCGCTTAACATGATGATAATCAGCGAGGCTCCGGTCCGAATCCTGACATGTACCAATGAGTTTTTTTAAAAACTTACGTACCTACATATTCATCACTAGCTCGACGGTGAAGTAAAACACCAGGAAACCAGCTGGTCCCAGAATAAATTCTGAGGCATGACGTAACAGACCCGGTCCGGCGACGGGCTCTCCACCTATCACATTTAGCGGTCAAATATACTCGTGAAAAGTAGGTAAATCCAGAAATAGAATGCCTACCCCCTCGGGGTAAAAAAGCGTGAGGTTATTTATTTATTTACTTACAGGGAAAAAAAATTTTAGCTGTCTTATCTCTGGGAAAATTCTTATATCTACAGAATTATTGGAATTCATCCATCGAACAATGTATGAGAACCCAAATTGACAGAACTTAATTGAAAAGCTACGAGTAAGAACCCTTTGCGAGTTCGATCGGCAATTACCAAGTTACGAGATAAAATGATAGCTCTTGTCAAAGTTAACCCTGACAGTTAAGTTGATAACTTGGCCGGACTGTAATCTTTATCTAACTGTCACAGTCAAACCCATTGCTAGTTTAGACCCCGGTTTTCCTAGTATAAACTTGTTTTATTTACAATAATGCATAAACTTTGATTGTACACCAAAACAATACAAAAGGGATGGTAAAAATTTTATATAGTACAACTAGTGGGGACCCAGTTGCCTCTGTATTACCGTTCCCGTGGGAATTTCAAAAAATCACTTTTGCACATTTTTTTTGTTATAATACCTATGCATGTATTATACATATAAACCTACTTCTTGAACTACTATGTCTATATCGATGTAAGCCTTATTAAAATCCGTTGCGTAGTTTAAAAGATCTGATGACGGGAACTATTTATTTTTATTATAATTATTATTAAGTTGTTGTAGCGGCTATAGTAATACATTGGTATTTGGTGAAAATTTCAACCGTTTGTTAGTCGTATACCTACCTCGAAATCAAAAAATCCTTGTAGCTTTTCAGCTATTTCAACGGTCTACGTATTACGGTTTGTGAGATACAAACCGCTGACAGACAACTGACAGACGGACGGACGGGCATCGCAGGTTTAGTAATGCACCCTCTATGTACGGAACCACCAAGGCTAGTTTTAACAAAGGCGTTCAGTCATAAATTAGGAAAGACGCGCTTTTTTAAACCGAAAACTAATTTTCACTACAACATAATTAATTCAGCAAAGTTTAATAGATTAGGTAGTTTTGAAATCGCTTTATAATTGACGCTTTCAGAAGATGTTTGTTGTCTAATGAGTTATGATACTTGTAACAATGACCTCGGAAGGAAGTTTTTCAATGGCAAGTGTAATCCTACACCTAAACCTACCTACCTATACCTAAATAAATAAGTAAAATAAATAATCTCACACCTTTCATCCCCGAGGGGGTAGGCAGAGGTATTCCATCACTGGATATACCTACCCACATTTCACGAGATACATTGGACCCCTAAACGTGATAGGTGGTGAGCCCATCGCCGGACCGGGTCTGTTTACACATGTCTCAGAATTAATTCTGAGACCTGCGGGTTTCCTCACGATGTTTCCCTTCACCGTCGAGCTAGTGATAAATATGTAAGTAAGTTTTTGAAAAACTCATTGGTACATGCCAGGATTCGAACCCGAGCCTCACTGATTTTCGGCCGGCTCTTTAACCGTTCGGGCTATCACTGCTCTAAACCTACTAATATTATAAAGGGGAAAGATTAGTATTTTTGTATGTTTGTTACAAATTAACTCAAAATTACTTGACCGATATTAAAAACTTTTTCAACAATGGAAAGCTAGAATATCCCTGAGTAACATACTATATATAATATAATAGGCTATAATTTTTACCCGTATTCCCACGGGAACGGGAACTACGCGGGTGAAACCGAGAACCGCTAGAATAGTAATATTAGAACTTGATGACGCTGCCGACAGCGTCAAGAATAAAGACGTGAGTATATATTTATTTAATTATTTTGAAGCCAAAGTTAAAGTCAAAATGCTTTATGAAAAGTAGGCACTTACAAGTCCACTTATTGAACGTCATTTCAACTCCACCACCACAACAAATTATAGGAATGCACAGAACCACAGTTTAGTGTAGGTACCTATACACTAAGCTGCGACTCCTACATTGAGTACACTCCTATACATTATAGGTGTTAAAATGGGACCACACGGGAAGCACCAGCTTTCAAATAAAAAAAGAATCATCAAAATTGGTTCAGCCAGTCTAAAGTTCGGAGGTAAAAAACACAAAAATTGAATTGGTAACTTCCTCCTTTTTTGAATTCGGTTGAAAATCCCCGGTAGTGTATAAGTATTAAAAAAAGTACGTAATACCCCTCGAGATTAGAGTGTCCTATTCTCAGATACTGACTATATAGAGCATACTCACTTCAGAATACCTATAACCAGCTTTGAGTATTAAACCAACAGGAGAGGTCACGCGCACTAGTTCCTTTGCAAAAAAGTCTGCCAATTTCTGCGGGGGGGACGAGGAAACAAACACAAATAATGTTAAAACAAACGCATTTTTTGACAAAACAATTAAACGCTAGCTTGAACTAGATGCACACAAATACATTCACCAATCCAAGCACTCCGTGAACTTAATAAAACTAGTTGTATTTAACAGGTGTGCGCGTTGACCGACACTTTTTTTTGGCAGAGGGGAACGCCTGTCAGTGGCGTCTCCGGTTGGTTTAATACTCAAAGATAACCAGTCATAGAATGCGTGCAAACAGATGAGCAAACATAGCCATAACTCAGGGATTCCCTGGAATATTATACGATATTTTCCTGTTCCGTCTATGGTATAAAACCGTGGTCGTGTCCATACTTTAGTTCAGTTCAATTATTCGCTCGTCTAATCACGGTTTGTTGGCAAATATGAAGTTTGTTTACGGTGAGTCATTGTTATTATACTAATTATTTATTTTTTACATAGTTTTAAATAAACAATGTAAGTTAAGATGTTATATCAAAAACTCTATCTATGCGCGGGGATATAACTATTTGGTCATTTGATTTCATTACAGCGGGGACAGATAGTGGGAACAACGGGAAGCATTTTTAATATTTTTTTCAATTCCCGTTATCCCCACTCAATGGGAATACCGCCACTCGGGACAACGGGAGTACATCACTGTTAGGGGTTCAGTAGAAAAAGAAGAAATCCGCTTATTAAAAAAAAGTGAATTTCACATCATTTGCAGCTTTTTTACACTTGTTTTTTTTCATTATGCGTGTACGTAAGTCATTTAAAAAATATTGAGGTTAACATAAAAAATAAATTCTTTCTTTTGGAAATATAAGACTCAATTCAATTCACTTCACTTCATTTTAATTCATTATTACCCAAAAGTAGTAATCTTCGATTATGTTTGTCGGCCAATTTAAGCTTAACCAAGTCATACATTTTTTGTTACTGTTACTATGTTACCAAATGGAGGATGACTGCAATTTGAAGGTCACAATTATAATAAAAAAAACTGTCTGCCGCATATAATATAATATGCAAATGCTAATATTTAAAGTTATTTATTCAACGGACTTAAATTAACATGAAAGTAATCAAGACTTCGCGACAAAAGCTAAGAAAATCTAGCCAAAAAAAAATCTCAAGTCATTTTTTTTCCGTAGGTACAAAAAGTACGATAGGTCAATAGTATAAAACAAGGCACTCTAAACTCGTTCATGGAGATTGGCTAAATGTGAACAGCAGCTCATTTCCACCGACGAGTTGCTGGTTCTAAATGCAGTACCCCGAGAAGAACCAGCAAGAAACTCAAATGCAACCATTTCAAGTAGTTGACCACCTAAAACAGTGACAGGAGATGACATGTGCTGTTAACTTATGATGTTTTCTTTAAAAATATGTACCTAAAAAAGTTTTTTTTAAATAAATAAATAATCTCACGCCTTTTTTATTCCCGAGGGGGTAGGCAGAGGTATTCCATTACTTGATATACCCACATTTCACGAGATATATTGGACCCCTAAACGTGATAGGTGGTGAGCCCATCGCCGGACCGGGTCTATTTACACATGTCTCAGAATTAATTCAGAGACCTGCGGGTTTCCTCACGATGTTGTCCTTCACCGACGAGCTGGTGATAAATATGTACGTAAGTTTTTTTTTTAAAACTTGGTACATGCCAGGTTCGAACCCGAGCCTCACTGATTTTCATCATGTGAAGCAGGCCCTTTAACCGTAAGGCTATCACCGCTCTATCAATTAATATTTTGATGTGATATCGACTTATGAATCGATGAACGCCGGCTGCACGCACGAAAAAGCATGAGTCATTGTCACGTTCCACCTGAGCCGAGCGTGCAAGCGAGAGCGCGGAACAAGCGATAGAGAGGCACGATCTTCATCAATGTTTTCTTATGGCGTTATCTCGTAAAATTATCGTCCGTAAACCGTCCTTACAGACAACATTCCGCCAAATTATTTCTGCTTAGCCTGATGATTGACTGGTAGATAATGCCTCTAGGTTGGCCTTTAGGCATTAAGTTCGCCATGTGTACATTTTCTTGGTACATGAAGTTAAATAAATAAAAAAAAGACGTGTGGCACTCGGGGACTGCCGCGGTAAAGCTATTGCATAGCATTTTGTATCAACAAGACTGCCGAAAAGAAACGACGTTAGACAATGCACGGCCTTCAAGCCACACCTCCGTGCCCGTCGGAGTGGGGAGCGTGAGGTTTTTTTCGTTACGGAATTTCTGGATTCGGTCCCCGCGCTCAAGGCCCTCGATAGAAGCTATGCAATAGCTTAATAAAACATTTTTTTTTCTGTTCAGCAATGGTGTTCATATTGGCGCTGGCGTCTGTGCCGCCTGAGACTAGCGCCCAACGCAGCGCCTGCGTTTGCCCCGCAGTCTACTCACCCGTCTGTGGGACGGACGGACAAACGTACAGTAACAGTTGCCAGTAAGTACTTTAGTAATCTATATAAATAAAAATGAATTGATGTTCGTTAGTCTGATTAAAACTCCAGAACGGCTGGCCAGATTTTGATGAAACTTTTTGTGTGGGTTAGAGTGGGTCCAGGGATGGTTTATACGGTGGCAGAACGACGTCTGCCCGGGCTACTAGTTATTATAATAAAAAAACTCTGAGGAGTAAAAAAACCGACTTCAACTTATAGTTTTCTCATGCATGCGTGAAAGCACCAGCTTTAAAATAAAAAAAGAATAACCAAAATCGGTTCACCCAGTCGAACAAACATAAAAAAACATACAGTCGAGTTAATAACTTCCTTCTTTTTTGAAGTCGGTTGAAAAGTAGTAAACCTTGTATAGACGCGGGTGTACGCGGACGTATTCCTTTTCTGGAAAAATCTACCCATATCTCAGGAGTACCTATAGTCTTTGAACCCCTAAATGTGATAGGTGGTGAGCCCATTGCCGGACCGAGTCTGTTACACATGCCTCAGAATTAATTCTGGGGTCCTGCGGGTTTCCTCAGGATGTCGAAAAACTCATTCATTGGCATATACCCAGGATTCAAACCTGTCCCTTTTGGGCACAAAACCATTAAAAGTACAAAAAAATATAATAAATGTCGTGATATTCCATGACACTGGCATAACGTCTCAACAAATCCAAAAAACTTGAATGTGTATTGACGTGATAACGCTTATTAATCGATGAACGCCGGCTCGCAAGTGTCACGTTCCGCCTGAGCCGCGTGTCAAGCGAGAGAGCGGAACAAGCGATAGACAGGCATGATCTGCCTAAGCGTTAGGCTTGTGACGCATCTATCTGTCTTTCACTCTAGTAAGCAATGTTTCATCAATGTTTTTTTTTTTGCAGTCTGAAGTGCGCTGGCGCACGTTTGAAGCACAGCGGCTTATGCTAGTCTCTCCAACTCGTTAGATCAAGAAGAAGAATCCTTGAAGATATTTTTAGTTACGTCATTACCGTATACCTAAGTATCATATATTTTGTGATTTATGTATCAATATTTTTTCATTAAATACATTTTTAACCGACTTCAAATAAGGAGGAGGTTATCAATTCGACTGTATTTTTTTTACCTCAGAACTTTTGACTGGGGAAACCGATTTTGATGATTATTTTTTTATTTGAAAGCTGGTGCTTCCTGTGTGGTCCGATTCCAATTTATTCCAGTTCTGACAATGGCATCCATGAGGAAACAATAGGTTGAAGTCAGTTTTCTATTATATAGAAAGAAAAAGAAGCAGTGATAGACCGGACGGTTAAAGAGCCGGTCGAAAATCAGTGAGGCTCGGGTTCGAATCCTGGCATGTACCAATGAGTTTTTCAAAAACTTACGTACATATTTATCACTAGCTCGACGGTGAAGGAAAACATCGTGAGGAAACCCGCAGGTCTCAGAATTAATTCTGAGAAATGTGTAAATAGACCCGGTCCGGCGATGGGCTCACCACCTATCACGTTTAGGGGTCCAATGTATCTCGTGAAATGTGGGTATATCCAGTAATGGAATACCTCTGCCTACCCCCTCGGGGATGAAAGGCGTGAGATTATTTATTTATTTTTTATTTTATGTAGAAAGAAAAAAACCCAACAAACAACTAAAATACATTCACACACACTCTGTGGGTGGCGCGTTTAACAAGTCAAGTCCTGCTGATTAGGGTTTTCAGCTCAAAGGATGCCAACAGTACACTGCTGTTACTAAGGCTCTTATCCGTCCGTCTGTCTGTATCTCATATATGGTAGACAGATTTTTTACAGAATGCGTTACAAATGTATACTATTGTCACTATAACAACAAAAACAAAAAGAGGAGGTTCCTGTACAAGAAACTACTTTTTTGCGTTTTATACTCGATTTTTGTATGTGTCACAACCGACTCTCATTGGGCGGTTTTAAGTTTAATGTCTCAGGTCTGGGATATAACATATTTTACCTACTTTGTTTAGCATGGGGAAGACACTGTAGCCTGTAACACAGTTATTTAAACTAGCACAGGCTGCAGGACTTCAATATTTATTTGTCATATTTTTTTTTTTTATGATATAAAAGGGGGCAAACGAGCAGACGGGTCACCTGATGGTAAGTGACGTCCGTCGCCCATGGACAGTGGACACCTGCAACTCAAGAGTCACAACTGCGTTGCTGGCCTTTGAGGTGGGAGTAGGGGGCGAGGAGGGGGCGGGGATTGGGGCCTCCGGTTACCTCACTCACTCAACGAAACGCAATGCATTGCTTTACGCTGGTTTTCTGTGAGGCCGTGGTATCACTCCGGTCGAGCCGGCCCAAGCGTGCCGAAGCATGGCTCTCCCACGTTAAATTACATTTTTGGAAATAAAGATTATTACATATTAATAAATAAAAATGTTAGTTTCTAATGAACGCCTTTGTTCTAAATAGTATAACCTAGAAATAGCTCAAGGTCTGAACCAAGCGTGTGTTTAACCTTTGGCTAATGAAATAATTTGGTTAGAACTGTCTACAAGGACGCACGAAACACAACATCGTATTAAGCCTAGAACACACTGCCGCGGTATTTGTATGTGTATGGTGTATAATACCGCAGCAGTGGAGTCGAGGCTTTATTTAGTAAAACAGTTTGGCCGGTTTTTCAACAAGTGTATCCGTAACTTTTAGTAGAAATGAGGCAAGTTTTTATCTTAAAAGCTGAGGAGTAGTCCCGGGACGACAATTGCGTTAGCGCCGCCCCTCCGATAAGACTTCAGACGTTCCGGGAATGACTTTTAAACGGTAATGACGATGCGGGAATGACGGGTTTTGATTCAGAAGGAGATTTAGATGAATGGTTATGAGTTTTCATCACGGTTCTGCAAGATTACTATCTAAGACGACGTTTCAGTATTGGACAGCGTCAAATGGTGTTTGGTTACCATTAATTAACATGGTTAATGACATAGGTTTACTTACATATATATCACTAGCGGGTGCGGGTTGCCTGCGCGGATCCAGTTTACTCCCGTTCCCGTGGGAATTTTCAACAATACCTTCATAGCGGTTGCCTATGACATAATGAGACTCGAATACTATATTCCAAGTTTCTAGGTGTTATAGTTTAGAAGTAGTAGGTACCTATTTCTCCTTTGAACCGGTTTTATATTAACCTGTACGAATTATATGTTTTCCCATTACTCAGTTATCTCCACGCCAACTTATTTCAAAATCAGTCTTGTACTTTTTGCTTTTTTTATGCCTAAATAGACAGACACAAAAATTTAAAAAACCGGTATTTTGATATCTGCATTACCCCATTAAAAATGTCTAAAATTTTTCATCTACAGACACGGTCCCGTTACAGTTTTATTATATGTATCGATATACATAATTCGACGGTGAAGAAAAACGTCGTGAAGGAACCGGAACAGAACGCATTTCCTCTTTCAAGATTTATGAAAAAGTATGACAAATCGATGTTCCATTTATGAAATTAAATAATAAATTCCCGCTGCTGTAAATTTTATGCGTCGCTTCTCTGCACAGCTGCGACAAGTTTGGGATACTCGTAGATTTTAGTGATTAAATTAAATTTAAATATTTTATTCCCTTGGGGATAAAGGGCGTGAGGTTATTGATTATTTGTTTTTATTTATATTTTAATGGATTACTGCATTGTGACTGTATTTTAAAAGACATTATTAATCCATTGGTAAAGTTATGCTATGTAAGTACGAGGATATGGAAACCAAAAGTTTTCTGAATTTGTTGAGGATATTTTTATATAGCAGGCCTGTTGGTTTAGAAATAGCCATGTATTCTGAGTCAGGGATAGTTCTGATATAGGTTCGATTCCCGTATGGGGCCAAAGTATGCATGAACATGTCTGCTGGTTTCGTGTCTAATGTGTTCAACTATGTTTGAAGTCGTTGTACAAAAGGCTCTGCTCAGTTTAGGACTATTGTAAAACACCGTATATAAATTGAGTCTCACAATTTCTTATCATTTTATTTGACTTCTTTAGAGCAGTGATTGCCTTGTAGTTAGTGAGCCCTCATCTTATGCGTCAGGCTCGGGTTCGAATCCTGGTGAAGGCGTGTACAGTCAAGAGCACGTAGAGCTTGACACATTGGACTTTGCAACGTTCTTATTACAATCGCTTTAAAGGTCAGACAGAAAGTAAATCTTCATATTGTGTTCTTGACTGTACCAAGTAGCTTAGGTACATATTAATATTCATCACTAATTCAACAGTGAAGTCATCACTAGCGTATCATGAGGAAACCCGCACCCCAGAATTTATTCTGAGACATGTCACAGGACCCTGGATAGATTCGCCACCTATCAAATTTAGGGGTCCAAAAAATATAATTGTGAAAAGTAGGTTTTGACAGGAATGCAACACCTCAGACAACCCCTTCTGGGGTTAATCGTTAAGCATTTTTGATGAGATAACGTCTTATAAATTGATGGCCGGCTGCACGCACGAAAAAGTGTCACGTTCCGCCTGAGCCGAGCGTGCAAGCGAGAGCGCAGAACAAGCGATAGAGAAGCACGATTGGCCTAAGCGTTCGGCTTGTGACGCATCTATCTCGTCGTCTCATCTTTCACTCCAGTATGCAAGTTTCTTTATCACGTAAAATTATAGTCAGTAAAGCGACTTTACAGACAACCAATTTCTTTACCTCCTCGTTAGAATAGGTATTCAAAGCCTTTACTGATTCAGAGTTACAATATATCCATTTATCTTCCCCGAAACCTCTCACGGAAAATTGGCAAGCGGGAAATCTCTCGAGCCTTTGTGATACCATAATGATCGGTTCATCAGCACCATTAAACGCACATCAGGCATATAAGGATACGATAACGAAAACGATGAGTTGGCAGAGCTATCGGGGCATTAGAGCTAATATAAAACCAGAAAATAAAAACATAAAATAAAATAAAATTGGTTGTTTGCAAAGTCGGTTTACGGACGATAATTTTACATTGCCTTTTTAAATATTTTTGAAATGAAATGAAATGTTTTATTTATTGTGTTTACTCACCTTTTCATTTATAAATTTGTTCATACCTAAATTCGTTCTAAAACTGTCGCCATTTGACAACTCTGGCTTTTACAAAAACATATCGGAAACGATTACACATGTTTCAAAACTTCGGACTCGGATAACAGCGCCATAAATTCTCACAGCAGTTACAAAAACTAGTGATATATTTCATAGTCCGGACCATTTTTCACTAAACACTGTAATATTAGAATCTATAGAGGATTTCCTTTCGAAAGCGCTCTTTCATTCCTCTGTAAACATCTAGCTGTCGTGGTATTCATAATCTTATCCGTAAGCCTTTTCACTGGAGCATCCGTCGTATATCACGCCGTCATATATCTTGCATGTCGTATTTCATATCCGTGCGTTTAGCACCACGAATGAGTTTCAAAAGTCATTCCTCTGCCTGTTTTGTAAATGTTATTTGGTCTTTGCTGGCTATCAAAATATCCAGAGTATTTTTTCTCTTCTTCATGGCCACTTATTAGGGTAACTACGCTATAAAGAGCTAGTCATAGTGCCAAATGAAATTTAATATTGGGTAAGCAGCATCGACCAGGGAAATGACAATCATGCCGAATCCAAACAGGAAATGGTGAAAGAATAATAATAAATAATAACAATAAAATTATTTAATTTAATTTGAATGGCGATGACCTACAGATTACGTGCTCCATCCATGCATTTTTAAAGGCAGGCGCTGACTCAGCAATGTACTCACATCGCCACAGCGTACAATATGTACCTTCTAATAGCCAAGTCACTAAAATCGAATATACAAATCCATATAAATATAAATGAATTGCTCGATCGACTCTGCAAAACTCGAAAACGGCTCGATCGACTTTGCAAAGGTCAAGCTTACAAGGTTTGTATGAAAGGTATTTTAGGAAATTCCCACGGGAACAAAAAAAAAGATCCAGACAACGTCGCTGGACACCGCCAGCAGATTTGAAAGAAATTTGCTACTAAAAACAAAATCATATTGCATTCGACAGGCCTGTTGGCTCAGTTAGTAGAGACCTTATTTTGGGTTGGGGCCTCCGGTTGCCTCACTCACTCAGCGAAATGCAACGCAAGCATTGCTTTACGCTGGTTGTCTTAGAGGCCGTGGTATCACTCCGGTCGAGCCGGCCCAAGCGTGCCGAAGGTCGAGGTCCTTATCAGTTGCTCGCAGTAGCCAGAGAAAAAACAATTTATTATATTAATAAGTATTTCGACATTTCTTTTTATTACGAAGCAATATAATCGTGATAACGCTTGTATCGGGGATCCTTAGGCACGTAAAGACGCCACCTGTTTTGTGTTGTAGGCCTATAAAAAGATGCACCAAGCATCAATTGAAACAGTTCAATCGTTTACTTGAACGTTTGTGGATCTTTGACAAAGATGAAGTTTATTTTCGGTAAGATTTTTTTTTAACATTTACGTCATATCACGTCCGCCTCTGTGGTTTGCTTTCATAGGTCTTAGGTGAGGAAAGATCTATAGCCCATGAGCTGTTACTGGTTGTTGCTAATAAGAATTAAAGAGTCTTTCTGACGAGCCCGTTAGCTCAGTTGGTAGTGACCCTCTGAGCCGGAGGTCGCGGGCTCGATTCCCGCTCGGGGCCAACATTTGTGTGCATAAACATGTCTGTTGGCTTCAAGTCTGGGTTTTTAATATTTATTTCAGTATGTCTATCAGCTATTTAGTACCCATAGTACAAGCCCACATAGTTTGGGACTAAATAACCGTGTGTGCAATGTGTCCCACAGTTTATTATTTATTATTATTATTCTAATACCTGTAAAAGAAGAAACTGGCTGACTGACTAACTGATAGATATAGGCACAGCATAGACCACTGGGTCTAGAAGCATGAAATATTGCACAAAAGTTTCTTAAATGACTACTGCTGCACTTATATAGGAAGGAATTTTTGTGATGATAATCAGGGAGGCTCGGGTTCAAATCCTGGCATGTACCAATGAGTTTTTCAAAACTTACGTACATTCGGCACATATTCATCACTAGCTCGACGGTGAAGGAAAACATCGTGAGGAAACCCGCTGGTCCCAGAATGAATTCTGAGACATGTGTATTCTGGCACCGGGTTCGGCGATAGGCTTACCATCTATCACGTTTAGGGGTCGAATATTGTCGTGAAAAGTGGGTATTTCTAGAAACCTCTGAATCCCCCTCGTGAGTTTTTTGTTTTTATTTTTCCCGCGGGAACGGGAACCAGCAGGATCCGCGAGGCACCCGCTATTTATATATGTATGTTAGTCTGAAAGATAAAAATAAATAAAATAAATAATCTCACGCCTTTCATCCCCGAGGGGGTAGGCAGAGGTATTCCATTACTGGATATACCCACATTTCACGAGATACATTGGACCCCTAAACGTGATAGGTGGTGAGCCCATCGCCGGACCGGGTCTATTTACACATGTCTCAGAATTAATTCTGAGACCTGCGGGTTTCCTCACGATGTTTTCCTTCACCGTCGAGCTAGTGATAAATATGTACGTAAGTTTTTGAAAAACTCATTGGTACGTATGCCAGGATTCGAACCCGAGCCTCACTGATTTTCGGCCGGCTCTTTAACCGTCCGGTACGTCTGAAAGGTATTTAGAATTTAAACCTTATTGCCTGAATTATAGGTCTTACTATTGGTATTCTTTGGTACAGCCTTTATGCTGCTGGTGGCGCTGGTGACCCTGACTCCTGAAGTCCTCGCCGCGGGATGCTTCTGCACGACTGACTACAACCCTGTCTGCGGTGTAAATGGACGGACATACGGCAACAAATGCCAGTGAGTACAAACATCGAGCGATAAGAGATAGGATTTCAAAAATATATACATATATCACCCCAATTGGTACTTCAAGATCCATATTACCGTTTCAATTGATCCCTAAAATTTCATTGGATCAGACCTCGACAGTGTAACATATTTCTGGATACACTTTGTATCGTACAAATACACATATCCGAAGTATTTTCGTAAATATAAAATTTATTGTCTGTGTTTGTAATATTAATAATAAACTTTATGATGTGGTTAAGTTTAGGTATCATAAAATGGTATACTCGGCCACATCACTAAGAGACCAATTCTAAGTTATGGTCACAACATATTTGATGGGTCTCTTGGTAGTGACCCTGCCTTCTGAGCCGGAGGTCACGGGTTCGATTCCCGCTCTCTGTGCATGAACATGTCTGTTGGCGTTGTATCTGTGTGTTTCATATTTATTAAAGTATGTCTATCAGTTATTTAGTACCCAGTACAGGCTCTGCCTATTGGGACAAAATAACCGTGTGAATTGTGTCCTACAATTTATTATTAGATAAGATAAGATAAGATAATTCTTTATTGTATACTGTGTGTTAGTAGATATTACAATTTATTAGTAGTTCCAACAGTTTGCCCATTTCGGACGTACAATAATAATATTTTAAAATTAAAACAGTTAAGTATAACATAATTGAATTAAAATAATAATAATAATAATAATTGAACTAAAAACTTATTTTGTATTATATGCAAAATATTCATTAAGACTGTAAAATCCCTTATTTAGAAGCCACTTTTTTAGGTCATTCTTAAAACTTCTTCCGTCTAGTTGTTTTATCGAAATTGGCAAATGATTATAAATTTTAATACCTGTGACTAGGGATTATTATACGAGTATCTACTATAGTCTATTTCACACCAAATGGGTTCGGTGACAGTTCACTGTTGACAATTGAAGTGATGTGTCCCAATGAAATCCAATCGATTTTTCTAAAGTTTCGAGTAAGTTTGTGAAGGAAATTGAATCGATTTTATACTTTATTGATAGAATGATTTTTCAAGTTTACTTTTTATTGAATATGTTTAAATTTCACAGGTTATATAAGGGACAAACATGGTAAAATATAAATAAAATACATCGACTTTATGATGCAATACAAACATAATCATACATTATCGAATCTACAAATCACTGCACACTTGCACAGACCCCTGCCACATAATACACTATTACTATTATAAACCCAAAAGATACAACAAAATGAAAATTTTCCAAAAACATCGCACCTTCTTTCGGATTCTCGCCAAAAAACTTCGATTCATCGATTTAATGTAGATTAAGTTGTGTCAATCCCTATGAGTAAAAGTTCCGTTCCACGCAATACGTATTTTTAGGATATCTTATTTATCTATGTTTTTTATATTTTTCTTGATTTAGATTGTCTGAGATTTTAATTTAGAATTTTAGAGGCGACAATTATTGTATTTTAGCAATGACATAATAATAAATTATTCATTATTTATGGAACCATCTATTTTTCTTACTATAAAGTTGTATGCGTAAAAAGGAAAAATGTGAACTGTCACCGAACCCATTTGGTGTGAAATAGACTATAATTGGTATCTACTAAGTGTTATTTGTTAAGAACACATGAACAAAGCAATAAGAAAAGTGGACACATTCTTGATTATAGTGTACTTAGAGGTTTAGGTCAAATTTAAATTACCTACATATTAACCTTTAGTTTTGGCTAGATTGTAATATAAATGAGGTAATATTTTATGTAAGTAAGTAACAATTCTTTATTGTACACCAATGAAAATATGCAACAAGTGACACAGTGATACAAAATAAGTACAATGGCCGGTCTTATCGCTTTAAACGATTCTTCCAGATAACCTTAGGATGGATGTAATTGAGATAAACAGATGCAAGTAGGTGGTATTAAAAAAAAGTATATAAATAATCTCACGCCTTTTTTCCCCGAGGGTGTAGGCAGAGGTATTCCATTACTGGATATACCTACATTTCACGAGATATATTGGACCCCTAAACGTGATAGGTGGTGAGCCCATCGCACGACCGGGTCAGTTTACACATGTCTCAGAATTTATTCTGAGACCTGCGGGTTTCCTCACGATGTTTTCCTTCACCGTCGAGCTAGTGATAAATATGTACATAAGTTTTTGAAAAACTCATTGGTACATGCCAGGATTTGAACCCGAGCCTCACTGATTATCATCTTGAGAAGCGAGCTCTTTAACCGTTAGGCTATCACTGCTCTACTTCATTTAAGAAAAAAAAACTAATTGATTTATAGACTTGACTGCGCTGGTGTGAAGATGAGACACCCGGGCCGCTGTTTCCGTGGATGATGAAAAACCCTACTACGGCGTTAAATTTAAAAAAAATGATCATAAGCTCTGCACTAGACTAAAGTGTCAATATTTTCTAAATAAAGTTAAAAAGAATATTATTACTTTTTTTATATACCAATAATATTAATTATGAATGAACCTGCTTACGTTAGTAGATTATCTAAAGTTACCAAATCATATAAGGGTCAATGTTAAACCTTTTACAATTAGATTCCCATTGCACTACAAAATTTGCCTCTTGACAAATTTAAAACAATAGTTAAGCAAAAATTACACAAAAAAAGGCTACTATAAAAGTCGGTTAAAAGGATTAACTGACTCGACGCCATGTAAGGCTATTAATTTTAATTATTATTTTAAACATCTACTAGTAAGACATGAGATTAAAAGGGCTGCCCTGAAGTTACTTGCTAGCTCTTCTCGGGGTACTGCATTTAGCAACTCGTCAAAGTCTTGACAAAGTCAACAGAGTCATTTAAACTTTTTTTTTTCAAATCTCAGAGGACTTTGGTGTCTATGGTTAGCAAATTTAATAGACTATCTTATGTATGGTCGCCTTTATAATTCTGGCTCAAAATTACCCGATGTTTGAGATGGATTAATTTGACTTCACACTTTTTTACATTTTTTAGTTTTGTGTTTGAAGTCGTTTTTTTTGTAAAAAAAAGACGTGTGGCACTCGGGGACTGCCGCGGTAAAGCTATTGCATAGCATTTTGTATCAACAAGACTGCCGAAAAGAAACGACGTTAGACAATGCACGGCCTTCAAGCCACACGGGTGTTATTTAAATGGTTAGCAGAGTATTCTTAGTGGTGTTAGTGGTAGTGGGAGTGGTGGTGGTTGTAGTGAGGGTGGGTGTGGGAGTGTGAGGGTGTGTGAGTGGAAGTGGGGGTGGGTGTAGGGTGGGAGTCGGAGTGGGCGTGGGTTTGGGAGTGGGCGTGGGTTTGGGAGTGGGGGTGGAAGTGGGGTTGGGGCTGGGGTCGGAGTGGGAGTGGGAGTCAGAGTGGGAGTGGGACTGAGACCGGGACCCGCACTCGGACTCAGACTCGGACTCGGACTCGGACTCGGACTCGGACTCGGACTCGGACTCGGACTCGGACTCGGACTCGGACTCGGACTCGGACTCGGACTCGGACTCGGACTCGGACTCGGACTCGGACTCGGACTCGGACTCGGACTCGGACTCGGACTCGGACTCGGACTCGTACCTCCGTGCCCGTCGGAGTGGGGAGCGTGAGGTTTTTTTCGTTACGGAATTTCTGGATTCGGTCCCCGCGCTCAAGGCCCTCGATAGAAGCTATGCAATAGCTTAAAAATATTTCAATAGATGGTGGTAGGCCCCTGAACTGTAATGTAAGTGATGACACGCGCTACCAATATGTAAGTACCATTTTATCTTCAGTTCCATGTTATTCGGGATTTTGCATATAAACCTTCAATTACCTAATTATAATGTTTTTGCATACTAATAAAATTTGCATATCAATGGTTTTTGTGCATTTTGACAAATATCCGGTGGAAAATGCGGCAGTTAACGTTGAAAGAGACACACTTATATCAAGTTATAGCAGCGTCCCTTTCAGTCAAAGGAAGTGAAATAATAGGCCTGGTTTTGTTCGTCGAACTATAAAATGTGACGGGCTTTGTTACACAATTCAATTTGTGTCTTGAGCTTGTATACTGAAAAATGAAGTTTTTTTGCGGTAAGTGTTATTAATAATAATAATAATAATATAATCTCATGCCTTTTTTTTATCCCCGAGGGGGTAGGCAGAGGTATTCCATTACTGGTTATACCCACATTTCACGAGATATATTGGACCCCTAAACGTGATAGGTGTGAGCCCATCGCCGGACCATGTCTGCAGAATATCTCAGAATTAATTCTGAGACCTGCGGGTTTCCTCACGATGTTTTCCTTCACCGTCGAGCTAGTGATAAATATGTACGTAAGTTTTTTGAAAAACTCATTGGTACATGCCAGGATTCGAACCCGAGCCTTACTGATTTTCGGCCGGCTCATTAACCGTGTTATTATTTAACCGTAAGTGTTATTATTTAGCACAATTTGCACCAATGTATCAGAATTTATTCTGGGACTTTCGGGTTTCCTCACGATGTTTTCGTTCACCATCAAACAGACCCGGTCAGGCGCGCGGTGATGGGCTCACCGCCTATCACGTTTAGGGGTCCATAGAATATGTAGTGAAAAGTGGGTATATCCAGAAATACCTCTGCCTACCCCCTCAGGAATATAAGGAGTGAGATTATTTATTTTATTTTATTTATGCACCAATGTGTTTTCCAAACGTACATAATATCTATCATTAATTCTAAGAAGAACTAGGCACCAAGCCCATAATGTCGTGGCTCGACGCGAGTAGCACAGCGACGCTGATATTATGTGGACACACGTCTATATTTCTTTATAGATGTGTGTCCAAATAATATTATAAACAGGAAACATTTATTTTTTTGTATATGTATCTTTGTTACGAATAAACTCAAAAACTACTGGACCGATTTCAAAGTCAAAGTCAAAAGTTTTTATTCAATGTAGGGGCTTATAAGTCAACTTATTGAAAGTCATTGCGACTCCATTTTAAAAACTCTTTCACGAATGGAAAGCCAGAATATCCCCGAGTAATATAGGCTATATTTTATTCCCGTATTCCAACGGGAACGGGCACTACGCGGGTGAAACCGCTAGTTAATATATATGAATTCCACCATGCAGCCCTCGTCTTCCTGGTGGCTTTGAGCCTGTCTCCTGAAGTGCTCGCTGCCGGATGCTTCTGCCCTGAAGTATTCGACCCCGTTTGCGGGGTCAACGGACGCACGTACGGCAATGATTGCAAGTACGTACTTGATAAATATATTTTAATACACAAACTGAAAAAGATTTGATCTTGGGTCTTGAGGAATCTTGAAGATCGGCGTATTTGGTTGATTCCCCTACGCATTTTATTTTTAAATTCCTTTTTCACACACGGTTATTTAGTTAAGAGCAGTGATAGATTTACTTATGGTTAAAGAACCTGCTTCTCATGATGATAATCAGTGAGTCTCGGGTTCAAATCCTGGCATGTACCAATTAGTTTTTTAAAGCTTACTTACATATTTGTCACTATAGTCTATTTCGCACCAAATGGGTTCGGTGACAGTTCACATTTTTCCTTTTTACGCATACAACTTTCTAGTAAGAAGCATAGATGGTTCCAAAAATAATGAATAATTTATTATTATGTCATTGCTAAAATACAATAATTGTCGCCTCTAAAATTCTAAATTAAAATCTCAGACAATCTAAATCAAGAAAAATATAAAAAACATAGATAAATAAGATATCCTAAAAATACGTATTGCGTGGAACGGAACTTTTACTCATAGGGTTTGACACAGTTAATTCTACATTAAATCGATGAATCGAAGCTTTTTGGTGGGAATCCGAAAAAAGGTGCAATGTTTTTGTAAAATTTTCATTTTGTTGTATCTTTTGGGTTTAAAATAGTAATAGTGTATTAAGTGGCAGGGGTCTGTGAAAGTGTGCAGTGATTTGTAGATTCGATAATGTATGATTATTTTCGTATTGCATCAAAAAGTCGATGAAATTTTTTTTTATTTTACTAAGTTTTTCCCATATATAACCTGTGAAATTTAAACATATTCAATAAAAAGTAAACTTGAAAAATCATTCTATCAATAAAGTATAAAATCGATTCCATTTCCTTTACAAACTTACTCGAAGTTTTTGGAAAAATCTATTGGATTTCATTGGGACACATCACTTCAAATTGTCAACAGTGAACTGTCACCGAACCCATTTGGTGTGAAATAGACTATAGGTCAATGGTGAAGGAAAACATCGTGAGGTCCCAGAATTAATTCTGAGCCATATGTAATAGACCCGGTCCGGCGATGGGCTCACCACCTATCACGTTTGGGGGTCCAATATACTCGTGAAACGTGGGTGTTTCCAGAAATGGAATCTTACTACCCCCTTGGGGATGAAAGGAGAGATATTATTATTTATTTTGTTTTTTTTTTTTATTTTAAAATTGTGAAAAGCGTGCCTTAATAACCAGTTTTATTTCGTTCTTATAGACTTGCATGCGCTGGTGTAAAGTTGCTGCATTGGGGCGCGTGCTCTGGTAGGACCAGTTGTAAGTGAGGTTTCACCGGTGAAAAGATCAATGAAGAAAAACTTATTAAAAATACATCTGATGTTTAATAAAAGTGTATTATTAATTTATTCGTTGCTTTTTTTTAATATAAGTAAGTATGAGTTCCTACTTAGGTACTTACTAAGTAACGGAAAAAAAAGTTTTACTGTAAAAATAAAATCTTTTACGTGTTTATAAAACGGCAACGCGAGTCTCTGTGAGATCCGATTTTGACAAAACAATAGTGTAATTTTAGGGCGGCCATCTTATTTTAGGAATTTTTAATAATTTTCTGGTAAAGTACAGCATATTCTATATGCAAAGATAGCAAACACGTGCCTGTGGCCCATTGGCAACCAGGAGTTCAATTCGACTCTTTTGAAGTCTTAACTTACACTGTTGCCATTTCAACTCGACAAATTTAGTTTTGCCGGTTTAAATTAAGCTAATTTACCTAGTCGATTTACTTTTTCTTTTGTAAAATTTCAATATTTCGATATTTTATAATATCCGTTTTTTAAAAAAAAAATCCTTCTTTCTTTCTTTCTTACACTAATAGATCATGCATCGTCACGTTTTCAGCGCTAGCTACGTCATGTAATCTTACAAATTCGATATCCGCAAAGCTTTGTCATACATTTCCTACTGATGTCATCTATGATAGTTATTTATTGAAAAGAATTAAATTTCCATTTCCCGACCACGACTCCAAGCAGTTATTTCATAAGATGCATCTGTTCCGATCCTGTCTTTTATTAATTTATTATAAAAAAAACGGATGATACAAATATTAAGTAGAAAAAAACGAGCAAGTAAGAAGACAGGAAGAGAGAAGAGAATGATATAGATATTATATATATTGGTGTATATTATATATTTTATGTTTACCTATTTTGTAGTCTATACATAGAACGAAAGCGAAAATCTTTCTTTCTTAGTTACACTAACAGAATGAAAACCGACCATAAAAAGGACCCTGACCACTATGTCAGGGGACAAATATGTGCGGAGCATTTTAAAAAATATATATATAAAAAAATACAAATAAATATAATCTCACGCTTTTTTTTTTATCCCCGAGGGGGTAGGCAGAGGTATTCCATTACTGGATATAACTACCCACATTTCACGAGATATATTGGACCCCTAAACATGATAGGTGGTGAGCCCATCGCCGGACCGGGTCTGTTTACACATGTCTCAGAATTAATTCTGAGACCTGCGGGTTTTCTCACGATGTTTTCCTTTATCCTCGAGCTAGTGATAAATATGTACGTAAGTTTTAGAAAAACTCATTCGTACATGCCAGGATTCGAACCCGAGCCTCACTGATTTTCGGCCGGCTCTTTAACCGTCCGGGCTATCACTGCTCAAAAAAAATAAAAAAAACACGGGTTGCACTCCGGGAGTGCCGGCAGAAGTGAAAACTTGATTATCGATTTCGGTGTTACAACACTACTCTCCAACCGTCTTACGGTTTTTCGATCAGCACACGTGACCTGACGCGAGTTTTACAGTTTTTACCCATCCCACAAAAGTGCTAAACGCCGCTAAAGAAGTTTTCGCTTTAAAAATAAAAAAATATAAAGATATCTCAACAATAATCAAGCTCAAGATAGTTAGATACTATAGTACAGTATTCCATAGGTATTTGCGTATTCTAACTGAGTAAGCATCAATTCGGAGAAGACAGGTCGATGGGCAATTTGCCGCCAATTAGCAGGATGGATCAATCTGAGTGGCCAACTGATAATTAGGGGGTGTGGTGCGATTCGCTCAGATCACACTACATTGGTGTGGACTTTAGAAATAGCTTACTATTATTAATATTAAAAAACCCGCCAAGTGCGAGTCGGACTCGCGCACGAAGAGTTCCGTACCATTATCTATAAAAACGCCAAAAAAAAAACCTTTATTTATTTATCTATTTATTCATTCATTCATTCTCTCATCCATTTATTAATTCGTTCGTTCATTTATTCATTCATTGATCTATTCATTCATTCATTCATTCATTCATTCATTCATTCATTCATTCATTCATTCATTCATTCATTCATTCATTCATTCATTCATTCATTCATTCATTCATTCATTCATTCATTCATTCATTCATTCATTCATTCATTCATTCATTCATTCATTCATTCATTTCATTCATTTCATTCATTTCATTCATTTCATTCATTTCATTCATTTCATTCATTTCATTCATTTCATTCATTTCATTCATTTCATTCATTTCATTCATTTCATTCATTTCATTCATTTCATTCATTTCATTCATTTCATTCATTTCATTCATTTCATTCATTTCATTCATTTCATTCATTTCATTCATTTCATTCATTTCATTCATTTCATTCATTTCATTCATTTCATTCATTTCATTCATTTCATTCATTTCATTCATTTCATTCATTTCATTCATTTCATTCATTTCATTCATTTGTTCGTTCGTTCGTTCGTTCGTTCGTTCGTTCCTTCGTTCGTTTCTTCGTTCGTTTCTTCGTTCCTTCATTCATTCATTCGTTCGTTCATTCATTCATTCGTTCATTCATTCATTCGTTCATTCATTCATTTATAGTTAACAGCAGCAGCCAAAGCTCTATAAACTTAGTTGTTAATTACATAATTAAGACTATCACAAAAACTATTGCCTAGTTTCCTTAAAATATTAAACATAAAGGTCAGCATCTGGAATAGCTTTCAAAACTGAGTTGAGTAGGTTGATTTCTCGAATAGTAGGGGCATTCTTACTTTTACGTTTGTTTGTTGTATACGAGCCCCCTTCAACTCTCCAACTACTTATCACAGTTCATGAGATACAGCCTGCTGACAGACACACTGATAGACAGACGGACGGAACAAGATCAGAACTAAAAAGAATCATCACCTTTTACAGAATATTTCTTTTCCTAATGCATTATCTTAACGCTATTTCTGCCTACATGTACCCGTAAATAATGGAAAAACTAATTGGTACTCACATTCAAACGAAAATTTGTATTGTTCCACTCAATTAGGGTTTCTGTATTTCTTTAATTAATTAAAAAGTTATTGCAATCAATACTCATACGATTTCCATATTATCAATTGTAAGCAGGTTTTTGTACCTCCAGTTTAATAAATTTCCAATGAAATATATGTCAATTAAAAGAACAAGAAAGTAGGTGAAAGAGACACACTTATATCAACCTGGAGCAGCATCCCTTTCACTCAAAGGAATTAAGTCCTGCTTTAATAAATGATAGGTCTACTGGTTTTGTTTCCTCGAAGTATAAAATGAGATGCGCCTTGCATTACATTCCACACAATTCATTTGTTTGTTCATCTGTAGACTGAAAAAATGAAGTTTATTTTCGGTAAGCATTTTTATTTTGCACATGCACTAATGTGTTTTTCAAACTTATGTTATCTACATTTATCACTAGCTCAATGATAACTAACTGTGATAAAATTACTTATAAATTTTAAATTATAATAAGGTCTTAGTTTGTTGCTGGTTTTATCGGGGTAATAGATTTGGAACCAGTGACTCTTCGGTGGAGATATGCTGCTGTTCACATGTTATTAGAATATTGACGTTTCTAAGTATAATTTTGTATCTACAGAAATAGCAGCGACCTGCGGTTTCACCTGCGTAGTTCCTATTCCCGTGGGAATAGGGGGATAAAATATGCCTATGTGTTATTCTGATGTTATAAGCTATATAACTGTAAAGTTTCTTCAAAATCCATTCAGTAGTTTTTGCGTGAAAGAGGAACAAACATCCATGCATCAATCCATCCAATCAGCCAGCAGCAGGCCGAAAGTTAACGTTATCCGCCCGAAGAGATAAAAATTCATTTTGACTTTGCCAATGCCCTTTTATTTATTGATATGAATTCCACCATGCAGCCCTCATGTTTCTGATGGCTTTGAGCCTGGCTCCTGAAATCCTCGCTGCGAGATGCATTTGCCCGTTTGTATTCGACCCCGTCTGTGGGGTGAACGGACAGACGTACAGCAACAAATGCAGGTACGTACTTGATAAGTACATAGATATAGCTGTTCCTTTTAATTACTTATAGTTCCTCATATAATTTTGAAAATAAAAAAATACGTCCTGACATCGATGTTTTCCATGACTCACAAGTTACATTCAAACATAAGCTGCTGAAATCATGTCATATTGATGATATAAAACCGTCCCCCTGAACAGTCCTTTTTTAAGTTTTTTATATTTTTTTAAGTTGTCTTATAATTTTACGAAAATGTTGTTAATAAGTACATTTCGTAACACCAAAAATGTAACAGTTTTTTTTAAATACTTTCCTTTGGTGTCGACTGATGATGAATTGATGTGCTCCGACCGTATTCGGTCATGGCGACCACTTCGACTTGTTATAAGGATTCGGCCAAAGGCCTTTTTTAAAAAAAGACTTTTTAATGAACTTGAAAAGATTTACTGAGAATTAATAATTTGGGCTCGATTAGAGGGCAAGTGTCGCGCGTGGATGTTAGATTCGAACTGACTGGAAGATTGCATAAAAATATGGCGAACTATCAGAAAATGCTGACAAGACATATTGTAATGAAGATGTGGGCACTATTATATACATTATATACATAGGTAATATATAACAGACTTTTAGTCAGCTTGGCGATGCCTGGTGCGCCTGAGTAGTGTAATGTAATGCCGGCTAATGTAGCCAATCTTTGCGGCAAACTCGCGCAGTGTGATCACGTGAGCACGCCGTTTACATAGACCACATAGTTGTAGTTAATGGCGGGTTGGTGGACGGGCTTTTAACTCATCGCGCTTAGCGTCGAGGTCAGACGAGTACTATGTAGCCTAAAACGAGTGTGTATATCACATTAGGCTACATTTCATTCGAATAAAGACGACAGGGCACCTCGTATTATATAGTCCATCAAGAACCAAGATAAAAAAAAAATAAACAATTCTCACGCCTTTTATCCCCGGAGGGTAGGGTACCTATTCCATTTCTTGATATACCCACTTTTCAAGAGATATTCTTTGGACCCCTAAACGTGATAGGTGGTGAGCCCATCGCCGCACCGGGTCTGCTTACACATTCCTCAGAATAAATTCTGGGACCTGCGGGTTTCTTCACGATGATATCCTTTACTTTTTTTAAAAAACTCATTGGCCAGGATTCGAACTCTAGCCTCACTCTTTATCATTATGTAAAGCGGGCTCTTTAACCACAAGGCTGTTTGTGCACACTTCTTTTTGTCGGAAATGTGCATCGCGTGTGGAGATTCTGTGTTATTGATGTAATTAGTTAGCTATTTCGTAGGTATTTTGACAGATTCGTCTACAGTTTCTGTGCACAACCCGCTCTAGTAACGCGCTAACCACTTTTTATATTTAAGGGTCTCAAAAATTGTAAAAAGCGAGGCTTAAGATTAAGCTATATTTCGTTCTTACAGACTTGACTGTGCTGGTGTACAGTTGAAGCATCGGGGCGCGTGCTCAGGGAGTTCTAAATGAGGGTCCATAGTAACCGATGACGAAGAAAACACACAACAAAAATGTTTACTTACATCATCTCTTAAAAAACGTTTCACAAAAAAGTGTTATTGTTTAATAAAATTTTATTGAACTTTATTAAAATTTTCCCTCTAAGAAGCGTTGTTGCGTATTTTTAACGTCCGAATAATGTAGGCAACATTATTCGGACGTTAAAAATACGCAACATAAGTACAACGAAACGTGCAGTAAAATAGGTATGTACTCTCATGTAAGTACCTATTTTACACCTTCCGTTGTATAAGGGCTATATCCGGCGGTTCTTATAATACATATACATATATTATGTATAAAAATTCCAACAAGGAGTTTCAAATTACCAGAATAAAGAAACTGAATGATCGAACCTCCTTGGAAGCGCTTTTGCTCAATACGTTTGTCTCACTTTAATACTAAAGAGAAAATAAAATGAAAAATGGAAAAATGTTAACTGTCACCGAACCCATGCTATGTGAAATAGACATTATGAAAGGTATTTTTAATAGGGTAAAAAGGTGATGAATGTTTTGCAAGGAACTTCGTAATTTCTTCATATCTCATCAGGCACATGGTCACCCTTTGGGTTCGGAAGTCTAAAGTCTATCAAATTATACCATCCATTCCTCGGTCGACAAAGATAAAAGTAGGTATAAGTTAAAATGGACATTACAAATAACGCCGGCGAGTGGCTATATTAATAAAAAAAATATTAGGTTTTGTGTAAAATAGCGTTTAGAAATATAACTTTGCAGTTGAACTTAAAATGCAAAACTTTATATACATACATAATCTCATCGTCATTATATCCCCGAGGGGGTAGGCAGAGGTATTCCATTTCTGGATATACCCACTTTTCACCACATATTCTTTGGACCCCCAAACGTGATAGGTGGTGAGCCCATCGCCGGACCGGGTCTGTTACACATGTCTCAGAATTCATTCTGGGAGCTGCAGGTTTCCTCACGATGTTATCCTTCACCGTCGAGCTAGTGATAAAAAATAAATCTATATAACTTATGGTCAGAGTGTCGTTTTAGGACTAGCACTCGGTTACGGGTTGATGATGATGATGATGATGATGACTCGGTACTGTTTGGCAATTCTCATTACGATTACGACATGAAAAATAAAATACTCACATCGTTCTTGTGGTCCTTTTTCATGGACCCGCCATGTCCTCCTCCGGTGCTCTGGACAGTATTCATCTTGATTTCACTGTTTCACACTCACTACAGTCTACAGTCTCAGAAAAGTTACTAGACTACGTTCCGACTACAGTCCGACTACATTCCGACTACATCAAAATGGACACATATCACTACTGTAGGCACTGTTTTATAAGTCCATTTTAAGTTTCACAGCACTTTAGGTTACATTTTTAATTATCTACGTTTTTCATTAATTGTTTTTTAATTATTTTCTTTTAGGTTTTTCTGTAAATGAATCACGGAAATATTTTACAGATAAGTAAAGATTTTGATTTATAAACTAACGTTGGTACGAGTACATAGTTATAAAAAAGCCTTTCACCCATCCGCTCAATAAGTAGGTAGTTTGACGGGCCTGTTGGCTCAGTTGGTAGTGACCCTGCCTTCTGAGTCAGAGGTGGCGGGTTCGATTCCGGCTTCGGGCCAACAATTGTGTGCATGAACATGTCTGTTGGCTTCGTGTCTGGTGTTTAATATTTAGTATGTATGTATGACTAAATAACAGTGAGTGAATTGTGTGCCACAAATTATTTTATTTATATAAGTATAACTAAGCCAAAATGCTAGTTTATTATAACATTGCCTATAAGGGTTTAAGTGTCGTAGTGTCGTTTGTCGGTGTCGTGTCGGACGTCGGACGGCCATTAGTCGGCCGTATCGAGGCCCGATCAGCCGCATCTGTGACAGACCGACAAATTGCTTGGCTTTGTTTCAGTTTTTATAGATGGAGGGGAGAATGAATGATGTTGGTATAGGACGACTTGGATTAGTATGTTTTTTCTTTTTTGAGCTTACGTTTTAGAGAAGGTAATTGATCCGAATTCCGCATATGGGTCGGAGGGCTTATTTAAATAAAAATCGAAAAATTAAGCCTCTACCTATCACAGGTTTTCGAAAAAGGGATAATATTTGTAATTTTTCATCTGAGAAAAAACAATGAAATAGTAAAATAAAAAATGTAGATCACATGTAATTGTCGACCGAGACGAAGCCGAGGTCTATAAACACGTGAACTGAGGCTTTCTTATTAATTTATTTCCCGAGGAGTTTACACTTTTTTTCAGGTCGACGGAGGCGGAAAGCGGCAACTTCGTTTACCGCAGCGGGCCGAAAGTTGACGCTTTCCGCCCGGAGAGATGAAAAGATATTTCTTAACCCCCGTAACAGAAATCAGACATAATAGTCTTTGATCGTTCGCGGATGCTGCTGTTATTTTGCAAATGCATTAAACAACACTTAACAGTAAATAAACAATTATTTCTAAAAAAACTCTCATCATCACTTCACTATCACTACATAGTATAAAACAAAGTCGCTTTCTCTGTCCCTATATCCCTATATCCCTATGTCCCTTTGTATGCTTAAAACTTCAAAACTACGCAACTGATTTATTTTGATGCGGTTTTTTTTAATGGATATAGTGATTCAAGAGGAAGGTTTTAGTGTTAGCATTGCACCCGTGCAAAGCCGGGGCGGGTCGCTAGTTTGAAATAAACTTTTGCAAGCTTTACTTGAAACTATTTCTTTCTGGTCCATTAGTAGTTGCTAATACAATCAGCTGTAATAAACAGCGAGACACGAAAAAGATTCATTGAATTCCTTCCAATTATAACCGATTCCAGTAACAAGAGTTCTCAATGTTTTACAAGTAACTTATTATATTGTACAATAAAAGTGAGGTCACACATACCTCACCCAAAGAGATTTAAATATAATAGGGCATAAATAAATAAATAAATAAATAAATAAATAAATAAATAAATTGTAGGACACAATTTACACACGGTTATTCAGTCCCAAACTAGGCAGAGCCTGTACTATGGGCACTAAACAACTGATAGACGTACTTAAATAAATATTAAACACACCCAGACACGAAGCCAACAGACATGTTCATGCACACAAATGTTGGCCCCGAGCGGGGATCGAACCCGCGACCTCCGACTCAGAAGGCAGGGTCACTACCAACTGAGCCAACAGGCCCGTCATAGAGGCATAGGGGGGGCATTGGATATTTTCATACAAAACTTTGAAGCCTAAGCGTCATGTCCTTATCATGTCAGTTAGTATGAACGCGAGCTGTCATTCGGTAGAAATTGTACTAGACTTATTCCACTTGGAATAACTTTTGACTTCAAATTTTCCTCGCTTTGTTCCCTCTATGCCTTATTATATTTTAATCTCTTTGACCTCACCCAATATGCAAAGCAAAGGTTGCGTGTGAGATTAAATTATTATACGTATAATAAGTAGCCTGAACTTGGCTTATATGTCATGGGACTTGGCTTGCATATTTGACTATTAATAATAGCTAACGATGGTAAAAACACGGTAAAATTTCACTCATATTTAGGGTTGACACTATTTAAACACCCACAAAAATAATAATATTTAAAATCACAAAACTTAAATCAACAAAGGCGTTTGTTACAGATAAAGAGATTAAAATATATTAGCCACAAAACGAATAAAATATAAAGCAAAAAATTATTACTAGTGGGCAAAAGTCTAGTGTGATTCGACCGAATGACAGCTCGCTTTCATACTGAAATGAAGCTTGAGATTCAAAGTTTTTGTATGAAAATATTCCCAATGCCCTATAATATTTTAATCTCTTTGGTTACAGACAATTTATCCGTCTAAGTACTTCCAAATTCTAACGATTTCATTAATATGTCTATAACTATGAAGGCAATAACATAACAAAATTCATAGCGTGTCTTCGGACAATAAATAAAATATCTCAAAACTGACAGTTATAAAGCGAGCGGCAGCCATGGCGGAGAAGCAACCGTATTAGCATAAACCAATTTGCGTGCCGCGACTGCTTTTGCACCAATCATCAACCCGTGACAGCTCACTGCTGGGCCAACCCAGGGCAAAATGCAAATAATAATAAATTGTTGGTCACAATTCACACACAAGTCCCAAACTAGGCCTGTACTATGGGTACTACATCACTAATAAACGACCAGACATGTTCATGCACACAAATGTTGGCCCAGATCGGGGATCGAACCCGCGACCTCCGACTCAGAAGGCAGGGTCACTGCCAACTGATCAAACAGGCCGTCAGTAGAATCCAACTAAAATTAGCTAACAGAATCTCATGTAAGCTCTTCTGATTGGTTTAATAAAATCATTAAGCTTCTCAACAACCAATCAGAAAAGTTAATGAGATTGATATTCTGTCAGTTAATTTTAGTTTGATTTGCCTTTCGGAAAACGGGAGAAAGAGTATTCCCTCGCTATAAGGAAGTATGACCCCATCGGGGGCTAGAGATGAAAAATCATATGAAATGAATTTTTCATTTCTTCAGGCGGAAAGTGGCAAATTTCGGGTAGGTGAGCTAAACGAAGTTGATGTTTTCCGCCTCCGTCGAAAAGAAAGAAAGTTTACACACCTCGGGAAGTAAATTTCTTATTTACTTCCCGAGCCTCAGATCACATGTTTGTAGACCTCGGCTTCGCCACGGTCAATAATTACATGTGATATCTTATTTTGCTTCCCTAGATGTGTAATACACTATTCATACTTTGCACCTGGTGCTTCCCTTCCCCTAGCATGCCACTTATGAAAGGTAAAAAAAATATATTAATCGCTCTTATAATCAATTAAATTGCACGGCACTTTTCATAATTTCAGTTGATTGTGAAATTACATAATCTATACATGTAATAAAACTGTAACGAGGCCGTTTCTGTATATTAAATATTTTTGAAGCTGTAAATTTTAGTTGTCTGTCTGTCTGTCCGGTTTTCTGTCTGGATTTTGATGAAATTTGGTGAGTAACTGGGTCAACATATAGAGTTATTTTTACATCGGGAGAATGTCTCATTCCCACGGCAAAATTAAAAAACTGGGTAAAAGAGAAATACGTAGGTATACTACTCCGAAACGATAACACCTACATTCTATTATAAGACACCTTTATACCATATTTTCAAGTTACTAGATCCTAAAAACTTGAAAATATTATGGTGAAAATAACCACTATGAAGGGATTTTCGGAAATTCCCACGGGAACGGAAATAAACTGGATCAGCGTGGGCAACGAAGCTGGACACCCGCTAGTATGAATTTTGAAAAGTAGCAATAATACCCATCCCTAGTGATCATCTAACTGTTACAATTTGTCAAGACGCCTGATACAAACAACAACAAAACATCTGATATGGCAAGACTTCCATTACGAGTGAACACAACGAACGAGGACCTACGTTAACATAACTTTTAACGTAACGTCTACCTAATTAACGTAACGGAGGTTTTCTCGCAACGCGACATTTTCACGAAATAAGCCACGGACCTGTCTCTAGCTAAGCACCATTGCAAACGAAATTGAGACGTCAATTGTTATAAATAGAGTCTAATATAGGATGGAGCGTGTCGTTCGTAGAAAATCAGTTGGAAATGAACTATGTACAGCATGTCTCGAGAAATAAAAAGGACAGTTAGAAATTGTATCTTTAGTTTTATGGTTTCTACAGCACTCAGCTACTTTTTGAAAACTTTTCAATGTATTATTATATTTGGTCGGTTTTTTTTAGGGTTCGGTACCCAAAGGGTACCAACTGAACTTTATTACTATGCCTCCACTGTCCGTCCGGCTATCTGTCTGTCGGTGGATTGTATCTCATAGACCATAACACTTAGACAATTGAATTTATACAATGTGTAATTCTATTGCGGCTATAAAAACAAATAATATTAAAAGAAATCTGATTTTTTTCTCTTCTTTTATTATACGGTGGTACAGAACTCGCACTTGGATAGATTTTTTAAAGTGCTTGTTATAAAATTGACCATCCTGTGATGTCGCGTCGCATTGAGAAAGGTCAAACATGATTGGACTAAAATGGCGGAATGGCCTTTCTGCAATGTATTTTTATGTCGCGCATAAGTTAGCTTATTTCATTGACACATTTTCAAGAGAGAGATGTAGTTAGATTAGATACGTCTTTTTCTCAGCCAAAGGACGTCGCCTCTAAAATTCTAAATATAGGTAAATCTAAAACTATAAATCAAGACAAATATAAAAAACAACAGATAAAAATATTTATACTAAAATACGTAGGTATTGCGTGGAGTGGACCTTTAATCGTAGAAATTGACACTACTTAATCTACATTAAATCGATTAATGGAAGCTTTTTGGCGGGAATCCGAAAAGATATGTAATTTTTATTGTATTTTCAATTTTTTGTAAATAAATAACAATAGTAAGAAAATATAAATTTATTGTGTTTTATTTTACCATGTTTTTCCCTTATAGGTATACCTGTATCATGTGAAATTTAATCAAATTCAAGAAAAAGTAATTTTGAAAAATCATTCTAATATTAAAAAATCGATTCCATTTCCTTTTCAAACTTACTCGATACTTTAGAAAAATAGATTGGGTTGGATTTCATAAGGGCACCTCACTCCAAAATTGTCAACAGTGAACTGTCACCCAACCCATGCGATTCGAAATGGAATAAGCCAAGAGATTAAAATATAATAGGGGGCATTTCGAATATTTTCATACAACACTTTGAAGCTCAAGCGTCATGCCAGTTAGTGTGAACGCGAGCTGTCATTCGGTCGAAATTGTACTAGACTTATTCCAATTGGAATAACTTTTCGGCTTCAAATTTTCCTCGCTTTGTCCCTTCTATGCCCTATTATATTTTAATCTCTTTGGGAATAAGAATGTACTTGTTACTTCAATGGATTCTCCTGTCAGAAACACTCGTGGCTTCATCTATAAATTCACTATTGTTTTCACAAGATTATCGGTGCTTTCATTCAAGGTGCCTCGGCAATAGATAAGAGTTGACGCGGGGGAGGATGGAGACTTATGGATGGATGAGGGGGTTCTAATCCTTTGACAGTCTCAAGTCCAACTGCGACCATTTGAGCATCTGTGAATAAGCTCTTTTGTTTATCTTTCTAAGCGAAAATTAAAAAAGTATGTATTTATTTTAAAATATTTTTACTTTCGATATAGAATAAGGCGGGGGTCAAACTATTAGGTTTGAAAAAGCAGCTTACATACTCTGGTTTATTCGATGAGATAGTGGACTCGATTCTGTAAACCACCTAAAATTCCTAATTTTAAGTTAGCTCTATTCTTTTCCACCGCTATGGAAAGGAAAGGGACAGAAATAAGCACCATATTTATTTACAACGTCACAAATGTCAAAATAACAAAATTAAACCTTATGGACGCATTCCAATACACGTTTTTAGCAATTTTAGCAACGATGTAAGGAGGTCATGGATAAAAGTGACAGATAAGACATCAAATTAGTCTTAGTCTATTTAGGTTTTCACATGTTTGACATTACTCTATAATCTTTGGTTTGTTTCTGTCCTTTCTCTTCCGTATTCTATAAAGAAGGATAGGCTAACTTAAAATTAGGAATTTTAGGTGGTTTGCAGAATCGAGTCCATTATCTTAGTCGACAACTACATATATATCTTTCTCGTAGATTTAGTATAGAAAAAAGTAAAATGGCACTACAATTCCCTGTTGGAGAAAGTCAAAACGGAGAAAGTCGGTGGAAAATGCATATTTTCTTAACTGCTTGGAGTTTGAATACCTAACCTCAAATATATTGAGCAGTAATTCAAATGTGACCTAAAAATAGCAATTGTTCAAGTTTTGTCCATCACACACGGCAATACGTACTACCTTGGTATATGTCGCTATTTATATAATCTAATCTCTCAGTTTCATCCATCCTAAGGTTGTCTGGAAGAGATTGCTAAAAGCGATAAGACCGCCCATTGTACTTTCGTTAATGTTGGTATCCATATTGTGTTGTTTTTGGTGTACAATAAAGAGTTATTGTATTGTATTGTATTGTATTATAGCGCAAAAGTAATTTCTACCAGCAGCTCGTCGCTGGAGATGGACTGCTGTTTACATTTAGCCAATCTTCATGGACGAGTTTAGAGTGCCTTGTTATTTTCTAAGTATACTTTTTGTACCTACAGAAAATAAATGAAGTATGATTGTGTGAATGCATGGAAAAGAAAAAAGTAAAGCACAAGAAGCAATTCTCGCCAAGGCCCCGAATCTATAAAATAAACCGTCACGCCATCCACGCGAAGTTCTCATGCATACTCAACTAGATTACTTCACTACATAGTGGCGACATCTATATTTTAAAGATAAGTTATTTGACTGACAGATCCATCAACTCACAATCTCAACCATTTGATGAAAACACATATTTTTTCACACGATTATACATGTGAAATTTTACAGGCAAAATATTTTTTAACACTTGAAAAAAGAAGGAGGTTTTTCAATTCGACCGTATAATATATTGGTGATGTATCAACGCACAACCTAAGCCACTGGGTCTAGAGACTTGAAATTTTGCACATGGACAGCTTATACAGTATCATCATCATCAGCCTATATTAGTCCATTGCTGGACATAGGCCTCCCCTAATGAGCGGCATAGCGCCCTGTCTTCGGCTCGACGCATCCAGCATCTGCCTGCAGCCTTTCGCAGATCGTCATCCCATCTGGAGGGCGCCCTACACTACGTTTGCCGAGTCGCGGTCTCCACTCCAGAACACGTTTACCCCAACAACCGTCGGGCCCACTGCCACTTCAGCTTGCTAATTCTTTGAGCTATGTCGATAACTTTGGTTTTCTGTCATACAGTATAGGCATCCACTAAGAAAGGACTTTTCAAAAAAAAAGCGAAGCCGCGGTTAAAAGCCAGTTAAAGCATAAAGGATTACTTTATGTAGAAAGTAGGTTTAAACTTTCGACCTAGGCGTAACTTGAAGACCGCAAAACTGGGTTTATAAGTGCGGTGTAACTTGGAGCAAGTTTGTCGCGGTTAGGTCCTTAAGGCACAAGCGGAAGCGATTTCAACGTAAGATTTGTGGCACAAAGAAGTAACTTATCATGCAGTATGAACGTTCCTTTGAGAGAAAAAAAAATCGGTTGTCTGTAAAGTTGGTTTACTGACGATAGTTGAACGTGACAACGTCATAAGAAAATACTGATGGAATGGATTGTGCCTCTTTGTCGCTCGTTGCGCGCTCTCGCTTACACTGGAACGACGCATACGTCACACTTTTTCGGGAATGCCGCCGGCTCCATCAATTTATAAGACGTTGTCACGTCAAAAAAGAAACTTACTTACTAGGTACTAGTTATTTAATTTTATTTTTTTATTTAACAACTTTACCAAGAAATTTTTAGACATGACAAACTCAACCATCCATGGGAAACGTGAAATCGAAAGGAGGTAAGTTACAACACTCGTATGTTTCTGTAAAATGTTTTGACTTTAATCATGACTAAATTTAATTTGGCAGGTCGATAGGTAGTAACTTTTTATCCCAAAGTAACAAAGTTCCTAGGAGACGTGAAATCTAAAGTTGCACCCGCGTAGTTTTCGTTCCCGTGGGAATACTGGAATAAAATATAGCCTATGTTACTTAGTGATAAGGCATCTTTCCATTGGTGAAGGAATTTTTAAAACCGGTCTATTAGTTTTTGAGGAATAACCTCAAAAACTAATGGACCGGTTACAAATATACAAAAATAGAAATCTTTCCTGTTTTAAGTGTAGATGTAGATTTATACTCCCTTCCTCTCATACCTTATCCCACAGTGCTTGCCGTGATACTATAAAATGTACGCAGCTATAAACAAGAGTTCCTTTCGTTATTGTTATCGTTACGTTTTATAACGGTTAATAAGATTGCGGGTGGCACGGTCAAATATATCTTTACGAATATTTTAATTTGTAGTGGATAGGCTCTAAAACTGTGGACTGATTTTAAAAATTATGTCACCATTGGAAAGCTACATTATCACTGAGTAACATAAGCTATGTTTTATTACCGTATTCTCACGGGAACGGGAACTAAGCAAACTATACTTTTCTGCGATTTTATTCCGTCAGTCCCTTTCAAGATGGAAAATGAAGGCCTATGTAGCTCCCACAAAAAAAAGGTTTCCATTTTTTAAAAATTTCTTTGAATCTGTCCACTAGTAACCTATTCATTATAAGCAAAGATATTTAAAAAACGAATCTTTGCTCATAATTATATAGGGGTAAATTTGTTATCATGAGGAATGGTAATGGTACTTATAAATATACTAGGTCTTTTCTCTATAGCTATAAACTAGTTTTACAACAATTTATTTATTATTTATTTGTTCCATAGGTATAACTTATTCTATTGTACAAATAATATTTTCAGCAAACTGCATGACAGTTTGTTGCCGAAATCTGCGCTCAATACATGCAATAATTTTTTACAGAAACGGTAGTTATAAGATAGTTATACAATGTTAGTTAAAGATGACTATCTCTTCAAGTACTTATATATTGTTAGATGAACACAACGAGATTTTAATTAATTCGTCTGTAAAAATATTCCTTTTTGTTTCTGTTTCATGTAAAAATTTAAACAAAGCTCTCTTATAGCAAAACATGCCCTTCATTGTAACATTCATCAATGAACAAGGCGAGCATTTCCATTTTATTTTATAATTAACTGAAAATACAACCGCACGAAAACCTTTTATTACAACAGCGCACGCAACACTATTATACTCTCAGCCTCGAACACCCCAAATCATAATTAAAGATG
Source organism: Ethmia dodecea (assembly GCA_963855545.1). Lineage (NCBI taxonomy): Eukaryota > Metazoa > Arthropoda > Insecta > Lepidoptera > Depressariidae > Ethmia > Ethmia dodecea. The sequence continues at coordinate 12,939,811 of OY979458.1, forward strand.
ATTTACTTTTCTACATTTTAAAAAACCGACTGCGATTTTCATTTGTTTTATTATCATACCTGCCTTGATTTTTTTTGGAATTTTCCAAAATCAAATTTTCAAACAGCAAGCTTTTGTTTTGAAACTCCAACATTTTTGGTAAGGCTTTTATTTTTTTGCAAATTTTATTAAATTCACAAACGGAACACATTCATTCGAAACACTAAAAACGTCTTTAAATCAACCACTAAAAGTCGAAACTCATTCGTGTCTCACGGCGCGTGGGCGCTGGCCACCTGTAGATTCCAAATTCGATATTTTTATTTTAAATTTTGAAAAGCAAAGGCGAAGTTTTGGCTGTGCAGTTGAGATTAGTTTAGGTTTTAGGGGAAGATGAGATTTGAATTGGAAATTGAGGGAGGGAGGCGCGGGCGCTCCGCGCGGTGTCGCGAACACTACTGAGGTCTGAGCCTTGCCCAGTATCTGCAGGATAACCGTCTCCCGGACTCCGGACTAGCTGCCTGATTCCGGATTTATGTCCGAACAAATCCGGACGGTGATTGGGTGCTCCGAGCGGTTTAATTTTTGACGCGTCCGCCGAGTGTGAAATCGTTGATTTATTAGCCTCCTAGTAATTTCTATGGTTCGTAGCGCTTCGGATTCTTTATATTAGCAATGATTGATTGTTTTCCAAGGACATGGGAAATAACCAGAGGCATTGTCAACATTAAATACCTATTTACATAAATATATTTTCTCTTTTCTATCTATAACTGTCGCCTGCGGTATTTCCGGACCGATACGACCTCAAAGGCAACGCACTTGTGACTCTCGAGTTGCAGGTGTCCATGGGCGACGGTAGTCACTTACCATCAGGTGACCCGTCTGTTCGTTTGCCCCCTATACTTACTATAAAAAAAAGATGCCAAGCCAAACCCTTAAAAATGGCGACCATCTGAAAACCGTAAATCTAAAACCTGATAACTTACAAACACACACTCGAAAGACATAACCTTTCTTCCGGCGCAGTCGGGTAAAATCAAGAAGCCGGCAGCGATTTTCCTGTACCTGCAAAATTCACAATTTCTCCGAACGATCGGAAAGCAAAGAATTCAATATGTAACCGTTCGGTATTTACCGACTGACAGAGCGAGTCGTGCATCGGAAACGATTACAATGATTGCAGGAGCCGATTTAGTTGATACGAGACATAAGATATTAAAGAATACGTAGAGACCTATAACTTACTAGATTTATAGGTTATAGGCCCGCGGCTTCGATCGCGTACGTTTATTTCACCCCCTTAGGGGTTGAATTTTGCAAAATCCTTTCTTAGTGGATGCCTACACTGTATAAGCTATCTACGTGCAAAATTTCAAGGCTCTTGACCCAGCGGTTTAGGCTGTTCGTTGATACATCACCAATCAGCCAGTCAGTTTATTATTTTATAAATAAATTGCCTATACTAATATTATAAAGAGGAAAGATTTGTATCTTTGTTACGAATAAACTCAAAAATTACAGGACCGATTTTAAAAATTCTTTCACCGATGGATTCTACTCGTAGAATATCCCTGACTGACACAGGATATATTTTATTCCCGAATTCCCACGGGAACGGGAACTACGCGGGTAAAACCGCGTAGAACTGCTGGTAATAAATAAACTGGACAAGTGCGGGTCCCACACGAAGGGTTCAGTACCGTAAATTAAATAACTCTAGTAAAAAAAACGACTTCAACTTACATGGTTTTCTCATGGATGCCATTGTCAGAACTGGACCAAATAATGGGACTACACGAGAAGCACCAGTTTTCAAATAGAAAAAGAATCATCCAAATCGGTTCACCCAGTCGAAAGTTCTGAGGTAACAAACATAAAAAAACACAGTCGCATTGATAATCTCCTTTTTTGAAGTCAGTTGAAAAATACTTTCATTGTATGGCTAAACAGCTCATATCGTGTTAAGAATTAAAATTGAAATGTATGAGTTCTTGGCCTGTGTTGCCGATTCGATCAGCTCGGATCATTTTGTATTTAAAAGTCTTATTTAATTTTACAAACCAGTATTGCTAAATATACTTAATATTTTCACTAAAACACACACGCACACACAATTTAGCTGCATTTGTATGTTTCCATTCCGACAACTATATCGAATTAATTATAGATTTAAAAAAAAGAACAGAGTGTGTCGTAAATACACAAGATTGGTGTGAAACTTTTGTTTACCCCCACCAATTTTTGTCACACAAAAAGGCTGCAGATCAGAATTTTGAAGCCTTTGGAAGCATGAAAAGATTCACTACAATAAGAAGCATTCAAGGTCATTAACTCGTCGGTGGAGATGGGCTGCTGTTTACATTTAGCCAATCTTCATGGAAGAATTTAGTGTGTCTTGTTATTGACGTTTCAAAGTGTATTTTAAATACCTACTGAAATAAATGAATTTTAAATTTGATTTAAAAAATGGAACACGTTTGGCGTGGAGTGTAACTTCTATCTTTTCTTCTACCTTAAGTTTCTTGCTGGTTCTTCTCGGGGTACTGCATTTGGAACCAGCTACTCGTCGGTGGGGATGGGCTGCTGTTTACATCTTCATGAGTCTAGAGTACCTTGTTATTAGACTACTGACGTTTCAAAGTTAAATTCTCACGCCTTTCATCCCCGAAGAGGTAGGCAGAGGTATTCCGTTTCTGGATATACCCACATTTCACGAGATACATTGGACCCCTAAACGTAATAGGTGGAGAGCCCATCGCCGGACCGGCTCTATTTACTGCAGTGATAGCCTTTACGGTTAAAGAACAGGCCGAAAATCAGTGAGGCTCGGGTTCGAATCCTGGCATGTACCAATGAGTTTTTCAAAAACTTACATATTTATCACCAGCTCGACGGTGAAGGAAAACATCGTGAGGAAACCCGCAGGTCTCAGAATTAATTCTGAGACATGTGTAAATAGACCCGGAAGTTTAATTCCTACAAAAATAAATACATGTGCGTCATTCATTTTCATCTTTTATATCCATCATCCTATTCCGAGACTCCTAAATCGTAATACAAGGCAGAGAGTCAACACTATCAGGTAAATAAGACTAATGTACGGCACCGTCCACAAATGGACGACGAGCGTAGTTTGAAATACGGTCTTGACTAGCTCTAAACATAGGTAACAGATTAATATAATTTTCGTATACATAGCATTTCGTATACGTAGTAGATAGCGGTCTATACCCCTTCGTCGTGTTATGTCGGATACCTTTGGTCAACATAACGGCTTAGGGGGCGTATTGACGGACGCGTTTTCTAATCACGCGGATTCAACGAGTTATTCCACAGGTTATTGCAATTTGGGTTCTATTCTAATTACATAAAACTTATTCCAATTTTTAATGCACAGCAAACGTGCAGCCACCACGCACAATATTATGAAAAGATTTTAAAATAAGTTTTATGTAATTATAATAGAACCTAAATTGCAATGACCTGTGGTGCTGAATCCTCGCGAATAGAAAACGCGCCCGCCGGTACACTCCCTTAGTGTAGTGACACACCTGCGGAACTTACGCCGCGGAACTTTCGGTGAACAACATACATTGACGTTTCACTTTAAAGATAAATGGATCTGCCCCGCGTCAACCGTAATGTATGTTGTTCACCGAAAGTTCCGCGGCGTAAGTTCCGCAGGTGTGTTCATGTGCTTAGGTCCCAGTCACATCTCTACGCTAAGACTATAAGGCGACAGCAATGCGGGTGTGGTATTACCTTTAGCCTTTTGGTGGGCGTCGCGGCACCGGAAATACGTCATTACGGCACAATAGTGGCGGAAGTTGCGCCTCACTGGTAGGCGAAGGCCTCCGCGAGGACAGCGGGGCAAATATGATAGCTTGTAAAAAGGGGTCATTAGGTTACACTATTTTTGGGTTGGAATTGTTTTCACTAGCTCGACGGTGAAGGAAGCATTCAGTTAAATCTAATATATATAAGGGTGTGAGGCATGTATAACAGACCCGTTCCGACGATGGACTCACCACTTATCACGTTTAGGGGTCGAATATTCTCGAGAAAAACTGGGTATTTCCAGAAATGGAATACTTCTTCCTATTTTTAGTTTTAAGAGGTCAAACATTAGTGTCCGACCGAAAGTTCGGTTTCGGTTTCGGCCAAAATTGGCAAACAGAAACTGATTTCGGAAGTTGTCGTGCACGCTCGCCTAACTTCGTTTCTCGCGGCAACGCTTTGGCGGAAGCTGTCGCCAAATGGATCAAGTCAGTGTTTTAAGGAATATAATTTATTTATTTATTTTAGAATATAGTTATTAATTTGCCATTTATGGTGCTTTTATAGTTAGTTCTGTGTAGTACCACTAGATGTCGCTACAACTGCATACGAAAATATTTCAACATTTATAGCTCCCTCGGGACGGCTGTCGATTTTGAACAAACGGATCTGTGACTAGCTACTAGATAACAAAGAACTCTATAATAAATATATAATAATATAATCTCACGCCTTTTTTGTCCCCGAGGGGGTAGGCAGAGGTATTCCATTACTGGATATACCCACATTTCACGAGATATATTGGACCCCTAAACGTGATAGGTGGTGAGCCCATCGCCGGACCGGGTCTGTTTACACATGTCTCAGAATTAATTCTGAGACCTGCGGGTTTTCCTCACGATGTTTTCCTTCACCGTCGAGATAGTGATAAATATGTACGTAAGTTTTTGAAAAACTCATTGGTACATGCCAGGATTCGAACCCGAGCCTCACTGATTTTCGGCCGGCTCTTTCGTCCGGGCTATCACTGCTCTATAAAAGAGTAAAAAACCAACTTCAACTTATATGACCATTGTCAGAACTGGACCAATAAAAAAAAAACATCAAAATCGGTTCACCTACTCGAAAGTTCTAAGGCAACAAACATAAAAAAAACATACAGTCGAATTGAGATCCTCCTCTTTTTTTGAAGTCGGTTGAAAACCAAAAATTGTTCCATGACGATGGTCGAACAAGTGATTTTACATTTAAAAAGAGTTTCTTTGTTACAATTCTTCGTAGTTTGCAAAAGCCACTATATCTTTCCGCTGCGCTTTCTGGAGTGAAAGACGAGATGTGGCCGGATACAAGTGGATACTGCCGGCGCAAACCGGATGGAACTGGATATGTACGGCTTTATGCGGATGCGGGAAGTGCGCCTGACGTACCTGCTATACGTTTTTATTTAAAAAGTTGCTGTTCTACGTGGTTTCACTCGCTAAGTTCCCTTTAAAATACGAGGATAAAATATAGCCTTTGTTACTCCTGATATGTAGCTGTCAATTGGTAAAAGAATGTTTAAAATCGGTTTAGTAGTTTTGGAACCTATTCAATACAAACAAACAAAACTTTCCTCATTATAATATTAGTAAAGACTATAGATGCGTTTCGTTGCAGTATATCAATATAAACTTTGAACTCGGCAAAATATCAATTCAATTCAATTCAATTCGTTTATTCATAATAAAAATTACATGTCATGTTTATAATTCTATCGGAAATGTCAGACTGTATATATTGAGAATTAATTTATACAATTGCAAGTTATGTCAAGTGTTTTACACAAGTCAATCATATTATAATAATATGTCATAAGTACAACCATTTATTTTTCTACGCGGATGAGTCAGTGAGCGAGAAAGTTTTTGTTGTGAGCGTTGTCTAGGAATTCACCAACCGTATAACAGGCCGCATTCATAAGGAGGTTTTTTAATCTTTCTGTAAAGGTGTGTAAGCTAGGCGCATCTGTGACGCTGGGCGGGAGCGTGTTGTAGATGGCGGGCCCAGCAGCGTGCAGGCAGCGGTCAGATCGTGCGAGCCGGCGTGGTTGAGGCAGTAGCTTGTGCTGGTAACGGGTGTTCCTGCCGTGCATATCACCCCTCGTAGGGAATTGATCTAAATTTTTTCTTACATATTTTGCAACTTCAAATATGTACAGACATGGTAATGTTAGTATTTTATGTTCTTTGAACAGTTCTCTCGCCGGGTGGTCCCAATCGACGCCCGCAACAATTCGCACCGCTCGTTTTTGGGCTCTGAATACTCTGTCACGATCGGCCGCCATCCCCCACAAGTAAACACCGTAGGCCATTATGGAATTGAAATAGCCATAGTACGCCTTTTTAACGTTATTTAGGTGTAGGCTGGGTCGCAGTCTACTTAGTGCGAAACTCGCGGATGCAAGCTTGTTGCAGGTAGCATCAATATGGGCATTCCAGGTGAGTCCTGAGTCTATCGTAAAACCGAGATACTTGACTTGGTTCACCTGTGGCACAGGGAGCTGATTGCAGGTGATATCGAGATCCGGATACTTTTTCCCGCGTAGGCTAAAATGGACAATGTTTGTCTTTTCGACATTTAATACCATACCGTTAGCTTTAAACCAAGATGCGATGTGGTTCATGACATGGTTTAATTTAGTTTTTAGTTGCTCGTAGCTGGTAGCTGACACGATTGCACAAGTGTCGTCAGCAAACATTATAATGTCGGCATCTTGTGTCGCAGTAGTGACGTCATTCATAAGGATCAAGAATAGATTATTACCCATTACTGATCCCTGTGGAACAGCACAGTCACCTGTTGGCAAGAGGCTGGACCTCGCGTTGCCTATTGAAGTTAGTTGTTTGCGGTTTTCAAGAAATGAAGCTAAAGTGCGGTGGAAGTCGCCAGTTATTCCATAGAAGTTAAGTTTCTGTAGTAGTAGACGGTGGTCAACAAGTTCAAAAGCGCGCGATAGGTCACAGAATATAGCCGCGACATGTCGCGCATCATCCAAGTGACCTATTACCTTTTCTACTACGTCACGTGCTGCGTCCACAGTGGATCGTCCCGATTGATAGGCATATTGTTTTTTGTTTAACAAATTATTTTGGCAGAAAAATGACATTAGTCTATTACTCATCAGGTTTTCGAAGACCTTAGAAATTATTGGAGTCAGTGAGATGGGTCTATAGTTCTTAAGTAAATTCATATCGCCTTTGCCTTTGTAGACGGGTTGTATTCGAATGTGTTTTAGAAAATCAGGATAGACACCTTCGATAACACAATTGTTAAAAAGATCGCAAAATATACCTGCCAGGAATGGTGGAAGGTAGTCAAATAGCCTGGTAGACATGTCGTTAATGTCTTTCGACTCTTTACGTTTAATTTTTTTTACTGTTAGAAATAGTTCGCTTACCAAAAATGGGTCGAAGTGAAATCGAGTAGGTTGTTCAATCTTATACATTGATAAGTAGGTAAGGGCATCTGCGATGTTTGGAGTAGCGTGCGAGTTGGTGTTTGCACTTATGTAAAACTGGTTGAGTGCATCAGCTGTTGCGGCGGCACGAGACGCGTCGCATTTGCCGGTCGCCTGCCTTACCAGTACATCGAGAGCATCGCTCTTGTCATCACGCCTACCTGTTTCGGATGCAATTACTCGCCACATACTGCGACACACATTTTTAGAATTTACGATCGACTCATTAATGAAGTGTTTACGGGATTTACATAATTCAGAAGAGTATTCATTTTCGAGTTGAAGTATAGTTCCCTGTTCATTATTGTTAAAGTTGGTAGGGTCGTTGTTTTGTGATATTTTTAGTTTAGTTTCGTGTAGTAACATACGAATGCGGGCTGCTCGCTCACTAACCCATGTATTACAGTAGTTGCGTAGTGGATAAGTTCTTAAAGGAAAGTTTGAGTCATATAAATTTCTTAAAACAGTTATCAATTTGTCAAGAATTAGGTTAGGACTAATTTTATTCGTCAGTATAGAATTCCAGTCGTATAAATGTAAACTTAGGCAAAAGTTATCAATATTGTACTTGGAAAATAAGCGTTTAGTTATAATTTGATTTTGTATATATGAATTACATTTAAATGTTACTATAACACACAGGTGATCGGATATGTGCATATCAACGCATGTTACACTTGACACCTCAGTATTTGTTAGGTTGGTGTGGGCATGATCTAGGCATGTTTTAGTAGTTTTCGAAATTCTAGTCGGAAAGTTGGCTATTGACCTATCTATCAAAATAGAACATTCAGGAAATTTTATTAAAATTCCCTGAAACTTTCATTAAAGTCTTTTGATTTTGGAGTATGTATATTTGAAACAAAATTTCAGTCTGACATACAAATATTCTAAGAACGATTATATAATATCCAGTAATACCTCTGCCTATCTCCTCGGGGATAAAAGGCGTAAGATTTTTTTCTTTTATAAAAATTTATTAATTTTACTAGGTAGTAAAATACCTCTATTATTTCAATTCAAAATATTGATTACTATTAGTAACAAGAAAAATATGAATCCATTTTGTTACTTCAAACGAATATGGAACAAAAGTCAACTTGGTTACTGCAGACATTGCGGGAGCTGTGAAAGCTCTCGACTGAGAACATTTCCGCTAATGAAGTAATTCCTAGCCTCCAACGATCTCACCAGCTTTCCACATACCAGAATTAAGTTACGTCTATCTTTAACGGGAGCGTGTATTTTAAACCGACTACAAATAAATATAATAATAATAATATAATATAATCTCACGCCTTTTATCCCCGAGGGGGTAGGCAGAGGTATTCCATTACTGGATATGGGTGTATCCAGTAATGGAATACCTCTGCCTACCCCCTCGGGGATGAAAGGCGTGAGATTATTTATTTTATTTATTTTTACCTTTCAGACTAACATACATATATAAATAGCGGGTGCCTCGCGGATCCTGCTGGTTCCCGTTCCCGTGGGAAAAAGAAAAACAAAAAACTCACGAGGGGGATTCAGGGGTTTCTAGAAATACCCACTTTTCACGAGAATATTCGACCCCTAAACGTGATAGGTGGTGAGCCCATCGCCGGTCCGGGTCTGTTTACACATGTCTCAGAATTAATTAATTCTGAGACCTGCGGGTTTCCTCACGATGTTTTCCGTCACCGTCGAGCTAGTGATAAATATGTACGTAAGTTTTTGAAAAACTCATTGGTACATGCCAGGATTCGAACCCGAGCCTCACTGATTTTCGGTCGGCTCTTTAATCGTTCGGGCTGTCACTGCAAATAGATATAAAGAGTAAAAAAACCGACTTCAATCTTCAACTTATATTATGGTTTTCTCATTGATGCCGTTGTCAGAACTGGACGAAATTAAAATGGGACCAATCTGAAAGCACCAGCTTTTAAATAATGAAAATGAAAATGTATTTATTTCTGTAGGTAATTGCTAATTACACTTAGAAAAGTCAATCGTCTAATATTATGGCACTTTGAACTTGTCTATGAAGATTGGCTAAATGTTAACAGCAGCCCATCTACGAGTTGCTGGTTCCAAATGCAGTACCCCGAAAAGAACCAGCAACAAACTCAAGGGCAGCTCTTTAAAATAAAAAAAAAGACGTGTGGCACTCGGGGACTGCCGCGGTAAAGCTATTGCATAGCATTTTGTATCAACAAGACTGCCGAAAACAAACGACGTTAGACAATGCACGGCCTTCAAGCCACACCTCCGTGCCCGTCGGAGTGGGGAGAGTGAGGTTTTTTTTCGTTACGGAATTTCTGGATTCGGTCCCCGCGCTCAAGGCCCTCGATAGAAGCTATGTCGAAAGTTCTAAGGTAACAAACATAAAAAAAAATACAGATGAATTGAAAACCTCCTTTTTGAAGTCGGTTAAAAATAGAACCCTAGAGAATAAAAAAGCTGGCACGTACATAACACACAAGCATGTTATTTGTGTAGCGTCTGTAAAATATACACATAACCCACCCAACTAACGCATTTTTTTTTAAATAATAATAATATAATATAATCTCACGCCTTTTTTTCATCCCTCTTTAAATAAGCACTGACTTGAAATAAGTATTATATAAATTTTCAGTGGGCTGCCGTGCTAACGTTCAAAGGCGAAAATGCGCTTTTGCACTCAGATTTCTAATGACAAACAGAATCATTCCGAGCTTGTGAGTTGACAACAATATTACGCCCTTTCTATGAAGGGATAGGTACAGATATCCCATTCCCTTTGACAAAAAGACGAAGGCAAAGCCGCAGCAGGAGCCTATAGCAAAGATATAAGCAATAAGCAACAAAGTGTCTTGCTCAAAGAGGCTTTATATTGGATTCGGCCAAGCGTGAGCCGTTAGACACACAGAGCGCCACTGGTTTATCTCCCTCGCACTTGTATTTCTGTCTTCCTTGCACTTGTATTAGTTATATTACACTGTTTACTGTGTATACAGGGTGTAACTATATCTAAGATAAAAATACGTTGACTTTTGCGAGTAAAATATTTTTTTTGTCATGAAACATTTCAAAAAATTTGCTTCGTTTTTCAGTAAGTAAGTAATAGCCCTAAGGTTAGTGAATCCGCCTTTCATACGTGAGGTTCGGGTTCGAATTGTGCTTAGCGTATTGTAACAACCAATGAGTTTTTTAAAAACTTACGTAAGTACATATTTATCACCCACTCGACGGTGAAGGAAAACATCGTGAGAAAAACCCGCAGGCACCAGAGTTGATTCTGAAACTCCCAAACCGGTTGGAACCGAAAATATCGATAAAGTGACATTGAATACTTATAGCGACCCCCTTCAGAATAGGGTCTGAGCGTATGCTGAAAGAACTGTATTTTCCTTTATTCATCAACAACCATAAACTACGGAACCTTCCTACATCCCAAAAGGGTGTCCTATTTTTAGGGGCTGTTTCAGGACATCCTGTACAACAAAATATCGGAAACGTTTCCAAGCAATTTCTCCTGATAGAAGCGATTGCTTTTCGACTCTTGTTGTTATACTTGACTAACATTTGGGCCGCGTGACATACACTTGGAACTTATCGAATGAGGCAATCCATAGTTATTTCATCATTGTTGAAATAAGACAATAATGGGTTCGATTCTGCTTTACAGCGACTAAACTTATTTTAGTTTAGTCCTGTCATTTTCTTTCTCCTTGAAAAGAAAAGAGACGAATTAAATTTAGTCCTGTCAACTACGCTCCGATCTGAGCTTGAACTGAGGTAACAAGGTCATGGACAAAAGTGACAGATAAGCATGTTCATAAGGTTCAAATTAGTTGGTTTTTACATGTTTGACATTAACTCTTCAATCTATGGTTTGTATCTGTCCTTTTTCTTCCGTATTCTATGGAGAAGGATAGGGCTAACTTAAAATTAGGAATTTTAGCTGGTCAGTCAGAATCGAGTCCAGAGGTTATGACCTAAATCAGTCTATGTATAGTTTAATTTGATTGTTTTCTTAAAAAAAATATTTGTTTGTTTGTTTTTAATTTAGTTTATTAAAATAATATGTAGGTACTTACTGTATTAAGTATTATTTTTTTTACAAAACAGCACTAGATATAAGCGAAAATGTTTTTACCTAAATGATGTGTTTGTCTGTAATTGGATTTTTACTGTGTCTTTTTAGTTTTTAAGTCTTTGTCTATGTAGGTATAATAATAGCTTATAGTGAAAAACCTGTTGGGAAACCTAATAAATAAATAAAAAATCGGTTGTCTGTAAAGTCGGTTTACTGAAGATAGTTGAACGTGACAACGTCATACTTTTTCGTAAATAGATGGAATGGATTGTGCCTCTTTGTTGCTCGTTGCGCGCTCTCGCTTGCACTGGAACGCCGCATACGTCATACTTTTTCGTGCATGCAGCCGGCTCCATTGAATTATAAATTATAAGACGTTGTCACGTCAAAAATAAAAATTATTTGAAAAGTTATTTTGTTGAGAATTATTTAAAAATTTAGGTATATTTCGGTGTTGTTGACATTTCGTTATCACTACATAGTATAAAACAATGTAGCTTCCCGTCCGTCTGTACTAGATCTGTAAAACTACGCAATGAATTTTGATGCGGTGTTTTTAATAAGTAGATAGAGTGGTTCAAGATGAATGTGTTTTTTTAGTGTCCGACCGAAACTGGTTTTTTGGCCGAAACCGAAACCGAAACTCACGTGGTCAAGTATAAAATTCCTTAAAATACAGAAATTTTGTGCATTTTACCCATTATTCTGCATTAATTAGGACATGAAATGGAAACACGGTATATTAATTTTGTTGTAATAATTTATTTAATATAATATAAAAAAATATTAACACACGACAATTCCCGAACAGGGCCGCCAGCGTCCGCCAAAGCGTTGCCGCGAGAAACGAAGTAAGGCGAGCGTGCACGACAACTGCCGAAATCAGTTTCGGTGACGGCAAAAGTTTCAAAACCGAAATTGCCGCCGAAACTTGATTTTTGGGCCGAAACTCGGCCGACACCAAAACCGAAACCGAACTTTCGGTCGGACACTAGTTTTTTTATAACATAAACCGAGGTGAAGCGAGTGCGGGGCGCTAGTATTTTATATTTTTTCCATTGGTGTTGATAATTTGTGATATTATTTTATTATGTTTTTCTTTTTTTTTATCTTATTATAATCTACTAGCGTGTCTACGCGGTTTTAACCGCGTAGTTGCCGTTCCCGTGATAAAATATAGCCTATGTTACTCAGAGTAAACTTACTCGGGGATACTGTAGCTTTACATTGGCGAAAGTATTTTTAAAATAGGTCCAGTAGTTTTTGAGTTTATCCGTTACAAAACATACAAAAATACAAATCTTTTCTCTTTCTAATATTCTAATATGGATTATTATGTATGTAGTGCAAATGTAGATTTCACTCGCGTAGTTCCCGTTCCCGTGGGAATACTGGAATAAAATATAGCCTATGTTACTCAGGGATATTCTAGCTTTCCATTGGTATAATAATTTTTAAAATCGGTCCTGTACTTTGAGTATTAAACCAACAGGAGACGTCACGCGCACTAGTTTCTTTACAAAAAAGTCGGCCAATTTCTGCGGGGGGGCGAGGAAACAATCACAAATAATGTTTTAACATTATTTGTGATTGTTTCCTCGTCCCCCCAACAAACGCATTTTTTGACAAAACAATTAAACACTAGCTTGAACTAGGTGCACACAAATACATTCACCAATACAAGCACTCCGTGAACTCAAACAAACTACTTGTATTTAACCGGTATGCTCAAAGACCGACACGTTTTTTTGGCAGAGGGGAACGCCTGTCAGTGGCGTCTCCGGTTGGTTTAATACTCAAAGGTCCTGTACTTTTTGAGTTTATTCGTAACAAATATACAAAAATACAAATTTTTCGTCTTTATAATATTAGTATAGATAAAAGTATTCATTTTGAAATATCTCCCAATGCACATATGCCGCCTCCATTATATTAAATGTAATAAATTAGGCGTCCTCGGTATCTTGCGTGATTCATTAATTATGTTTAGCTTATGTGAAACTTATCCTCATTCATATAATCGTAATACCACACATTATAGTGAAAACCCCAACCTAAAAAACCCACCGGCCAAGAGCGCATCGGTCAACGCATAGTAAAGGGTACCGTTGACGAATATTTCTACTTCCGTAGTATTTATTTTATTAAGAAAGAAATACTTTCAAAAATAGTTGAAATCATAGGACATTTGGATGGATAGACGGAACAGCGAAGGCGTCCCGTTGGCACGCTTTGATTACGGAACCCTAAAAATCGACTGTTTAAAATGGTTTCGGAATCTGATCGCCATTTGTTTCTTTACGCACTTACATTTATAATTGTCATATTATGTTTCTCATATTATATCGTATAATTATAAGTAATAATAATAATCTATATCTATAGGTTCTTTTCATTGTAAAGAAGAATGATTAGTATTTTTGTATGTTTGTTACGAATAAACTCAAAAACTACTGGGCGGATTTTAAAAATTCTTTCACCCATTGAAAGTTAGAATATTTTTGAGTAATATAGGCTATATTTTATTCCCGTACTCCAAGGGAACGGGAACTACGCGGGTGAATCCGCGGAAAACCGCTAGTATTACTACTCGTATAATTCCATAAAAACCCCTAGCCTTACTTGTTGGTAATAGTGTTTTTTTATATAAAAATAAAAATAATAAGTAATAATCCCCGAGGGGGTAGGCAGAGGCATTCCATTACTGGATATACCCACTTTTCACGAGATATATTGGACCCCTAAACGTGATAGATGGCGAGTCCATCGCCGGACCGGGTCTGTTTACACATGTCTCAGAATTAATTCTGGGACCTGCGGGTTTCCTCACGATGTTTTTCTTCTTCTTGTTGTTTTTTGTTATTTACACAAAACATATTTCTCTAGGCATATATAACTCGATGGTAAAGGAAAACACCGTTAGAAAACCCACTATTCTGAGGCGTGTGTAACTACCCCAGTCCGGTGATGGGCTCACCACCTATCATGCCGAATAAAGTTTATTTCTTCTTTCTTCTTCTTCTTCTATCACATTTATAGCCCAGTCATATTATGTAAAAAAGGGGTCAACTTCGGAATGAAAGATAATACGCTGTAAATTGGTATAAACATTTTTTGTGTCGTTTTAAATATTGTCTTAAAAGTCACAAATGCTATCGTGTCCGCGTCTTAAGATAGTGAAGGTCAAAGGTCTTTAAAATCGGTTTTTTGCAAATATCTCGGTTCCTATTGGTTAAATGAGATTTGCACCTATTATAAAAGTTGTAGAGTATAGAATTCTCTACAACTTTTGTTTAAATTTTTTTTTCATACAATCAACCATTTTTGGAATAGAGCGCGAAGAGTGCGCAGCGTACAGTCAGTCAGAGAGTGAGATTTATATTTGTTTGCATAATTATAATTGTGTAGTCCAAATATCAACGATGCTTTCTATGAATGTACCGTATCTTACTTTTTTGCTTTTATCTAAGACTCAGACTCACTAAAAGTGGGTATTTCCACGACTGGAAATCCTGTGCCTGCAGGCGATAAAGGCGTGAGCATGTTCTGACACCACGCAGACGAAGCCGAGATCGCCAACTAGTCAAACATAACTAAACCGATTTTCCTGTTTTTACGCGGCACGAGACGGCGCGGTTTTTACGTCATCATCATCACTCCAATGTCCAGTCTTTACAGTTATTTGTGCAAATTACCACGTGAACATGCGGTTCTCTGTTTTTATTGTTACATCTTTGTTTACAACATGTTTATCGTCTTATAAAGAAGGTAAGTGGTGTCAGTCAACTTACATTTCGGATAAGTCGTCATAGTGTGTTGAGTAGATCGGTTATTTAGTTTCAAATCAAATACTTTATTTGCATGTTTTACAAAGTGTTACGGAGTGATACCACGGCCTTACAGAAAACCAGCGTAAAGCAATGCTTGCATTGCATTTCGTTGAGTGAGTGAGGTAAGCGGAGCCTCCCCTCCCCCTACTCCCACCTCAAAGGCCGGCAACGCAGTTGTGACTCTTGAGTTGCAGGTGTCAATGGGCGACGGTAGTCACTTACCATCAGGTGACCCGTCTGCTCGTTTGCCCTCTTTTCTCTTATAAAAAAAAGGTAAGCATGGTAGCTCTATTCCAAAGCACCCTGTAAGGGTGTCGGGAAGACAATGTATGGAGGGAGCGATCACACTCTAATATTATTCTAAATTATACTAACACAAATATAAATTATAATTAATGTTTGATGGTTGGAAGAGCATCTCGCATTCACGTTTTTTGCCAGTAGTTGTCCGTAGTGCCATTTTTTTGTATATATTTCTACGATATAGGTTTATAGTGTTGTCGACTGAGATTAGGGTGCAGATGTTGTTGTTTAAACCGGTTTCTTAGAGGTTATATTTAAAAAAAAACAGAAGCTATAGTATCACGTGTCTTCCGGTCTGTATGTACGTTTTTAAAAAGGTCAACAACCTCATGCTGGTGTAAAAAAGTAATATGACTTTTTTTTCGTGTAGGTATTTAGTTTCACAGAATACGACCTTACAAATTATGATATTTAGTTGTATCTCGTAAAATGTGGGTATATCCAGTAATGGAATACCTCGGGGATGAAAGGCGTGATATTTTTCCTTTTTTTATAGTTGTATTACTTTTGTTACGTGCATGGTGCGGCAATACAAAATCAGATAAACAATGGAAATTCGTAAGTAGTACAGTCAAGAGCACGTAGAGCTTGACACATTGGACTTTGAACCGGCCCTGTAATCTAAGGAGCGCAGTATAAATCACAGCTCAGCTTAAACTGTAGTGTAAAGCTTGACTTGCTCTTGACTGTACATGATGATGAGTCATGTAGTAAATTAGCTTTAGTAGCTTCGAACTTGGTATAGTTTTAGATAGTTTTTCTAAATTATTTGAAGTGAGGACATAATTTATTTAATTATATAAAATGTATATGTAAATATACCGCCTGATTTTTTTTACCGTCTGGAAAAATATATGGTGTGATAAGTAAGTGTAATAGATTCATTTGGCAATGTTACTTAAAAAAAAAAACATTTTGACAAAAAAAATATCTTTCTTATCTAATATACATTACTCAATTGTAGTCAATATTACACACTGAAATATTTAAAATAGTATTTTAAAGAGAAACGGGCTCGTAGCTTCCATTCATGAGCAATCTACCTACAACCGCCAGCTGCTATACATAGCAGTGTGCGTAGTTATCTAGATTTTGTAAATTGCATTAACATGACTATATTTAACAAATAATCTCGTGTATAACTTTGGCTCTAGATGCCTTATACGTCATATTTTTAAGTCATAAATTTAAAGGTAAAAAAATCATCCAGTATACTTGACCTCTAAGACCAAGCATCACAGACACAATAGATTTTTAATTGTGTCTCGGTTCCAATGGGAACCGGCGGTTCTTTACAAATTAAATTGGTTCGGGATGGAATGCATTTTTTGTCTAAGTATAAATAAGTTTTTTTTTTTTTCGATGTGAATAATTGTATATTATGTGTATCTCGATTAAAATGTAGGTCTTTATCTATTTTCAGGTCTTTCTCCAGTCCCGTATCTGACTGTTTCCTGCTATAACGAGAATATTACTTTAGAGAATGCTATGCCGGCCTATGCTCAAACGAAGAGCTTCGAGTTGTTGGACATAACATATTGTCCGCAGTCAACGAGCTCGCTGGCTCGCACGCTCGCTGAGCATAACATTAGCGTCTCTTCACTGCGCTCGCTTACTTGGTCGACGAATAGGGATCTGGTGACATCCGAATTACAAGGTAATCCAAATATTTTGTTATTGTTTTTTTGGTATGTTTTTTATTTTATTTTGTACACATCACTAAAGTCAAAAGTAAGTATAAAAAGTACACTTAGAAATGTCAATAGTCTAATAACAATGCAAAAAGGCACTTCAAACTCGTCCATGAAGATTGGATAAATGTAATAACAGTAGATACTCTAAAGCAAATAGATTAAAATATAATAGGGCACAGAGGGGGCATTGGGAATATTTTCATACAAAACTTTGAAGCCTAAGCGTCATGTCCTTGTCATGTCAGTTAGTATGAACGCTAGCTGTTATTCGGTCGGAATTGTACTAGACTTATTCCACTTGGAATAAATTTTCGCTCCAAATTTTCGTCGCTTTGTCCCCTCTATGTCCTGTTATATTTTAATCTCTTTGCTCTAAAGTGTAAAAAACCGACTTCAAATAGGTATATAGTTTTCTCATGGATGCCATTGTCAGAACTGGGCCAAATTCTGATTATTATAGTAAACCATAGTCGTAAGACTGAAGACATGAGATTAAAAAGAACTGCCCTTGAGTCTGTTACTGGTTCTTCTCGGGGTATTGTATTTGGAACCAGCAACTCGTCGGTGGAGATGGGCTGCTGTTTACATTTAGCCAATCTTCATGGACGAGTTTAGAGTGCCTTGTTATTAGACTATTGACCTTTCTAAGTTTACTTTTTGTACCTACAGAAAATAAATGATTTTTGAATTTATAGCGGCAAGATTTTATATATTTTCAAATTCTCATTTCACAGGTCTTCCTATCGACACCCTCTATGTGTATATTCCTGTATACCAAAAGCAATTGTTGAATATCGAAGCTCTTACGCCGTTGAAGGAGCTTCGGACCCTTACCATTATGGGATGGAGACCCCCAGTGATTCTGCCCCCAATTCCAGCCACGACAAAATTAGTTAAGGTAAATCTTTTTACAATCTCACCAAAACATAAATGAGAAAATGTGAGCCAAGTTCAATGTTACGATGGTGTGGTTGTCAACTTCACCGACAAAACAATTGGGATCTAAATGGATGTAGTTCTGTAGACAATTCCGAAATTTTATAAGTAAAATTTATAAGAATGTATTCCATTTCAGGAAATACCCATATTTCAACAATATAATATTGAACTTCTTAACGTGATATTTGGTGAGCTAGATTGCTAGACCGGGTTGTAATTTATTTAAGATTATTTAAGAACGTATAGGTAACATTCTTTAATCAATTTCTTGTTTTTTTTTACTTCTACAACAACGTTTGCTATTAAAAAAGTACATTTTGTAGAATGACTTTCACACAGTAAATAACTTAATTATGATCTAACCTGGCTAATGAACTAGCTGGATGCCAAATTTGAACAAACTAGGTTATGTTTTTGATCTATATTTCAGTGAGTGATAAAAATGATGATTTTTGGACGTTAATATCTGGTTATGCAGATGTTTTTGAAAACAGTACTAGTTTATCTAGAAAGTCTCAATATATAAACGAAATTTGGTGTTTATTTTAAATAAATCTTTAGTTTTGAGGTGTCAAAAGTGGCCAAACTATTTTATGATTCGTGTAATATGACGCGGTCCTACTCGCCAGTTCTTTTTTCTTGAACTTGGCTTGGCTGCAACTCGTCTAGTTAAAAAAGACAACATTAAAGTTAAAAATAAATAAAATAATGTGCTCACGCGTTTATCGTCGAGGGGGTCGGCAGATGTATTCCATTCCGAGATATACCCACATTGGTGGGTGTGTATGTACCCACTAATGTGGGTATATCCAGGGATGTGCTTACACTAGATTACATCATCGGAAACCGATAGCAACCCTGTGATGATCTAAGGGTTTTTCCTAACATAATTATGAGGAAGTATGAGACATAATCTTTTACTGCGGATAGAGAGATGGTGTTTGACTAGTGGTCACCTTAATTGTTAAAAGTTTCCAAGCCACCCAGGCTTTACGACTTCCATTGTTTTTTTTTTATGATAGAAGGGGGAAACGAGCAGACGGGTCACCTGATAGTAAGATGGTCATTGTGCGTAAACACAACGAAAACCCAAAACCAACAGACCAAAGTTTTAACTTGCCTTCCGAAACATGGACGTGCTCGTAAGCCCCTACATTGGGGACTATTGTTACCCTTTTATTAAATATATTTAACTTAGGTATAATGTTCTGTCTACTACATTTTCTTCCTTCCTTCCTTCCTTCCTTCCTTCCTTCCTTCCTTCCTGCCTTCCTTCCTTCCTTCCTTCCTTCCTTCCTTCCTTCCTTCCTTCCTTCCTTACTTCCTTCCTTCCTTCCTTCCTCTCTCTCTCTATCTCTCTTTCTTCCTTTGAATAAACACATTTCGAGTTTCTTTTCATTGACTTCCAGGTAACACTCGGTTACGGCCAGTCTGTAGGCGAATGGGGGGCTTGCCAGTACCTGGAGGAGCTCACTCTGTGGAGCTGGGACGCGAGATCTGTCCCAGACAATTGGCTGGGGGAGTGTCATTCCCTCCATTCCTTGACCATAAGGTCCAGTAAGAATGGAGACGTGGGGAGAATGCTCCAGGGAGCCACTTCGATAAGAAACTTGATCATTACCGCCTGTGACCTTATATCTATTCCACAAGAAATATGGACACTGAAACAATTGGAGAAACTGGATTTGTCATACAACCAAATCTATACTGTAAGGTAAAATCAAGGAGTAGTTGCACCCCTCAAGGGTCGGCCGACCTCTTAAGCTGGAAACAAATTATCGGACGCGGCTTACAGCAGCGACTGATAAGTGTGCACAGTCTTTTGAGATGTGGGGTGCGGACGCGTTGTAACGCCTATTCCCACAGAACACTATGTGGGTTCGATAACAGTTAACATTTTTCTATTTTACTGATACTACTGCTGACTGACTGTTGTAAATGGGAAATCCGATAGAATGCGTACGATGGAGATTTTCGGATGTCCTCAAGTTTAGCGCTGATGGGTAAATTTCCAATGCCTTAAAATAAGAAGAAGAAAAAACCGCCTGACGAAAACATCCAGCACGCCAGATTTCTTTCGGACGTCCGAACGCTCAAGGTTACGTCTATGACTTACGTCCGATATATAGTGTGTACATTCAGTATCTAGATCGCGGCTATCAGCCGCGTCCATCAGCCGCGTCCGATAATTTTTTTCCAGCTTTAGATTCCGTTTACTATTGTTCTTGATACTTGAGCTCTTTGATAAGCTTTTATTGAACTTGCAATGTTTGTGTGGTAATTTAGCTCAAATCTTTCAACTGAATTTTAGACCACTTACTGACGGAAAACTTGTGTAAGTTAGTTGACAATGCAAAATTAAGGTTCCATCGAGCCGATCTGATGATGAAGCTAAGAGATTATGGAACTCCTTAATAGCGATCGACGCGTACACCTGCGATTTTTGGCTCTTACAATTTGATACGACGAGTACTATATCTCGAAGAAAAGCTTGTTTTTAGTTAAATTATTATATTGTATTATCACTACATCGTATAAAACAAAGGATTAAAAGTCGTTTTCTCTGTCCCTATATCCCTATGTCCCTATTTCTCTAAGTCCCTATATCCCTATGTCCCTATGTCCCTATATCCCTATGTCCCTATATCCCTATGTCATTATATCCCTATGTCCCTTTGTATGCTTAAATCTTTAAAACTACGCAACGGATTTTGATGCGGTTTTTTTTAATGCATAGAGTGATTCAAGAGGAAGGTTTTAGTGTTAGCGTTGCACCCGTGCGAAGCCGGGGCGGGTCGCTAGTATATTATATTTTAATACATTACATAATTCGCTTGAAGTTTGAAATAATAAATCCGTAACATCTCTTTAGCTACGCTATAGGGCTATAATATTGTCAATGATTTTATTAAAGGCTCAACGGCGCGATTCTACCACGAGTTATGGAAGTTAATTTCGAGTATAATAAACTGCAAAATTGTAGAGAGTTAAACACCCTGATCGACAGAGCACCAGGTAAAGTATCCATTGCTTTTTAAAAATATATAAGTATTTAATTTAAAAAAGCCAAAGACAGTCAAAGAACAGAATTTTGAAAAACGAAAAAAAAATGGTAGTTTTGATACGCATTTTTTCCTATTAAAAAAAACCGACTTCAATCTTTAACTTATATGGGTTTCTCGTGGATGCCGTTGTCAGAACTGGAAATGAAAATGGAACTAATCTGGAAGCGTCAGCTTTCAAATAAAAAAAGAATCATCCAAGGGTCACAGCACACATATCAACTCGGAAAGGGATCGGCACCGTATCGCCTTTCGCCTCGCCGTCAACCAGGCGTCAACCTAACGTATGCATGTAACCAAAGCGTAGCAGCGGCTCCTGTACGTCAACTCGGCTACGGCTAGGCGTCACCGCGCTTACGCCTCGCCGACCGCTGGCTGACCAGGTTGGCACCAAATCAGTTTGAATCCAAACGTTGAGTGTTCAATAAAAAATTCAATAAAACTTACGCGCAACACCAAAGGAAGTTGCCTTGCGAATGGCGGGCGGTGGCACGGTCAGCAGGCAAGTCGCAGGAGGGGGACACGGGCAATGGTGGACGAAGAGCCGTGAGCTCGCGTACGGAGAGACGTAAGCGGGGGGACAGCGAGCCGTAAGCGCGGAAACTGCAAGTTGACCACTCACCGCATCGCGGTTCGGAGCCTGTTCCGAGGCGAGGCGATTACGTTACGTTTCCAATTAGTGTGCGTTGCAGTAGGGAGTTTCATACAAACAATACTGAACGGCTCGAGGCGATACGGTGACGATCCCTTTCCGAGTTGATAAGTGTGCTGTGACCTCAAATCGGTTCACCCAGTCAAAAGTTCTGAGGAAACAAACATAAAAAAAAAATACAGACGAATTGTTAAGCTCCTCCTTTTTGAAGTCGGTTAAAAAGTAGTTTTTATTTAACTCCTTTGTTATTAGTTACTAGGAAAAACGTTTTATTAAAATAATCGCTTCGCTCGCTCGGGTTCGGGCGTCCTTGTGGATATGTTAAAAATGAACCTTATTACGTGTACATGAAGCTTCATTTCAAATATGCCAATATTGAATGAATTCAATCATCATTGTATTAAAAATATCTAAATGATTATCAAAGTATTTTAGTTATAACATACAAATGTTTTCTGGATCGAAATGCTTCTGATTATTTTAAATAAGTGTAGTCATACTCATAAGGTAACAGAACATCAACCGCTATTATGAAGGCAACGATAGACGGTGAAAAAATAAATAGAATATTACTTTCAAAGAGTGTATATATTTTTTGCCTCGACTGAGGCGGAAGCGCTAACTTCGTTTAGCGCAGTGGGCCGAAAGTTGACGCTTTCTGCCAGGAGAGATGAAAACCTAATTACATTTCTGTATTTTGATAATTATTTTCAGGTCTGGTCGACTTAAACGTGGCCTTGAATCCATCTCTCGATCTATGCTGCTTAGTGAAAGATTTAAAAGATCAAGGTATACTCTAACTAATAATATATTAAACTGTAATAATATATACTCACACGCGTATCTATGAAGAGTTTGATTACCTCTGCCTACCCCTTTTGGATGAAAAGGCGTGATAGATTTTTTTTAAGAAGACATATATAAAGCTGAAGTGTAAATCTTACAAGTCCCATATGTTTTTAATGTGTGTGTATTTTTTTAACATTATTTATACTCAGGTTACAATCTGTGGCCACGATCACTGAAGCGACTTGACGCTCACGGCACGGGCACCTCGTCTTTGTGCTTTGACTATATTGTCGATGACGCTACTGAGTTTGTCAATGCCTCCAATAGTCAAATTACAGCTGTGAAGGTTAGTAACAATTCAATACAAATCTCGACGACGACTCACCCCCTAACACAATCAAAAACTCAGTCACTCATCAAAAATATAATTACACTTTTTCTAATATTAAAAGTGTACGTCGAGATGCACTGGTGTGTGACCGAAATAGTCATAACATTTAAAAGATTCAACCTATATACACCGTTGTATCAGACTTACATCTTTTTGGTTTCAGATCTTTACAATATAATAATTCATTTTTCAGACTTCTAGGTCCATACAAGTTGGTAATAATGTATCTTATAGACTATGTTAGTTACAAATTTTAACAGAAAAAAATCTATATTAACCTACCTTACAAAATATATTTAACCTTAATTACCACACATATACATCGCAAGTGTAGAAAGTACGAATGTAAACTGCTTTTGTTACAGTTCGAAAATCTGCCAATATCCTTAGTGAAAAATATACAGAAGATCAATCTAACAGGCAACCCTATCACAGAGATATCCTTGCAAGAAGCTCAGTATCAAAGTTTACCAAGAGGGGTAAGTGATTGTGTGTGTACTCTTCTAGCTATTGATGGGCCATTTTGGAAACTACAACAGTCGTTTTTATTTGTAATTTGTAATTAAAATTTTGTAATTTTAATTTTTGTTATGAATTTTATCTGAAATATTTTTTTTATGTTACGGAAGTAAATTCGAAATGGCAGCATTTTTTTCATATACAACCAATTATATTAATTTTTTAAAACTGATAGATGAGTTACCAGTGCTCAAAATATGGTAATACAATTTTCAATGTCCTTGAATTGCTTTAGTCGTGCACGAAGCTATTATCTGAATTTTTATTTGCGATACTGTTTCAAATGATATGAATAGGTAAGTAAAATTAACGATACTGCAAAATTTTTTTATTAGGTGATTGTCCTATAAAATATCAGTACACTATACCTTTAAACGTAATATTCATTTCAAAAGCAACAGAAAGGTAATGTATATAGTACCTACTCTCGAACCATAGTTTCTTGCTGGTTCTTCTGTGGGTAGACTCGGGGTGCATTTGGAACCAGCAAATCGTCGGTGGAGATGGGCTGCTGTTTACATTTAGCCAATCTTCATGGACGAGTTTAGTGTGCCTTATTATTAGACTATTGACTTTTCTAAGTGTAATTATCCTTCGCACGACTAATCTCCAAAAAGAAAAATGTCCAAGCAACCAAATATGTCTGTCAGTAATTTGACCACCCATAAAAAACGGAAATAAATACATTTTCATTTTGCCCTATGTCATTTCTTCCCAGAATTCGATCCTTTTTTTCTTATGATGTAAAAGGGGGCAAACGAGCAGACGGGTCACCTGATGGTAAGTGACGTCCGTCGCCTATGGACACCTGTAACTCAAGAGTCACAACTGCGTTGCCGACCTTTGAGGTGGGAGTAGGGGGAGGGGAGGGGAAGGGGGAATTGGGGCCTCCGGTTACCTCACTCACTCAACGAAACGCAATGCATTGCTTTACGCTGGTTTTCTGTGAGGCCGTGGCATCACTCCGGTCGAGCCGGATCAAGCGTACCGAAGCATGGCTCTCCCACGTATAAAAATTAGCGACTCTATCGAATGGTGTAATAATACAGGATGTGTGTTTTTCCAAAATCAATGGGTTCGATTCCTGGCTAGGAATATTGATTTTTGTTAAATGAAAATGCAGTTATAGTTTTTATCAAAATCGGGCCCGAGACTCCTTTGAGTACTTTTTGCTATTCCTCATAATTTCTGATCTACCCATTTACGCTCTCTTGAAAAATTCACCCTGTATAGTAATCCTCTCAACTAACAGATGACGGTCTTAGATGTGAACGTCACCGTCGAATGCGAATGTCAAAATGCGTGGCTTGCGCGAGCGCTGCGCGAGAAACGACTGTCTCTGGAGGCGCGATGCTCGGACGGCAGCAACCTCGGCCACTTGGACGCCGACGCTGTGGAATGCGACAGGTATTCTGCTGCTAAATACAATAACATAAATAATCTCACATCTTTTATTTCCGAGGGGGAAATACCCACTTTTCACCAGTATATTCGACCCTTTAACGTGATAAGTGGTGAGCCAACCGCGACCGGGTATGTTACAAATCACTCAGAATTAATTCTGAGATGTGTAACAGACCCGGTGTGGCGATGGGCTCTTCTACACTAAGAGGATTTATAAACCTCTGTAATCAATAAAAACTTCTGACTTTGACTTTACACGTTTATGGGTCCAAAGAATATACTGATGAAACGAGGGTATTTAATTTCTGGAAAACGTAATTTTTCTTTTCTCTATGTCTTTGAAAAACTCATTGGTACATGCATGGATTCGAATCAGACCCACACGAATAAGAATTAGGTATAGAAAAAAAGACGTGTGGCACTCGGGGACTGCCGCGGTAAAGCTATTGCATAGCATTTTGTATCAACAAGACTGCCGAAAAGAAACGACGTTAGACAATGCACGGCCTTCAAGCCACACCTCCGTGCCCGTCGGAGTGGGGAGCGTGAGGTTTTTTTTCGTTACGGAATTTCTGGATTCGGTCCCCGCGCTCAAGGCCCTCGATAGAAGCTATGCAATAGCTTAAAAACACTAAGAAAAGTCAATAGCTTAATAATAACAAGGCACTCTAAACTCGTCCATGAAAATTGGCTAAATGTAAACAGCAGCCCATCTCCACCGACGAGTGCAGTATCTCGAGAAGAGCCAGAAAGAAACTCAAGGGCAGCTCTTTCTAATCTCAAGTCTTAATAGTAAATACTCATAAAAGGAATGCATGCAGATACCAATGCGGTGCGTGCACTTGTCGGCGATTGTGGCGGGACAACACGATGCTCGCACGCTGCGACAGCGGCGATCTGCAAGCTCTTACCTTCTGGGAAGGGCTTAAGGAGCTCCGAGCCTCCGATAATCGCGTCGAAGCCATCAACACCACTGAACTGCCCCACTCCCTTACGGTGAGTATGGGCGTGTTGCGATGTCTGTTCGCGGCAAGCGCCACAGACCGCAACGTGACGTCACCATCTCAACCGTGGAGTTCTATCGCGCTATCAAAATTCTGACAACTGTTTTTTTTCTTTCTTTCTTTTATAGTCTTTATTTTATACTATACTCTTAGTTAAATGGCTCTGCTTCAGATACCATGCACAAAAATTCAGTGTCTTCAACACTTTTTACATCGAGGGATGTAGAAAGTGTTGAAGATACTGAATTTTTGTGCTGAATTTTTTTACTGAAGACTTCATTGTCACTTATTGTGCTTGAGGCAATCCAAAAATGTCCATCCCTCGCATTTTATCGAATTTCCCTATTCACTGCACACTTTCACAGACACTTGCCACATAATATACTATCACTAATATGAGTCAAAATCCGAAATATACAGCAAAATTTAATTATACAAAACTGACATCCCTCTTCAGATTCCCAAAAAGCCTATATCACTTGTAACTCTGTAATCCCATGTTGACTTAACAGTTCCTGGATCTGCGGCGCAACCGGATCTCGCGCATATCGGCGGCGGAAGCGGCGGCGCTATTCGCAGAGCGCAGCCGATCTGTGCTTCTAGCGGGGAATCCCTTCGTATGCGACTGCGCTGCGAGTCCGTTACTGCTCGCGCTGCGCACGCACCGCGCTCAGGTACCATGTCTCCGTTATGCAAAATCTAAAATTGTCATTAACCAATTTTTTTCAGAACTCTGTTTAAGAATGCTGTTTGATTCCTTTTATTACCTCAGAACTTTTGACTGGGTGAACCAATTGATGGTTCTTTTTTTTTGAATGCTGGTGCTTCTCGTGTGGTCCATGTGCCCTCAATTTGACAATTCTGACAATGGCGATCTTGAGAATATAAGTTGAAGTCTGCAGATTAAAGGTCACAGCACACTTATCAACTCGGAAAGGGATCGTCACCGTATCGCCTCGAGCCGTTCAGTATTGTTTGTATGAAAGTCCCTACTGCAACGCACACTAATTGGAAGCGTAACGTAATCTCTTCGCCTCGGAACAGGCTCCGAACCGCGATGCGGTGAGTGGTCAACTTGCAGTTCCCGCGCTTACGGCTCGCTGTCCCCCCGCTTACGTCTCTCCTCTCTCCTCTTCATCAAGTGCTATGGCTATGATAGCCATCTCACGTATTGTAAACCGAGACATAACCGTGCGCAACACTCAACGTTTTGATTCAAACTGATTTGGTGCCAACCCAGTCGGCCAGCGGTCGGCGAGGCGTAAGCGCGGTGACGCCTAGCCGTAGCCGAGTTGACGTACAGGAGCCGCTGCTACGCTTTGGTTACATGCATACGTTAAAACGTATCGACAGATGGCGCGACGGTCTAGTTAAATCGCGCTATGGTTTTGTTCACCGTATAGCAGCGCCCCCACGGTCATTCTCAAAAAATCTTCCGGCAGGTGCAAGACTACGACTGGATAATGTGTGTGAACGACGGACGCTTCGTGAGTGAAGTGGGGCTCGACGAGCTGTGCGCCGAGCCGCTCGGCAACCGTGCGTGGCTCATCTCCGGCCCGCTGATAGGCATATCCATACTTATCGGGCTATTTGCCGGTGTATTTTACAGATATGAACGAAAAGTTAAGGTACGTACGAAGCAGTGCTATTATTAATTTATTTTCAACCGACTTCAAAAGGAGGAGGTTATCTATTCACCTGTATGTTTTTTTTATGTTTGTTTCCTCAGAACTTTCGACTGGGTGAACCGATTTAGATGATTCTTTTTTTATTTGAAAGCTGGTGCTTCCAGATTGATCCCATTTTAATTTCGTCCAGTTCTGATAATGGCAGACATGAGAAATAAGTTGAACTCGGTTTTTTACTCTTTAGGGTTCTTTGTTCTAGTATTTGCCATTATTTTGAGGCGGGAAGAGTCTGTATTCCTCTTTAATTTTTTATTCTTATCAAATGACGATCTACCCATCGATCGATCTAACACTGGTACTTCTACTACCTCTGCCTTATTTTTTTATTTAAAGTCAAAGTCAAAAAGTCCACTTATTGAATGTCATTTCAACTCCACCGCTTCATCATGTATAGTTGAGGAGAAGCAGCGGGGCAAGAAACTCCTCAACACAATAAATTGGGTTACATAATTTCGTTATTTTTCGCTGTCGCATTGCGCTGTGCTGGAGGAAATCTGTTCCAAGCATCATTGTCATTTATTCATTGTTATTTATGTTAAAGGAGTTTCTGTTCACGCGCGGCTACTGTCTGAGCTGCTTGCGCGAGGAAGACCTCGACGACGACCGGCCGTATGACGCCTTCGTCTCGTTCGCTCACCTCGACGACGAGTTCGTGTCGGAGCACTTGCTTCCCGAGCTGGAAGCCGTTCGCCACTACCGGCTCTGCGTTCACTACCGGGACTGGGCCGCTGGTGGTTGGATCCCGGAACAAATCTCCCAATCCGTCCACCTCTCCAAAAGAGTCATCATCGTGCTGTCCAAGAACTTCTTAGCGTCAACGTGGGCTCTGATGGAGTTCCGACTGGCGCAGACCGAAGCAGCAGAGGAGAGGCGGGCCAGACTGATAGTCGTGGTGCTGGATGACGTGCTCGAAGAAAACCACATAGACGTCGAGATTAAAGCGTATTTGGCTATGAACACGTACGTCTTGTGGGGGGACCCGCTGTTTTGGGAGAAGCTGACGTTTGCCCTGCCTCGTAATGCTGATATTCGGGGAGATGAGTTGGTCCCAGTGTAAAATCGGTTCGGTTTGTGCAGTTTCAAAGACTTATTAACAGGTATACTCGTAGGTAGTAAATTTTAATGAGATTAAATTATTTTTTTACATTTAACAGAACATTCTTTTTCTAATCTTTCTAATTTGCCTTTTCCGTGGATCAGTCTAGATTAAGTTTATAAATGGAATAGTAAACACGAAAGCGGATCATCCGCTTCCGTTTCCCGAGAGATTAGATCGCTGGCATTATGCAAACCAAGTATTTATTCTAGGAGCGTTAATGAAATATTGAGCTGTGGCCACTTAGGCAGCGACGCTGAATTCGAAACTCAAAATCTAAATACTTATTTTTAAAGTAGGGACTTATAAGTCCACTTATTGAAACAGCTTTGGCAAATGCATACTTTGAGTAGAAGAAATGGGGCAAGAAACTCTCAACACATTCGTCTTTTAATCAATTCATATACTTAGGTAATACTAAATTGGGTTACATAATTTGTTGCGCAGTTCTGGAGGAAATCTGCTCCAAGCATCATTTATATAATAATTTAGTTTGTAATACGCCATTTTGCAAAGTACTAGTTTAACAAGAGTATGAACACATTTGCAGATAAATACAAAATTTCTTCGGGAGTAGGCAGAATCATACCATTGCTAGAAATACCCACTTTTCACCATTATATTTTGTTATGTTTCACAATTTTGGGACCTCATATAACTGTCTTTTATTTCAAATAATAATGTAAGTGCGCAGCAAAGGGCATTGACTACCTCCACTGAAGGACATTCTCAAAGAAAATGAGTCTAAATGTCTCCGTAGAGTCTAGACAAAAAGATTATATTCTAGCCTAATCTATCACAATATTTCGAGCCACTCACTTATTTAGTGGCCGAATCCAAAAATTAAGCGTTTAAATTGAATTGCTCGCAATTGTTTTAAAACAAAAGCTACCGACGGTTGTTTATATTCGGTCGCGTTAAGCTTTTAATAAACCGCTGGGAGGGAAACCGCCTCTACGACTTGATTAGATACTCAAGTTCATGGAACCATTTCGTGGCTGGTGGCGGATGGAGGCTTGATTTGAATTTAATTAATTCTTTCATCGTCTTTCGGAAGGCACGAGAAACCTTTGGCCGTATACGTAGGTATCAGAATTTTTTAAGTCACCTAGCTGTAGAGCTAGGTGACTCTCCAGTAGCAGTCAGTTTAGAAGTCCTAGAACTATCATTCATCCATAGTGGGCTCGCGTGGGTTATATTTAATTTTAAGAAAAGCCAAAATTTTGGTTGTCCATTAGTTCGGACGATCATTTTACGTGATAACGACAAAAGAAAACATTGATAAAAAATTGCATACTGGAGTGGAAGAGAGATAGATCTGATGCGTCACAAGCGGAACGAACGCCGATCGAACGCTTAGGCCGGTCGTGCCTCTCTATCGCTTGTTGCACTTTCGGCTCAGGCATAACATGACACTTTTTCGTGCGTGCAGCCGGCGTTCATCGATGTATAAGACGTTATCACTTAGAATTCATGTTGTACCTACACAAGAGCTAAATAATAAGTACAGCTATAGCTACAGCTAACATGAACCCGGATTGGGCACAGCAATTTATTATACTTAATCGGCAGAATTTATTTATGACATAATGTCCAACATCTTGTGTACTTACTTAATTAAAACGTATACTATTTCACGGTCATTACTATAGACAGTCGATACGAATGACACAGTATTTGTGACTGTATGTGTGTGTTTAATATTCAAATGAAGTAAATTAATTATAAAATAAAAACAATTAAATAATCTCACGCCTTCTATCCCCGCCTATTCTATTTCTGGAAACACCCACTTTTCACGAGAATATTCGACTCCTAAACGAAGCCTAAACGTGATACTTGTCAATTTCCACTGGGATAATGAGTAAGTAACTGTATTTATTTTATATAACCAGCGCCACCTACTGGTGAAGGTAATGAGGTTACTTGCCATCATACTAAGTCAGCGCCATCTCCACAAAGATTCAATAATCTCGGTACTATGACTGTTCTACTACCACAACTCTACAGTGACAGAGTTCTAATCCTCTACTCGGTAATAGATGGCGCGCAAAGATTTTGATTTAGCTGCTCAACGCTAGATGGCGCTAATATCCACTTAAGCTACAATGAAATAATAATAATACACCATTCATGCCTTCTATCCTCGGGGGATGTTGGCACAGGTAATCCATTTTTGAAAGTACCTGGTATATTTTGGACCCCTAAACAAGTGACAAGGGACAAGTGGTGAGCTCATCGACAGATCTCTATGTACTCTGTGTCTCTACGATAATCTATGTACACATGCCTCGAAATAAATTCTGGGAACTGCTTTGCTTTTGGTTAGCCACGATTTTTTTCTTCTCTGTCGAACTAGTGAAAATATAGTTAAATAAAAAAAAAAAAAAGTTTAGTGTCGACAGCATGAGATATTGATACTATACTTACTAGGTATTAAAATATAAATAGAGAAAACCTGACTGACTCGTGAACGCAGAGCCGAAACCATTTAAGCAGGTGAGTTCAAATTTGGACAGTGGACTCCCTTTATTACCTAGGCGTCATATCCATTTTTGATTTTCCAAAATTCTCACGGGAAATGAGAAAAAGGGGGGCTTACTAGTTGAGTGACAAAATCGGTAATGGCCGTCCTGAAGGTTTCAGCTGTTACCGCGTGTGTTTGCTTCCTGTCATCAATCACTCGTATGCGGTAAGAGGGTCACTGAAGGGTACAGGTACTATAAGTAATACACCCAA
This sequence comes from Ethmia dodecea, assembly GCA_963855545.1. Lineage (NCBI taxonomy): Eukaryota > Metazoa > Arthropoda > Insecta > Lepidoptera > Depressariidae > Ethmia > Ethmia dodecea. The sequence continues at coordinate 12,971,236 of OY979458.1, forward strand.
GTGTCATTTTTGCGAGCAGCTAACTTTTCCCATCCCGTGCCGACAAAGCCCTCTCTAATAGCTCCTCCTCCTCTCTTATAAGCCCTCTCTCGTAATAATGACAATTACAAAAAGTGTTTATTTTTTTATGGTATATGACCATTTAGTGTCGATGAATGGATCGGAATGCAAAAAAGACGGTATTACTGGCTTGATTGGCATGATTTTTTAACTCTAATTAGGAGCGGAGGGATAAAAACTTGAGCTTTCAAGCGACAATTCTTCCAAATGTATCAGGCTTAGCGTTTATCGATAGTAACTTCACAGGGAGCCAGGTACATGGAAGTTGCTAGAAGCAGCTATCGGATTCCTGACTCGGACTAGCATAGAGCTGAGATGTAGGCTGCGTAGAGAAGCAATCGTTTTTTTCTAAAACGCAATTTGGTTTTAGGCCGAAATTATCAACTGCTGATGCGGTGCATCATTTGAATGACCACCTAGTGCAGGAACTTGATAAAGGTAATCAGACTGTAGGAATATTCCTTGACCTCTCCAAAGCTTTTGACACCGTTTCTATTCCAATTCTTTTGCACAAGCTTGAAACTCTAGGTATAAGAGGCACTCAGTTTAAACTTTTCAAAAGTTACTTAACCGACCGCACCCAATGCGTGAAAATAGGTAATGTTCTCAGCTCTGATCAGAAAAATACCTCTTTTGGAGTTCCCCAAGGAAGTATTTTAGGTCCTACGCTTTTCTTAATTTACATTAATGACCTTTGCAATCTAAAATTAGATCATGGCAAAATCATTTCATACGCTGACGACGCTGCTCTACTTTTTTCGGCTCACTCGCAAAATGAAGTATTCAAATATGCACAACACGGATTTAATATCGTAAATCATTGGCTTCAGCACCATTTACTAACTCTAAATGCGAATAAAACAAATTATATTAAGTTTTCCATGCGCAAGTCAACCCCGGCCCCAAGTGACACGAAATTGTATGCCCACCATTGTATATACCGTACGAATAATACATGTAACTGTCCCAATATAAAAATTGCATGTCAAATAAAATACCTGGGTATTATACTCGACGAAACTCTATCATTTAAGCATCATATTGAAGCCTTAAGCTGCAGACTCCGTAAGATAATATTTGCATTCAAAAAATTACGTTCCATTGCAGACGCAAATATAATTAGACAGGTCTACTTTGCCCTGTGCCAATCACTACTAACATATTGCATTACGTCATGGGGTGGCGTGGGTAGAACATTATTACTGACTATCGAGAGGGCCCAGAGAGCGATACTTAAGGTCTCCACTTTCCGCACTTTTCTCTATCCCACTGACCTCCTGTATAAATCCTGCACTGTACTAACAGTAAGACAACTTTTCATAATGAGAACAGTACTAAAACAACACGCAGCACTTCCTTACACTACTGAAATTACTAACAAAAGACGGAAAGATATAGTTTGCCCTCAAGGACCTGGAATAAAACATGCTTTCTCATCTAGATTTTACGTTTTCCTAGGACCTCTTCTTTACAACAGACTGAATGCAATATTATGTATGCATCCCCTCAGTTATTATAATTGTAAGAAAATTATCCATGATGCCCTCCAAACTATGTCCTACGAAGATACAGAGAACTTACTAGTAGTGTTAAAGTAAATTTTTTGTTAGATGTAATTCTTTTAGATGCTAATATTGTATACACATTTTTAAAATTATTTTTGTTTCTTATATTATACTTTGTAAGTGATTATTTGTAATTGTTTAAGAAAATATTTAAGGCCTTTTTCGCCTGAAAAACAGGGTTCCCTAGTTCAGGCACATGTGATATTTTTGTACTGTAGTAAGTAAGTATTGGTGCAGGCTATTGTATTTTATATTGTAACAATGTTCCAGAATAAAGTTATTATTATTATTATATTATTATTATTCATGAAAACGAATATTATCATTTATTTTATTTACCAACACTTTTTGCCAGAGAATTTTTCGAAGCCCGTGATTCCCCAGAATTTCCCGTGTTCGTCCTGTTCCCAGAGTTCCTGTATAGAGAGCTGTGACAGCCTTACGGTTAAAGAAAGTGAGGCTCGGGTTCGAATTCTGGCATGTACCAATGAGTTTTTCAAAAACTTACGTACATATTTATCACTAGCTCGACGGTGATAGAAAACGTCGTGAGGAAACCCGCAGGTCTCAGAATTAATTCTGAGACATGTGTAAATAGACCCGGTCCGGCGATGGGCTCACCACCTGTCACGTTTAGGGGTCCAATATATCTCGTGAAATGTGGGTACCTATATCCAGTAACGGAATACCTCTGCCTGCCTCGGGGATAAAAGGCGTGAGAATTTTTTTTTTCTATTTTTCCTGTTCCCGTGGGAAAATTTTAGATGTGACTAAGAAAATAATGCTTTTGTCAAAAAAGTTTTGTTGCATTTTTAATTTAGTACAATATAATACAGTAAATTTATACAATAGGTACCGAAAGCATGCCTACTTGAAAAAGTACCTACTTCCAAGTAGTAAATTCACAAAACGAATACCTACATCAAACGGTATTTCACGCACTCAATTCTGTTTTCCTAACGTAACCTATTTCATATCGAAACGATGCAATAAAATTTTGCGAGCAAATTTTTTATTGTTTCAACCTAAAGTGACTCTGTGTTCACAATATTGTGGGACCATCAATGTGATGTACAATTTAGTTTGGTTTCTTTTGTTCGTTTTTAATTTCGGTTTACGCCATGCTCAAAATAGTTCCGAAGTAGTAAATGACGGGCTGTCAGTAAATGAAATAGCTGACGAATTGCTCACCCTACTTGGCACCGATGATGTTGTAAATAAAACAAACAGGGTAAAAGTATTAAGAGATAAATTACAGAAAATCGACAGCTATGTCGTCGACACGGAAACATACAATCAACTGCTCCTAAACGAGACGAGACACACTGAATTGAATGAAACTAACTTTTACAATGCTTTGTCGGGCAATGATACGATGCAATTACTAAACGGTGACGTAAAGAGTTTGTACTTAAAAATGAAGGAAAAGATGAACAGAGATGATGTGTTGGCAATCATGGCGGCCAGAGGAGCGAAGAAGGTGATGAAATCAGCTCGCAGGATGATGAATAGTGACTTTATTCCTAGTAAGAAGCGTGATAGACAAGTGGACTTAGCGATTGATCAACTGATTGGCGAAGTACCGAACGACAATCATGTATTTGGCGAAGAGGAGCGGCATAGTCCATTATGGGGTAAGTTTACTTATAGTAAATACTAGCGGTTCTGCGCGGTGTCACCCGCGTAGTTCCCGTTCCCGTGGAAATTCCGGAATAAAATATAGCCTATGTTACTCAGGGATCTTCTAGCTTTCCATTGGTAAAAGAATTTTTAAAATCGGTCTGGTAGTTTTTGAGTTTTTTCGTAACAAACATACAAAAACACAAATCTTTCCTATTTATAATATTAGTATAGAATAGATAATAAATTGTTAGGTACAAATGTTTTCTTTCATCATGTTCGCATATTGATCTTCATTTCACCGAATCTAAAACCAATAACGTTATGATCTCCCGAATAAGAAAACACTGTCGATAACTTAGCAACAGGAGAAATATGGCTAGTAAACCGAAGGCGGTTATAGGCGACAAAATAAACATTCATTTGTTCACTGGAATAGCGACGATGGAATTTCTACTTGAATTGTTCTGCTAATGGCCAATCATAATGGCGGGCTTATTTTTTAATTTATCTGTCTATTGAAATTATTGTAAAATCAGCACCATACGTAATGTTTGAATACCGACAAAACTGGACTGTTGTAGAATATCAATAAGGTTGAAAATCTAACACTGCAGGTATTGCATTTTTGAGCTCGTATAGAGGTATTAAAAAGCTTATGTACAACCAGTAAAACTTTGAATAGCGCGTTCTAATTTACAACTGATCTGTCATCTTATATCTTGATACGTCTATGAACATAGCTGTAAGAGTCTAGAACATTATAATTATACATACTATTATGATAACAATTCCTCGTCCCCAGATCCCCAAATAGAGCTGGAGGAGCGCCAAAACAACCTATACAACACGCGCCGTATCTTCAAGGGGGAACGTACCACGATCCGGTACTACCCGTTCATGGTGTCCGTCCACCTGATGGGGCGCTTCTGGTGCGGCGGGGTCATCTATTATAATGACCTCGTTATCACCTCGGGCTCCTGTCTGCAGCTGTAAGTAACCTTTATCGAGTGGTGACAACTTTTGAGGGAGTAAAAATATCATTAGCCTTTCACTTGTGTTAGGTGATAGTTCATTTGATGCACTTTGATTAATGTCCACTCACTTTGTCTCTTGTCTGCTTCATTTCTAGCTGTTAAGATGTTAGTACGTCCTGCAGCCCTACCACCTAAGTTTCATTACGGGATTCTTATCTCATTAGACGCCGCTTTTCTAGCAATGATAGAAAATTACAAAAAAAAATAGCTGTTGATCTCAGTGAGTGGATGACGCCATTTTGGGTCCCAATTCGAACCGCAAACCTCAAATTGTAAATGGTAAATATATGCCATTTGTCGCTGTTAGATATTAAAAAATTGTCTCAGTAGGCCGGCTGTATTGTAACAATAACATAGAAGATTTCACTTGCCTTGACTATAGTGTCTATTTTTACGTTTGAGTAGATTTTTGAGTTTTGGTTTTAATTTATTTCATTTGTCAGGGCGCATAACAATCGATTTTTCCGCGAAAACCCCTCGATGCTGTCGGTGAGGGTTGGCAGCAATCACAGCAGGCTTGGAGGCGAGCTGGTTGAAGCACAGGAGGTAAACAATGTGACGTCATATTATATTCACAATGTTTATGTTAATATCTACATATTCGAGATGATTAAAAATTACTAATAATAATTAATTGCAGAGCAGTGATACACTGAGAAAAAAATTGGCTCACAAAGCACAATATTAGCGTTGTCGATTTTTATTGTTTATAAAAAAAAAACTTTGTCAATGCATTAAGTTCATTTATTTACAGATACAATGTTTTTATTGTGGGACCTAATGATGAGCCACACACAACTTGAATTTTGCCAAATTCAAATTAGCAAAGTTTTATTAATACTATGACAACAACACTTTGCTAATTCATCAAAGTATAACATTGTACGAAGTTCAATGTAAAGGACCTGACAACATTACTTTGAGAATTTATTTAAATTAATATTGTTGGAATTTCAATAAAAACGTTAACTCAAAGACATAACGTTCATATGTGGGTTGTGTGGCGTTAAGGTTTTGTTGTTATATTGACAATATTTTTTTCTCAGTGTAGCCTTACCGTTAAAGAGCCTGCTTCGCATGATGATAATCAGTGAGGATCGGGTTCGAATCCTGGCATGTACCAATGAGTTTTTCAAAACTTATGTACATATTTATCACTAGCTCGACGGTGAAGGAAAACCTCGTGAGGAAACCCGCAGGTCCCAGAATTAATTCAGACCCGGTCCGGCTATGGGCTCACCACCTATCACGTTTAGGGGTCCAAAGAAAATCTCGTGAAAAATGGTTAGGTATATCCAGAAATGGGATGGAATACCTGTGCCTATCCTAACTAATGTTTTTGTTTCTCTTTATAATTACATATATGTTTACGTATTTTTCGGATTCCTTAATAAACTCAATGTTAAACACAGGCTTTCATTGGTTTCAGATTTTAAAAAATACGTCAGCTATAGTGTTTTAATTTGATCGAATTCCGTTCGTCGAGTATCACCGCCTACTAGTTGACCATTCACGTCTCCAAATGTAAAAATATTTGATATTTCACTATCAGTTGCCTTCAGCTCTGCTCAGATCTTTGCTCCACCCCTTTCTAACTTTCTCTCAATAGTGAAGTCTTCATCATCAGAAATTTCTTTGTCTCCCGCAGGTGTACTTCCATCCTGGCTACAATCCTCGTACGCTGAGCTGCAACATCGCTCTGATTCGTCTCCAGCGCCATCTCCGCTTCAGCTACCATCGTGTGCCCAAGCGCATTGACATCTCTCACCAGGACGAAGGCATGCCCTTCACTGCTGAGGTCTTGCTGCTGGGCTGGGGCGTTACTAAGGTAAGAGAACCTTAGGTTGTAGGTGATAAGGTTCAGTTTAACGCCAAGGGCAGAGGAAGACTCTTAGAAGCATCTGTGGAGATGGTCACATGGTAATTGGAATTAATATTATAATATACTGGTACGCTTGTGTAAATATATCAAGCTTCCGCGCTGATGATGAGCTGATTTTGCAATTTAAAGTCGTGACAGCTAGAAATGTTATCAGAGTCTCTTTCCTAGGAACTTTTAAGAATTCTTAACAACTTAAACGATAGCAAGAACTTGTTTAATAGTTTATTATATCGTATCGGAAGTCGTATTATAAGCTCATAGTAAGACGAGATTCAGGCGTCAAAATGTGTATGATGCTGTATAAAGTCTGAATTGCTTTGTAATGTCCAAATAGGGATTGATTTTTGGTAATAATAAAAGTAATATAATAAAATAAGTATATTGTGAAATTTGGAGTAACCATGAAAATTATTTTTATTTTGCAGAGCTCTCAAAAAATGGCTTACGAACCAATATACTTGCAAAGAAAATTCTTACCTGTTTACCCAAACGAGTTTTGCAGAGAAGTATACGGAGAGTGAGTAAAATGATTTTGTAAATCAACTACATTCGTATTTAAAAAAATGTTCCTCAGAATTATTCCACTCCTGGAAATACATAATTTTCATCTGTGTATTGTTCTGAACCTGAAACGTGATAGGCGACAAGCCCGTCGCTGGACTGCGGTGAGGTTACATATTATGCCTTTGAAACAATTCTTGACCTGCAGTGTGATTTCAAATTTTAGCACACAATATCAATTTGGAATCAGATCGTCACCGCCTCGCCTATCTTACTCGAGCTTGTAATAAGCCGAGGCGATGTCGATACGATGTATGTCATACGAATACCAAACGTTCCAAGTTTCCAAGTTGACATATTGTGACCTTAAGTTTGATCAATTGAGGTGTTAATGGTTTCAGCAAATTCATAACAAAAAACATGTTCTGTGCTGGCACCTTCACTACAGGAGAAGGGGCGTGTGATGTGAGTATATTATGATTACAGTCAATGGACTCAATTCTGCCTGACCAACTAAAAGTCCTGATTTTAAGTTAGCCTATCCTTCTCAATAGAATACGGAAGAAAACGGACAGATACAAACCATAGATTTAAGAGTTAATGTCAAACATTTAAAAACTAACTAATTTGAACCTTATGAACGTTCTCATCTGTCACATCCATGACTTTGTTACATCGCCGCTAAAATTGCTAAACACGCCTTATTTGACTGGACTAATTTTAATTTGACAGGACTAAATATCTCTAGTCTCTTTTTTTTTCTAGGAAAAAGAAAATGACGTCATTAAACTAAAATAAGTTTAGTCTTTGTAAAGCAGAATCGAACCTAAAGCTACGTTTTTCTAAAGGAGTGTGTTCATGAAATACGGAAGTTGACTATACTAACACCATCTCCCAATCAAAGCTGGTCTCATGTGGGAGATTCCGGCCCATACATCCTTATGTGAGGAAAGACCCCAGCTCAGCAGTGGGCTGTTATGGGTTGATGCTGATTCTAAGCATATTCAAATACTGGTCCTTGAATTCATATTAGCAGTTTGGATATTGGAACGCATCTGATTTTTATCCCAAGGGTCATCATTGTGTTCACCTAACTGCTCTCGCCAAGAGCCGTTCAAGCTGAATTGTCATACATAATCAATACACAATCATATACGAGGCATTTAGGGTTACAATTAAATGAAGATCTAAAAACATCAGACTGCATTGCAGAAGACTGACTGCATTCCCTCTCTAGATAGCTAGGCTGATCCTCTATCCAGAGAGGGAATGCAGTAAGTCTTCTGGGCACTGTCTCACATGGTTCCTCTTTGGAGGACATTTTTGTTTGAAAATATTGTAAATAAATGTACTTGTATCCAAATTAAAAGATCCTGTGAAATTTAGGGCCATAAGAGGACTAAACGCAAACTCACTCTGCTCATTCTAAAATAGTACCCATTTGCCAGTACAACACGTGAGTGTGCAGTGAGGTCGCGTTTACGTTACACACTTCGAGTGTAATAGTGTATTCAGTGCTATAGGGGTTATTATCCCTCAGCACGACGCGGGTGGTCCGGCGGTCCTGAACGGCAAGTTGGTGGGGATCATCTCCTTTGGACCCACCGTGTGTGGGTACCCTAACGCGCCTACCGTGTTCACCCTGGTTGGGGCCTTCGCTGACTGGATCGAGACAGTCAACGAATCCGTAAGTTTCTGTTGCTGGTATCATGCTTCTCAAAAATTCTTCTTTAAAAATATGATTTATAATAATAATAATAATCTCACGCCTTTTATCCCCTAGGGGGTAAGCAGAGGTATTCCATTTCTAGATATAAGTACCCACTTTTTACGAGATATTCTTTGGGCTCCTAAACGTGGTAGGTGGTGAGCCCATCGCCGGACCGGGCTGTTTACACATGTCTCAGAATTAATCCTGGGACGATGTTTTTCTTCTGCGTCGAGGTAGTGTTAATATGTACCGAAGTTTTCGAAAACTCATTGGTTCATGCCAGGATTTGAACCCGAGCCTCACTGATTTTTATCATGTGAAGCAGGCTCTTTAACCGGTAATCACTGCTCTTAAAATATTATTTATATATGCATAAACTCTTGTGTGACAAATATTACATTCCTTGGCTGTGCGCATTATAAAAGATTTGGGCATTGTTGCCGCTGTGCGAATTCGTGGAATACCTATCGTCCAAGTAGATAATGGTGAGTCTGCACTCCCAATGGAAGAAGGTGACGGCAAAATCTCATGAAGCTATTGGGCTAACCAAAGTACGATCTTTAAAAGATCCTCAGGCACCTATATACTCGTAAAATGTAAAATTAAAACGTCTCTTCCGCGTATAACCGGGGCCAAACCTAACTAACAGATCGTCTGGTTCTCCCATTGACAGATGCCACACTACTACCGCGGTTCAAGGCGTACTACGACCACGACGCCATTGCCAATGCTGGAGTTCTTCCAAACACATTACGCGTCACCGAAGATAATCGCTCGGACCCGTAGCGAGGCGACGGAGCCGACGGACGCCGCGCCACCTCCCGACGTCGGGAATGACGACGTCAATGCCAAAACTGGCGGCGCTGACGTCACTGACGACGACTTAGGCGTCGGCGCGGATATCGCTGCTGATGTACCCGATAATCACGGCGCCTTCACCGACCGCACTTTACTCAAGATGCGGCAGACCGACAACGAGGATGGACTGAATTTTGATTTCTAATAAATGATTTGGTTATTACGGTAGTTGTTTTTTGGATAACCGATTGTTAGTCGATACTTTGTGACTGTCAGTCAGTAGCTTCGTAGTGCTTTAACGTAAAGGTGCAGTTTTCAACTATGAGATAGATGCGAAATTTTTACGGCGTCAATGTCACCGCATGCCATATCATTGTCACCAGTGTCGCCGCGTCACAGTTATCGCCTCAGTATCTCCTCGTCACTATAGCCACTTCAGTGTCAACCGCCTCACTGTCGCTACTTCACAGTCACCGCGTCACCGTCACCACTCGCCATTTTACTGTCACCATCACTATCACCTTTTCAGTACCACCGCATACTGTCACTGCGTCTTAGTTATAATGAAAAAATAGACGGTAAATTATTTTTGCACAAGTACGTTAGTTTGCAAGTGCTGAGTTGGCCAGTAAATAAATAAACGAAGAATAATGTTTGCAGAAAATTAAGGAAGTGGTTAGCAAATTTATCATCAGCCGACGAGCGGTACCGGGTGATGGATACCCGCGCTTAGCGTAATGGAGGCGATACGTCGCGCGGGGCTTGGAGATGGTGCAAAAAAACATTTATTTGCTGTAGGTACAAAAAGTACACTTACAAATGTTAATAGTCTAATAACAAGGCACTCTAACTAGTCCATGAAGATTGGCTAAATGTAAACAGCAGCCCATCTCCACCGACGAGTTGCTGGTTCCAAATGCAGTACCCCAAGAAGAACCAGCAAGAAACTCAAGGTTATCATTAATAATCTACCTATATAGTTATACTAGCGACCCGCCCCGGCTTCGCACGAGTGCAATGCTAATACTTAAACCTTCCTCTTGAATCACTCTATCTATTAAAAAAAACCGCATCAAAATCCGTTGTGTATAGTTTTAAAGATTTAAGCATACATAGGGACATAGGGACAGAGAAAGCGACTTTGTTTTATACTATGTAGTGATGATTGTTATTTTCCTCGCTAAAGAGCTCCGATAATAAACGCGTCCGATCGCTGCTAAATTCAAAGTAGGAGAACCGCGTAACGTTAGTATACTAAATCTATGCGCGGTCTCCATTTATAGGCACGGTCCTGCCGCCCCGCGGCCGGCCGGTAACGCCGCAAACGCTACGTCCCGCAATTTTTTAATCTGTAATATCTTCGAAAATTTTCATTTAAATCATATGCTGTAAATGACCATATAGATTAATATTAAATTATCAATGTATTTAAGGTATTTAATTGGATAAGGATTAATGCTGTATTGGTTAAAATCGCTTCGAAAATTAGCCATTATTTGTCGTAAAAAGTAAATAACAAATAAATGTTATTGTGGGATATCCATAAGAGATAGACATATACCATCGCGGAGTTTTCTGTAGACCTTTTCAATGTATACAATACTTAGTACAATATTTTGATAAATCTCGTAGGGTTCAGCCTGCGTTTGCAATGTAAGCAGAAAAAATGTTATTATTTAAGACATCACTTTAGAAACCTCAAAAATAACAGTATTTCTCCACTATTTAATGGATGTTATTATACATATAAACCTTCCTCTTGAATCACTCTATCTATTAAAAAAAAACGCATCAAAATCCGTTGCGTAGTTTTAAAGATTTAAGCATACAAAGGGACATAGGGATATAGGGACAGAGAAAGCGACTTTGTTTTATACTATGTAGTGATTTTGCTGTTTGTTTTAAATCTGAAGGAAATAACTAGAAGATTTAATGATGGGGTGCTGTTGTGGGTTTCCTCACGACGTTTTCCTTCACCGTCAAGCTAGTGCCCAGTGATAAATGTGTTCCTAAGTTTTTAAAAAACTTGTTACATGACCTCGCCTGGATTCGAACCCCAGCGTCAGCGAGAAGCAGGCTCTTTAATCTCAAGACTATAAAAAAAATGTCTCAGAATTAATTCTGAGACCTGCCGGTTTCTTTTACAGATGTCTCAGAATTAATTCTGGGACTTAATTCTCAAGACTATCACTGCTCTAAAAACACAGAAATATCATCACTCCAACTGAGAGCTACGGATATCGAAAGTAGGGTAACGCAGGGAGTATTCATACATCGCTTTAACCGATTATTACACAGTGGCTCCCAGAGGGGGAAGGGGGGCAATACCTCACATCCGCAGTTTATGGCCACATCACCGGCAGCGCACTTAATCGGGCCGTAAACCATATTGCGCCACGCGTGGCATTCATAATAGCAAAGGAATAGCCTGTTGTTTTATAGCACTTTTACAACGTGGTCACATAATGTTAGTGTAGACTTTAAGAGAAATAAAAATGTTCCAACAAAGACAATGAATTGAGTCCAGTAGTTTGCTTTTGTAAGACAATCTCACGCCTTTTATCCCCAACTGGAAAAAATACATTAGTAAGGATACTAAAAAATTTGATACTACTTAGTATAGACCTACATACCTGACTCGACGCAATATCAGGCTATCAATCACGATTACTAATAAATTGTAAATCTTAATTAGTCAGAGACAAAGGTAAAAATAATGTTTGTTTTTAAGGCTTTTGAGGTAAACCAGAGCGCGGTTTAGAAAATGCATAACGCCATCTATTGGAATAGAGCAGTAATCAACGTCACATATTTAAAGCTTACTATTAGTGCTCTTGAGTTTGTAGCTGGTTCTTCTCGGGGTACTGCATTTGGAACCAGCACCTCGTCGATCTAGATAGAAATTTGAAGTATGTTAGTGAAAATACTTCAACTTTCTTCATTTGTCGCACAGATGGTGCTGTTTACAAAAATAGATAGAAAGGTGTAATTTTTTCAGCATTTTTTCTTTTATATTTTGTATTTAAGAATATGTGTAAGAACATTATCAATTAATTTGAAAATCGATTTTTCCATAATTTCAATAATCGATTTTTAAAATCTAATAATAAAAAAAAGCGTTTTTTTTTTTAAATCTAAAATTTTTTCACATCTCTACTTACGCTCACTAGTTCCTGACGTCTCGTCGTCTCTCTCGTCGACGTTAGTGGCGTCGATACTCGAGCATGGCGGTGACTATTCGTGTCCGCGTCTCTATATCTGTGCTATAACGTTTAAAAGCTTGCCTTTTGAGCACTCAAAAAACATGTAGTTACGTGCCGAGTACTACCGCTCACCGCATTAGCTCAAGAGCACGTCACAGCAGTCACAGTGAGCACTTTCAGCCCAACTACTACTCAAACCGCCATTGACAAATGTTTTACAGAAATACCTTACAGTTGGAATATAATAATAATAATATTTGTGGGACACAATTCACACACTGTTATTCAGTCCCAAACTAGGCAGAGCTTGTACAGTCAACAAAGTTGTTAGGGTTACATGGCCAGTAACTAAGAATTCATTTTTCTGGGGAAGTCATAAATAAATCTTATTGATTAATGTATATTTCGAAAGGTATCTTTGATCCCTATAATTTACCAAAAAATACTATAAATACATTTAAGGCTTTAAGAGAAAAGTGAATCTTAATTTTTGGCCATGTAACACTAACAACTTTGTTGACTGTACTATGGATACTGAACAACTGATGAACATACCTACTTAAATTTTACCTACTTTAATTAAACACTCAGACACGAATCCAACAGACATTTTCATGCCCACAAATGTTGGCCCCGAGCGGGGATCGAACCTCCGACTCAGAATGCAGGGTCACACCAACTGAGCCAATAGGCTTGTCAAACAGTGATATTAATTGAAATTGTATTACCAATATACACGTAGGACCAATCAGTGATTAAGGTTACATGTGTTAGGTGCGAAAGCTACATAAATTACCTACACTCAAAAGAAAACACATGCACTGCAAAAACTTGCTTTTACCTTATTTCTTGAATCGATTTGTATCTGCTAACACTATAATCAATGAAGAATCCCTGAAATATACACCGCTTCCAACCTTAATGTTCCGTATCATAAACAAACGCTTTTTTTTTTTCAAATATTACTCAACTATCTACAAAGTGAAATGTGAAACGGCCATCAATGGTTCCAATAAAAACTTCTATCTGTTGGTAGAAAAGACGGCTTGCAATTGGAAAACTCTCCAGAGATTGCATAGATTGGATTGGAACTGTGTAGCTGTCAATCAAATGCTCCTCTGGGAATCGAGGGCCCAGTGTCACCTATACAGTCACTGAACTCCTATCTAGTAGAGCGACCATGACTTTGTAAGGTTAAATCTAGACAGTTGAGACGTCTAGGTAAACTTTTATTTACCCATGATTTTGTTCATAATAACATAGAACTCTAAGGAAGGAGTAAGAAAACCGACTTCAACTTCAGTATATGGTTTTCTCATGGGTGCCATTGAACTGGACCAAATTGAAATGGGACCACACGGGAAGCACCAGCTTTCAAATAAAAAAGAATCATCAAAACCGGTTCACCTAGTCGAAAGTTCTGCTGAGGTAACAAACATAAAAAAACATACAGTCGAATTGATAACATCCTCCTTTTTTGATGTCAGTTGAAAAAGGTGCTGCATTTTGGTGCTAAGACATTGAATAGTTGTGATTGCTGGTTTTAGTTAAAAAAGATTATAGATAGCGCCAGGCGCGCTCATTGGGCAAACGTTTTGATTTCGATTAAGTCACGCATACTTTATTACACGTTTGCAATCCTGGTGTGGGCATGCACCAATGAGATTTTCAAGAACTTCCGTACGTAAGTATGTATCACTAGAAGGAAAACATTCTAAGGAAATCCTCAGGTCCCAGAATTTATTCTGAGGCATATTGTGTAACATCAATCCAGTCCAGTCACGTCAAGGATTCCGTAAAAATATACGCTAGCTAGTAGAAAATAAACTCTAGACTTTATACTAAAGCATTTCAAAATTCTGAGCACAACTGAGTGATAAATGATCTTACTTTTTATTGAAACTATTTTCTAAAAGACTTTATCTAATGCAAATATTGGATAAGTTTTTACACAGAATATTTTTACATCTAATTCACATTCACAGAATTTTTAAAGGAATTTGTAAAATAAATTCAATGCTCCCAACTCCCCATTAGATATTATTGATCAACTCTAGATTAGTTTTTTAAATTTGCTCACGCCTTTTAATCCCGAGGGAATAGGCAGAGGGATTCCATTTCTGGAACTACCCACGTTTCACTAGTATATACTTTGGACCTCTAAATAGGATAGGTGAGCCCATCGCCGGACCGGGTCTGTTATACATGCCTCAGAATTAATTCTGGGACCTGCGGGATTCCTCACAATATTTTCTTTCACCGTCGATCTAGTAGTTTTTAGTTTTTTTGTAAAACTCGTTTCATTTTAGAGAATTCTGAAAAAGACTGAGTATCCAAGGAAAATAATAAAATCTAGCTTTTGTTCCAGACGTCCCCGACGAGATGAATAGAAATTTAATAATCACCAGAGGCGTGAGGCGATCTCGCTTATTCCCGTGACTTATTACAGGTGTAAGCGAGACAGAGCACCGGGGAGCGGTAACGAGCTTCCGGCTCGGGGAATCCCCGCCATAGTGGAGACTCTATACACAGGATTTAATTGGATTAAACTTGCTTTTTTGGGTACCCTTTGGGTACGGAACCCAAAAAAGCGAGGGACCCTTTACATCCCTCTGTCTATCCATCCGTCTGTCACAGGGATTGTATCTTGTTTAGGTAGACACTTGTTTTCAGAGTGTGTCTATGGCCGCTAATCTACACTAATATTGTAAAGAGGATAGAATTGTATTTTATTATGTTTGTAACGGATAAACTCAAAAACTACTGGACCGATTTCAAAAATTCTTTCACCATTAGAATGCTACAATATCCCTGAGTAACATAGGCATATTTTATCTTCGTATTCCCACGGGAACTACGCGGAACCGCTAGTAAATTATAAAGTAAAAATTAAGAGGGGGTTTCCATACAAGAAACGTGTTTTTTATGTACGGTGGTACGGAACCCTTCGTGTGCGAGTCTTTGCCCGTTTTTATTTTTTTCCATTGTGATTCGTAACGAACGACCTAGATTGGGACGTTAATAGCACGGTTTGGTAAAAGAGTAGATGTCGAAAGTTTAAGAACTGTTATAGGTACACCACTCGTATTCAAATTATGAACATGTTTTTGTAAAAGAGAGTTTACCATAGAATTAGAAATGGTACCTACAAGTCAGTCTTTGTTTATTTATTGTAACTGTTTGTGTCCCAAATAAACTATAAATATATATATAATCTCACGCCTTTTTTATCCCCGAGGGGGTAGGCAGAGGTATTCCATTACTGGATATACCCACATTTCACGAGATACATTGGACCCCTAAACGTACATAGGTATAAACTATAAACAATAAATAATTAAATAAAATAATTCACTATAGTATTAGGAAAATTACGTTAATTTATTCGTCTAACGTGGTAATCAAATAAACGCTCTAAATGAATAGCCAGCTTTAGAAACTGGTTCAAAGCGACGCTACCCTGTTCTATCTGGTTCAATCCGGTTTAATCTCGCTCTGTATTACTCGTAGTTCCGATGAAGCTACCTATTAAAATGCAAGTAGCTAGCTAGATTATTTACATGTAAATGTTACATGACACAGCAACGATATGTAGTAGAAATGGTAAAAAATAGATGGAGTTTCAAATAACTACGAAGTCTCGCGTATTACTTACGCACAGTATGAAAAGTGTGAGTCTTCACGCAGAGTTCTACTCAGCGCTGGCACTTACCTGAAAATGGGAAAAGTTTGGTTAATTACGTCATAGGCGTAGTAAGTTCGGTGTCGCTAGAGGCTTCTTAGTTGGAAACTTTCGTTTCAGCACTTTCAGCTTACACAACTGGACGGAAACGAAATTTCACGGAAGTACTTGCTTTTACTATTGTAGTTAAGCTTCGATAGCAGTAATTAGTTAAATAAGTAGACTTCTGGTTGGTTCAAAAATGTATTAAAATAAAAGTTAAAAAAGGTTTTGACGCTAGAGGTCTCAGAGAGCGAATGCCACGACGCCGGGCGGTGGTCAAGATGCCGGCCGGGCCGCGTGCCCCCGATTAGTTTATAAAACATTATTATCTGTTTTAATAATGTATCGATATCAATTAATCACTAATCGACACTAGTCACATTTCCGAACGTAAATTACTCTCTCGATTCACTCTTGGCGGCAAAGGGTGCTCTGAATAAAACACATAATTAGTCGCTGATATATTATATTTTTAAGAGCAGTGATAGCCTTACGGTTAAAGAGCCTGCTTCACATGATGAAAATCAGTGATACTAGGGTTCGAACCCTGGTATGCACCAATGAGTTTTACAAAAACTTACATACATATTTATCACTAGCTCGACGGTGAAGGAAAACATCCTGAGGAAACCCGCTTGTCCCAGAATTAATTCTGAGACATGTGCACACGATGGGCTCACCACCTATCACGTTTAGGGGTTCAATAAATCTCGTGGTGTGGGTATATCCAGTAATGGAATACCTCTGTCTACCCCCTCGGGGACAAAAGGCGTGAGATTATTTATTTTACTTATATTTTGAAGTCGGTTGAAAATCAACCCTTCTATTCTATTCAAACCCAGACAGGTCATTGTGGCGATGCTTGGGGCCAGCAGTGGATGCTATAATGATGATGAAACTGTTTAGTTCACAGCAAAAGAACGCCTCACATACCTTACACCAGAAAAATGTTACCGTCCTTCTAGCGCAGTCGTGTAAAAACATTTCAAACGCGCCAAAATACTGTTGCTCATACCAAAAATTCTGACATAGCATTTCTTAATTGAAGAATTCGCGCTCAAATGTGGAATTCGCTCGTGTGCCAGGAGCTCAATCTTTGGATCATTCGCTAATCGTTTGGATAGGACTACTCGATATGGGAAACTAACTGTTATCCGCGATTTCACTTGCATAAGTCTCTGTCCATTAGGAAATGATTTTATAAAAGCAGTAGTTTCATAGCCTACGCATTACAAACATAATAAATAACATTGTTATATTTGTCTTCATTTTCAGAGTCGCATGTTTCATTGTTGCCGTCAGTAGATTGTAATATTTAAAATTTTCCTGTGCCATTTACACGCGCTTCGGTATGTCGCTGTTCAAAAGTCAAAAAGTCAAAAGTCAAAATGTTTTATTCAAAATAGGAACTTACAAGTCCACTTATTGAACGTCATTTCAACTCCACCACTTCAGCATTTCATTAATCGACTTAAAAAAATGAGGAGGTTCTCAGTTCGTGACGTAAGTTTTTTAACCGACTTCAAAAAGGAGGAGGTTATAAATTCGTCTCTATTTTTTTTATGTTTGTAACCTCAGAACTTTCGACTGGCTGAACCAATTTGGATATTTTTTTTTTTTGAAAGCTGATGCTTCCAGATTGTTCCAGAATTTCGACTAGTTCTGACAACGGCATCCATGAGAAAACCATATAAGTTGAAGATTGAAGTCGGTTTTTTTTACTCTTTAGAGTGGTTATTTATTTGATATAATAAGTGTCCGTCAAATCTGAACCGAATTAGATTTTTTTATAATTAATTTACATACTCAGTGAAATCAATCATTCATTTACAACGACAAGTCCAAAAAGTATAAATAATACGAATGATAGAAACTAAACGAGTTCCAGTGCGTCCAATCATTCACCATTTGAATTTCTTTCAACTTTTTCGAATGAAAAAACGAAGGTTTTCAAGATAGACCTCCAGTCTAGAAAGGGGGTTAGTCTATGCTCCCTTGAAAGGGGAGAAAGGGGATGCTTACGTATTACAACCTCACGTTAATAACATTGAATAAGCAAACTAGAGGTTGGGAAAGGCACGGACGCGATCCCAACCCTTAAACGGTTTTGCGAGCCTCAGCTGCGGTCCAGCTGTGTTTTGTTAGGTTTTGTATGTCAAGGTTACGTAATATAATACATGTATTACGGCATGGCCTGGGGGAAAACATCTGTAAAAACATTTTAACAAAATTTAAGACTTCATCATTCAAGAGCAGTGATAGCCTAACGGTTAAAGAGCTCGCTTCTCAAGATGATAATCAGTGAGGTTCGGGTTCAAATCCTGGCATGTATCAATGAGTTTTGCAAAACTTACTTACATACTTACGTTGGTCTCAGAATTAATTCTGAGGCATGTGTACCAGACCCGGTCCGGCGATGGGCTCACCACCTATCACGTTTAGGGGTCGAATATTCTCGTGAAAAGTGGGTATTTCCAGAAATGGAATACCTCTGCCTACTACCTCGGGGATAAAAGGCGTGAGTTTTATTTTTTTTATTTTTTAAGACATCCTTGTTCCAGTATAACAGGTTGTGCTATCTCGAGAAGCAAGATATGTCTTCTTGCCTTTGATCAAGATCATTTTTCATAGGTTTAACCGTGAATATGTAGCAGACCGATAGAGTTACTTTCGCATTTATAATATTACTAGCGATCCGCCCGGGCTTCGCACGGGTGCAATGCTAATACTAAAACCTTCCTCTTGAATCACTCTATCTATAAAAAAAAACCGCATTAAAATCCGTTGCGTAGTTTTAAAGATTTAAGTATACATAGGGATATGGGGACAGAGAAAGCGACTTTGTTTTATACTATGTAGTGATAGTGAATGATGATGTACTCGTACAAGAGTTATTTAGTGAGATTAGTTGGAATAAAGTGTAGATGATGATGTATTCTATTTTTAAGCTACTCAAAAAAAGTAGAGGTTCTGAATTCGATTGTATTTTTTTTTTATTTGAAAGAATATATTTTCAGACTGGTTCCATTTTTATAAAATCTACCTCTGATAATGGAATCCACGAGGAATATGGTTGTGTCCTACCTAGTCAAATCAGTTACTTTTTAAGATCTGTCAAAACGAAATTTTACTATGGAAAATGTACTGAAATAGCAAACCGTGACGTCATAGTTTGTAGTACTCAATTGCAGCACTTTTTTTGATTGTTTATTATTTTTAAATTTGCTATAATTGTAAATTGAAAATCGAAAAACATATTTTGAGGTGTTTTGGGATAATCTTTTTAATGTATGACTACTCGCAATTTAATTTCGATGCTGTCAACTACCCAATTAAGAGGATTAAGCATACATAATACTATAGTGATTTTGTAGTCATCTATGCATTTGCATTCAGAATATACTTGTATAATTTGATGAACTGAGATCGCAAGTTCGGTTTCGAATATTTCGGATACAGATTTTTTTTATTATTTGAAAAATACTATTACACTTGAATAACAACTTTTTCTTATCCAAATGTGTGTATATTTTTAGCGCCTCGACAAGTCCACCCTTTAATAAAGGACTCAAGGTTGCTTTTGAGGCGCAAGTACCAGAAAAGTTATTTGTACTGACAAACGAATCGGAGGCGAGTTGCGCGACACCTAAACCAACACGGAGTTCGCGTTGTCACTCCAGAGATGGCACCAGGTGGCCTTGTATCGGGGGCCCTCTATAATGGGGTATTTGACAGTATGAAAATTAAATTGCAAGTAGTCATTCATTAAAACCGTTTGGCGGAGTTTCAGGCCAAAAATCAAGTTTCGACGGCAGTTTCGGTTTCGGCCAAAGTGGCCGAACCTTTTGCCAAAACCGGAACTGATTTCGGAAGTTATAGTGCACGCTCGCCTAACTTCGTTTCTCGCAGCAACGGTTTGGCGGATGCTGGCGGCCCTGTCCGGGAATTGTCGTGCGTTAATATTTTTTTGTGTTATATTAAATAAATGATTACAACAACATTAATATACCTACTGTGTTTCCATTTCATGTCCTAATTAATGTAACAGTATGTAAGAGTATGTTCAATAATATACTAATATACTAATAATGTATAGTGCACCGTTTACCCTAGTTCTAATCTCTCAGTTTCGTCAATCCTAAGGTTGTCTGGAAGAGATCGCTAAAAGCGATAAGACCGCCCGTTGTACTTTAGTTAATGTTGGTATCCATATTGTGCTGTTTTGGTGTACAATAAAGATTTATTGTATTGTATTGTAATGCAAAATAGTGGGTAAAATTGGGTAGTTGACAGCATCGAAATTAAATTGCGAGTAGTCATACATTAAAAAGATTATCCCAAAACACCTCAAAATATGTATTTCGATTTTCAATTTACAATTATAGCAAATTTAAAAATAATAAAACAAAAAAAGTGCTGCAATTGAGTACTACAAACTATGACGTCACGGTTTGCTATTTCAGTACATTTTCCATAGTAAAATTTCGTTTTGACAGATCGTAAAAAGTAACTGATTTGACTAGGTAGGACACAACCCTATTAACCAAATTTCAGTATTTTAAGGAATTTCATACTTGAAGCCACCGCCGAATATTCGGTTTCGGTTTCCGGAAAACCAGTTTCGGTCGGACCCTAATTATGAGGTCCTCAACAGTCCTGAGTCCATCTCTGTGGTCAAAACTTGTGGAGGCAGCGAGTGTTTGCGCTCGACGTATTTGTTTGAGGGCCCTCCTTATGAGGACCCCCCTATTCCCTGCCGATGAGGTTTGACATGTAGTCTTGAAACGTTTCAATTATCAGTATCAGATAACTAAGCAACTTTGGGTGTGGTTAGTTGTAGGATAGGGTTGTTAAATTTACAAAATAATCTAAAGCTAGTTTGCATATTGATTAATCTTTGCTACAGTCTTCAGGAAATTCATAGGTAAAATTAATAAATAGCCGTTCCACACGATTCCATCCGCTTAAGTCCCGTTCCCGTGGGAAAATAATAGCATACGAGTATGTTACTCCCAGAAAAATAAGCTTTCTATTGGTCAAATAAATTTTATAATCGGTCCAGTATTTTCGGAGCCTATATAATACTAACAAATAAAAATCTAAGCTTTCCTCTTTCTACTATTGTTGTAGAAGTGTCGAATATATATAGAAAAAGGTATGCAGCTACCTACAAAATATTTTTTGAGAAAATTTTGTAATATTTATCACCAGCTCCAGGGGAAAGCCTTATGAGGAAACTCAGAATGGAATTCCATTCTGAGTTCCCTCATTATCCCTGATCTTAGTACTTTATGGTTATAGTTGAAACAAAAAGACTATTGAACACCGAATCTATTTGGAAAATGGATTTTAAAAGGCAAGAGTAAGCGTTTCGCTGTCTAGCTATTTCTAGTTGCACAAATTCATTTCAATTAATGCTCATACATTCTAATTTCAGTTTCAAACAAAGCTGGGATTCACAAAGCCCACCGCGCATCGAGTCGACCCGCTGGTCCCAACCGCAACAAAGTTGTAATCACACGCGGTTGGGACCGCCCGAATTCAATTCAGCTGGCTTTAGTGAACAGTTTACTCGGAGTGAGTTGGAAGTTTGAACTGTTGTCAATATTGAATGGGACCGTGGAAGAAAAGAAAATTGGTAATCGAGAAACTTGATCTACGTAATAAAACTACGCTCACTGAGGGACAATGCTGCTTGAACTGGTGGGTTTAAATCAAAGAGATTAAAATAATAGGGCATAGAAGGGACAAAGCGAGGAAAATTTGAAGACAAACGTTATTACAAGTGAAATAAGTCTAGTACAATTTCGACCGAATGATTAGCTCGCGTTCATACTAACTGACATGACGCTTGAGCTTCAAATATGCTTCAAAGTTTTGTATGAAAATATTCCCAATGCCCCCTCTATGTTTAAATTGAGAAGCATGTTTTGACCGGAATTTCAATATATCTGCTAACGACTTACTGCTAACATATAAAAAAATTTAGCGGTAGTGTATATAGTTATCGATGTAGATACAAAAACCCCAATTTTTCAAGTATTTGAATGTCTGTCTGGTTGTACACGCATCACGCAAAAACTAATGGACGGACTAATTCTGTCGTAGACAACCTCTCAAAAGGGAGTTTTGGTAATTCCCACGAAAACGGGAATAAACAAAAACTGCACTGGGCACCCGCTTTTTGAAAATACTTATATGGTTTAGGGTAAAAAAAAAAACTCACGCCTTTCATCCCCGAGCGGGTAGGCAGAGGTATTCCATTACTGGATATACCCACATTTCATAAGATAGGTTTAGGGTGTCTTGTAATAATAATCAATAATAATAATAATCCTACTACTATGTCAGCAATGTCAACAAACAGCCTTTCATCTTACAGACATACTTGAAAAATATCAGTCATCTTATAGATCAGTCGTGTAAAAAGACATTAAAGATTTGAAACTTAAAATCGCGAAATCACCAAAATCTCAAAGTCGGCACTTTGTACAATACAATACAATACAATAACTCTTTATTGTACACCAAAAACAACACAATATGGATACCAACATTAACTAAAGTACAATGGGCGGTCTTATCGCTTCCAAAAGTACTTTTAGCTTTTGTACTTCCAAAAGGCCCTCTAAAAAGTACAAAGTAAGTAGACCAATTTGAATGTTAATCCGTCCCGTGAATAATTGGTGTCAGCGAATAATTACCGGCTGAATATTGATGAGCTCAGCTAACGACTGCCATCTGGAGGGAGGTACATTCAAGAGCACATGAAGCACTTGTAGTGCGATTCTGACCTCTAAAGCGATTGTAATAAGAACATTACAATGTCCAACTGTCAAGCTCTTCGTGCTCTTGACTGTACCAGTCGGCAGGGGCGTAGCTACCACCGTATCAGCAGTATCAATTATATGGGGCCTTTGGGCCGCGGGGGCCCCCGACGTGCGTAAGCAGAAATTAATAACAACTTTAAAACTGATAAAAAATTACCTAAGAACTTCGATGAGACATGAACGGCTGTCAGACCTGTCACTATTGTCCATAGAGGCAGAAACTTTAAATAAAACTAAAGTCATCATCAGCTATAAATGATTTAATAAATCAGTTTGCCGGAAAAAAGGCAAGGAGAGTGTATATTTAATTTAAATTGTTTGTAAAAATTTTGGATAAAGTGACTGATAGATAATTATGATGAATAAATATTTCTTTTAATATGGAAACTTTTTTTTGTGAGAAATCTTTACTCTTCGTAAGGGCCCCCAAACAAATTCTTGTACGGGGCCCCGCCAAGGCACGCTGCGCCACTGCCAGTCGGTAAGGTAAGGTCCTATCAGATTAATTCGCATATCTGACTAATTGGTCCTATTCGAATCCAATTGATTGATGTACATTTGAGAAGGAATGTAGGATATTGGATTGGTGTAGTTTGTTTCGGGCACTCACAATACTTGGATTAATTTTAAACCGACTTCAAAAGAGTTTGAAATGATTTCGATTTTTTTTTGTACTGGTATACCTCGAGGGTGGTCCCATATAAATTTTGTGAAAATCTGATGAAGAACTTCAGGTGGAGAACGGAACTCCTCAACAGACATCAGCAATTTTTTTTTTATAAGAAAAAGGGGGCAAACGAGCAGACGGGTCACCTGATGGTAAGTGACTACCGTCGAACATTGGACACCTGCAACTCGAGAGTCACAACTGCGCTGCCGGCCTTAGGAGGTGGGAATAGTGGGAAGGGGGAGGGGAGGGGAGGGGGAAGGGATTGGGCCCTCCGGTTACCTCACTCACTCAACGAAACGCAATGCAAGCATTGCTTTACGCTGGTTTTCTATGAGGCCGTGGTATCACTCCGGTCGAGCCGGCCCAAGCGTGCCGAATCATGGCTCTCCCACGATTTAAAAAAATCACTCGTTATCATCGTAATAGGTTTAGTAACTTTGCGTTAGAGTCGGTTTACATTTTTGTTTCAAGTTTTTGGTGATCTCGCTTCTTGTCCTCAACCATACATGCAAAGTCAAAGTCAAAGTCAAAATGTTTTATTCAAAATAGGAACTTACAAGTCCACTTATAGAACGTCATTTCAACTCCACCGCTTCAGCATGTATGGTTGAGGAGAAGAAGCGGGGCAAGAAACTCCTCAACACAATATTCTTTTAATCAATTGTTACATATTACTAAATTGGGTTACATAATTTCGTTTGTTTTTCGCTATCGTATTGCGCTGGACTGGAGGAAATCTGTTCCAAGCATCATTGTCATTTATATAGTCGTCTAGTTTGTAATATGCCATTTTACAAAGTACATGTTTAACATGAGTTTTGAACACAGTTTCAGGCAATTTCAAAATATCTTCTGGTATTTTATTATAAAAGCGTATGCAAAGCCCCACAAAGGAATTATTAATTTTACTTAATCGTGACTGAGGTTGCTCTAGTTTATTTTTATTCCTTAGATTACAATTATGCCTGTCACAGTTTTTAGTATACAATAATATGTTTTTCCGTACATACATAATGTTTTCATAAATGTACTGACAAGGCATTGTTAGAATATTGATTTCTTTGAACAGTTCTCTTAGGGAATCACGACATCTTAACTTGTAAATGGCGCGTATAGCCCTTTTTTGTAAAATAAAAATAGATTCTGCATCAGCAGCTCTGCCCCATAGCAAGATGCCATAGGACATTATACTGTGAAAGTAGCTAAAATAAACGAGTCTTGCTGTGTCTACATCAGTAAGCCATCTGATTTTTCTGACGGCATAAGCAGCTGAGCTCAGTCTGTTAGATAATGCATGCTAAAGCGGAGTTGAAATGACGTTCAATAAATGGACTTGTAAGTTCCTACTTTGAATAAAACATTTTGACTTTCTCATAGGAATAATCCGATGTCTGAGCAACAGGGGGATTGTACAGCCAGAATAAAAGAAATAATTATTTTATTTGTAGAAATACGGTGAACTTAGAGGTCTTAAAAATAAGATTTGATAACATCATTTATAGTCCTAGTAAGTAATAATATTACTGTGCAATTTAATCTGTGATATCATTACAGTCCCTCTTTCTTACAAGCTACTTGCATTACAATCTTTTAGAAGATAATTAACTATTGTCACAAGGCAACTCTGAGTTCTGCCAAGTTTAGTTATTCGTTATTTTCAGATAGACCAATACACCGCGTACTACCACATTTTATCGCTAAAAAGTTGCCACTTCTGTTTTGACGCAATCCGCAATTGTTTCCGCTAAATCGTCTTTCTATGTCTCACCTTTATAGTGCCACTAGAGTTGCCTTGAATACAAATTTTTCCTTCAACTCATTTGCCTAAGAGACGTGCGCCAGTGAAAGTTATTGGCAGTTGCCGAACCCTGCGATGTTTCCCAGTGGTCGCTTGGGAGCACTAAATTATCATCGAAAGAGCTAGCTTGCGAATATTTAGGATTTATCCTTCTTCCTTCAAATCGTTTTACGTCGAGAAACCTTTTTAGGGTATGTTATCTAAAGAGAAATCTTTGTAGGATAGCTGTGATCATACCTAAGCCGACAAATATTAAAAATGTGAAAGTAACTCTGTCTCTCTGTTTGTTAGCTATTATTATATCATGTGGGAAAATTAGTGAGTGACTTCTAAACTAATATAATACAGAGGAAAGATTTGTATTTTTGTATGTTTGTACATACATACATAGCTGTTTGTAGGTAAATAAAAAGTGGAAATGAAATGAAACGAAACCAAACGAAACGAAATTAAATGAAATGAAATGAATACAAAAACTGCTGGACCGATTTTAAAAATTCTTTCACGATTTTTGTGACGTGGACTGTATATACAAATTACGAGTTTGTTCGGTTTGCCCCGTCTTAGTAATATATACTAGTGTCTTTAGTGCTGTAGTTTTCAATAGGTTCGACGCTCCGGTGTCGAGTGCCGCTCGACCGCCGTAACGAGGGCATGGCGGGTAACTCGGTAACTATTGACCTATCGTCACCCTATCACAAGCCGCAACGTTGTAGGGCTGCCATTTCTCAGTACCAATTAAATTAGAAAACAAATCCCCGGCTAAAATAAGTATAAACAAACGGCTTGACAGATTTTCTTAAACCGTAGCTAAGAACACTCTCGATTTTTTCAAATTTTAAACAAAAAAAAAACTAAATCGAAATAGGTTCAGCCGTTTGGGAGCTACGAGTGAACAGACAGAGATACATATAAAACATATTCACCAATGAAAGTTTAGTTTTTTAGTTGGCTACAATTTTCCCACGGGAATGGGACTTACCTATTCAATACGAGACAGCAGCTATGACAATACGAGAGAGAGAGAGAAAGCTAGTTTTGGATAAAAAAAATTGTTGTCTGTAATGATAATTTTACGTGATACCGTGATAAAAATTGACATTGATGAAAATCGTGCCTCTCTATCGCTTGTTCGTATTGCAAGCTCGGCTCATGCGGAATATGACAATGAGTCATGCTTTTGTGTGCGTGCAGCCGGCCGGTCAAAAATTTGATTTCAAATGTGTCACCTAATAAACAGCGTTTCTTTCAATGTGGTTGGTAGGGCTTCAGTGACTGACCCGAGTGGGGCAAGTGTCAGTCGCCAGCTGACTGTAATCCTCCTTGAAACTCGACAACGGCACTCGATGTTTCCGATTTGGGTCGCATGCCTCTGGGGTTTGTGTGTCGATGACTATTCGAGCACGTTACGTAGGTTACACCAAATGTGCCCGACACTCATACCATCAAATAAAAGCTTGTACCAAAGATTGTAAATAAACTTGATTATTGAAAGTACACAAAATTATATGTTACACTAGACTCGTGAATCTTTGTTTAAATAATTGTAGAGGGATATTTCCCAAAAGGAAAGTCCGTCCTCTTATCACGTCGTTCATTACTTTCCTCTCTCTTTCACTCCTGTCGTATCACTCGCACACACATCCTGTTCCATTTCATGCATCCTACTTACATTAACATTCCTACATAATTTATATTATTAAACAGCCTTTTTTCTACCTAAACTGCGTCGAAAAATGGAACATGGCGGCCTGGAAAGGGCCGAGGAGTCAATTATGCGTAAAACTCATCTATAGAGTAAAACTGAAAAAAAAATATCGGACAGCCGCGACTGATACGTGTACATAGTCTTTTGAAATCAGCACGCCAGATTTCTGTCGGACGTCCGAACGATCAAGGTTACGTCCACGACTTAAGCCGTATACAGAAAGAAAGCTGAAAACTTATCAGCGCCGATAAGCGCCGATCGGCGCTGGTCCATTCTACATAAAGCAAGCAGATTGAAGCAGAGCGAGCAAAATGTCGTACGATGATTGGCGGGCGGCACCAGCGCTGACCGGCGCCTGTCGGCACTTATCGGCGCCGATCGGCGCTTATCGGCGCTGGTTCATATAAATGCCTGCACCGGTTACCAGCGCCGATAAGTGCCGACAGGCGCCGGTCAGCGCTGATAAGTTTTCAGCTTTCTTTCTGATTACGGCTTTACGTCCGATAGTTTGCACAGCTCTGTGTACATTCATTATCTCGATAGCGGCTATCAGCCGCGTCCGTAAGCCGCGTTCGATAATTTGTTTTCAGCTTCATAGTACATATCTCGACTTTGGGACTCCTATTCCGAATTCCACACAATCTAGCAAAATGACAAGAGTATAATTAAAGTTACTTGCACACATTCCATGTCATAAAATACATAATACATCAAAGGAAAGACCTTTAAAGCAGGTGGCGGGTGCAATATCCCCTGCAATCAGGAAATGGGGCAAAACGGATGGCCGTCGCTAACTTCATACAAGTGAATATTATATGACTTTACATATTATGTTGTATAATATAAAAAATACATTACAAATACAAACAAAAGATAAATTTCTTTGTAGCGACACTACATAGAACGAGCCAATAGACGGCCGAGTTCTAAACCACCCTATTAAAGTTTTCTAATAAGTTTGTATAAATAGCGAAGCGAAGAGCAGTGATAGACGGTTAAAGAGCCGGCCGAAAATCAGTGAGGCTCGGGTTCGAATCCTGGCATGTACCAATGAGTTTTTCAAAAACTTACGTACATATTTATCACTAGCTCGACGGTGAAGGAAAACATCGTGAGGAAACCCGCAGGTCTCAGAATTAATTCTGAGACATGTGTAAGCAGACCCGGTCCGGCGATGGGCTCACCACTTATCACGTTTAGGGGTCCAATATATCTCGTGAAATGTGGGTATATCCAGTAATGGAATACCTCTGCCTATACCCCCTCGGGGATAAAAAAGGCGTGAGATTATATTATTTTTATTATTTGTATAAATACAACTGTCCAACATCAACCGTTGGACCGCGGTCACGATCACCTCGCCTGGCGGATTATCTCCCCTTTTCACGATGGAGGAGCATTCCACCTCCGCTCCTCCATATCTTTAAAATATTTATATAATATCCAATAACATCAAGCCGTAACAGCCCACTGCTGAGCTAAGGGTCTTTCCTCACATATGAGGAAGTATGAGCTTTAATCTCCCATGCGAGCCCACCGCGGATTGGGAGATGGTGTTAAGCTAGTGGCCACTTAACAGTCAGAATTTTTCAAGCCACCCAAGGGTATCTGACATGGCTTCACTACTTCGCAATCAACGAAAACCGGGAATAACAATTTAACGTGCCTTCCGAAACACGGGTTGATGATGATTCAATAACTTACCACAATTCATCCCAAAACGGGTCTTAATAAAGAATGAAAGGTTGTATGGACGTTAGACATTTTCATCCTTCCTGGTAGGTACAAGGTTCTTGTTGAATTACATTAACATGTTTTAAAGCTAATCCATTAGGTTTACAAGTATAAAAACCACATTAAAATCGGTTCAACAGATATTCATAGAAACATACCAAAAACATTTTCTTTGAGTTCAAAAACTTTCCCGTGAATAAAAAAGAGCAATATTATATATTCGTCTCGGAAAAAGCGGAATATAAATAAAAGTAAGAAGGGTGGAAAATTGGCGGGAGTGTACATACTTTCAAGCCACTTCTTTTGACGGCTTGGGAAGTTGGGCCGCTGGGAAAGTTGCTTCGAATAGTTTGGGAGCCTGGGAATGTTGGGAGCATTGCGTGCTCAGTTGTGTTGTCAGTTATTTCGCGAAATTTTCACCGTCTTATGCATAATGTCTTTATCATTTTTAGTGTCTAGATGACGTATTGTATCTGTTATGGTAAGTACCTACTTTAGGTAAAATAATATTTTTTTTACCGTTTTAAAAAAAAAATCCTAAATGATTTATTTTCTGTAGGTACAAAAGTACATTTAAAAAGGTCAATACTCTAATAATATGGCAATCTCGACTCGTCCATGAAGATTGGCTAAATGTAAACAGCAGCCCATCTACACCGACGAGTTGCTGGTTCCAAATGCAGTACTCCGAGAAGAACCAGCAAGAAACTCAAGGGCAGCTCTTTTTAATCTCATGTCTTACTAGTAAATATGGTTTACAAATAATTATAATTAATAGCCTTACATATTGTCGAGTCTGTTAATCCTATGCATGATGGTCTATAAGAAGTCTGTAACTTTATAGTAGCCTTTTTGGAATGAAGTTCCTTATCGCGCGTTGCGAAAGGGGGCTAGACGGAAAAAAATTAAGACCAAAAGTTGTAACGACCGACACTTTTCGGCGTTCGCGTGTTTCTCTGTCTGTTGTTGGTCGTTGAGTTAATGCTGGAAACTAACAGGGGGTCTAAAAAGTCCGTTTCGGGTGAATCATAATAGGATCCTATTTCGATTCATATTCAAAATTTTCACCAAATACGAATCTGCTAATGAATTGAATTGTCAGTGAATCACTAAAATGAGGGACCATTTTACGGAATTTATAGGAATTGCTTAGGATTTGCTGGGAATTCATAAAAGGAGGAATTGCTCAGAGGAATTGCTCAAAGTGGCCATTTTAGACCCACAGACCAGACACAGACTAAGATGAAATACCGCCAACTATCCAGAGCTGACACCGTTACGAAGTAATACCTTGACTTATCAAGAGATGGCGCTGTTAACACATTGTATCATTGTGGATAACATTATATTTGTTAATAATAAAAAAAATATTATTATAACTTAAAAAAAAATTTATTACAATTCCTTTACTAATTAATCAAAAGGAACTACGTTCCATCCGGGTGTCCCTTGACACCTCTCAAGTTTTTTTATGTAATTTTACTCAAATATATCTATATAAATAAAAATGAATTGATGTTCGTTAGTCTGATTAAAACTCCAGAACGGCTGGACAGATTTTGATGAAACTTTTTGTGTGGGTTAGAGTGGGTCCAGGGATGGTTTATACGGTGGCAGAACGACGTCTGCCCGGGCCACTAGTTATATATAGAAAGACGTAGATATGTTACTAGAGCACGGAAAATGAGGCCGACAAATGTAGTTAATTAACCACGTTTTATTTAGTCACATTGTATTTCAAGTCGTATTTTAAGCGCAACTCTTAACAGATAGCTATCTTTTTCTTTATTATTCGTTCCGTATCATCTTTCCCCGTCATTGTTGTATCCTATAAATACGCTAAGAAGTAAGTATGTACATGTTGTAGCACACTCGTAGGGGATCAATTTTCAAACGCAAGCAGTATGAATATAACTCATCCTTACTTAAATATCTTTGAATTTTACTACTTTTATCGTTCCATCTTACTTAGAAGTCACATAAGTCTACTAAGTATTCAGCCAGAAACTAAAAGGACACGCGGAGCTTCCGTAAAGAGTTTTTCATAGTCCGTGTAGTTAATAAGTTTCACTCCGCCCACTAAATGAATAGGATCTTCAACTTGAGACGGCTTGAATAGAAACTCAAGCCGTCATGAGTCCATCCGGCTTAATTAGTCGATAACGGAACTTTGCAGGATTCGTCCGGAGTTCTTTGCGCTTTGAATGGCTGATTCGAAGCTTTCGTCCGATACTTCCGGAGGGCTGGGAATGTAAATTGTCTATCGATATCGATAAATATCGTTTTAATTAAAAACTTTGTGTATAGCTCAAACAAGTTTAAAATAAAACTGGTATGTGAAATTAATTTGGGCTTAAATTGATCTGTCAAATATGAATTTAATTTAAATTGGATGCTTGCTTACTAAGTTAATCTGTAAATTGAATTTGGTTATAAAATTTATTTTGCATATTTTGGTGAAACTTAAAATTAAAGTTATTATATTTATTCGAACCAACTCAATAAAACTTACATTACGTTTGAAAATTGAATGCCAAAATCTATCTTAATCCCGATTTCTAAGAAATAATTAATTAAGTTTCAATAAAAGTCTAGCTATTATCGACTTACCTACTCTTAGATAATTTGGTATGAATTAAAAACTAACAGAAGTCTTTTTAACACTTGGAAACTATGAATATTTTCCAGTGAATCTAAATTCAGAAAGATTACAAAAGTCTGCTTTTAAAGTAAAAAATCGAAATTATCCAGTCCACAAAATTCATTGAAAATTAGATAGCCTCCAGATCTGTCTATATAAGATTACAACTCCACAAAGTTACTTCAGACTATCGAATCATTCTGATTATCGATAAGTAACGATTCCCATCACTACTGGACAGAAAGTAGGACATGCACCGGCGCTAGGCAGATTAAGGGAAAGGACAGACTGAGCTGCTCCCGCGGGCTTCGGTGCATTCCAGATCTGGGGGCCAATTCCACTAAATGTCAACGGTTATAGTTGGATGACAATGACATGTCAATGGTCAGTCAATGGTTTTATTTGCTATGAAAAGTGCCAAATAACACCATTGACTGACCATTGACAAGTCATTGTCATCCAGCTATAACCGTTGACAATGTGATATGTATGTGTGCGTGCTTGTGCCGGCGCTGCGTCGCGGCTTCTGTTTCGCCAGTAATAAACGGGCTCCGATATCTAACGGTTGTTTCATTATCACTGACACTTTACAATGACATGCCAATGGTCAGTCAATGGTGTTATTTGCTCTTTTTTGACTTCCCGTTGTCCCCATCATGGGGATATGGCCAATGGGGACAGCGGGAATACACCTCTGAAAAGTGCCAAATAACACCATTGACTGACCATTGACAAGTCATTGTCATCCAACTATAACCGTTGACATTTAGTGGAATTGGCCCCCTGGACTAGTGTTGCACAATGGGAATGAAGGAAAGTATGCCAAAGATTTAAATCTTTAGATGTGCTCTGACAGCGGACTTACCTCGTCGAAGTCAAAACGTGCGTCAGTGGAATTTCGCTTTTATATTCGCATATAACTAGCTTTTATGTAGCTGTTCTGATATCACTGTAAAGTTTTATTAATATCCGTTCAGTAGCTTTTTCTTTAAAGAGCAACAAACATATAAGATACCTGTACATAGAAGATTTGTTGACATACCATCCTCGCTCTCCTCAATTCCTAACCCAAGCATCGAAGTTTCTGAATTTGAAGCTAAACAAGAACCAAAGAGATTTAAATATAATAGGGCAAAGAGGGGGCATTGGGAATATTTTCATACAAAACATTGAAGCCTAAGCGTCATGTCCTTGTCATGGTCAGTTAGTATGAACGCGAGCTGTCATTCGGTAGAAATTGTACTAGACTTAATCCACTTGGAATAACTTTTGACTTAAAATTTTCCTCGCTTTGTCCCCTCTATGCCTTATTATATTTTAATCTCTTTGACAAGAACACATATGCTGCAGTAATTCCAAGTATTTGCAAAGCAAGTTGTGTACAGACGTAGTTGGAACAGATTCTCGGAACTTAGAGAACATCCCTTGAGCAGTTCTTGGAAGCAGACGGACGAGGCTAATGTATTCCGAGTGTAGAATAATCTAGAAACTATTTTGTTGAAATTGAAATTGAAAATGAATATGTATTTTATTCTGTAGGTAATAAGAACTACACTTACAACAGTCAATAGTGTAATAGTAAGGCACACTAAACTCGTCCATGAATATTGGCTAAATGTAAACAGCAGCCAATCTCCACCGAAGATTTGCTGAAGTATTTTACAAGCTTGCAATGTATCGTTGTTCGTGTGGAATCTTGCAACTCGATTCTCGATCACGGGAACGGGAATAAACTGGACCCGCTGGCAACGCCGCTAATCAAATTCCACAAAAGCGAGTCCTAAAAATTATTTCACCAGTGGAAAGCTTATTTTTCTATTTATTTTATTTTATTTATTCGGAAAAAAAAACAGTACATAGTGTATGAAAATTCTTATAGAATATGTATTTCACTTATATGCCCATGGACATTTCTCGCTAAGATGTAACAAAGAAAAACTTAAAGAAATCCAGTTAGAATTTGAAAAGATAGAAATGCAAACTTCGCGCAAACATTCACCCACCAACCTATAATTCTGGGAGAAGCATAGGCTATAGTTTTCCCACGGTAACAGGACTCACGCGGGTAAAACTGCGGGGCGATGCTAGTTTGAAATTATTTTTTTTAACCACAACCTAAAACTTCTTGGTCCATTTGTGAATAACAGAAAATTTGGAACTTAATAATAACGGTCCACTTTCAATGTCTGGAAGTTACCTTATGAAATTATTTTTGCGTCCCGAGAACCATTCTTGTAAAAAAGTGGATTTACTTTCGTGAAACTGTTTGCGGGATTTGCAACTTTATGTATAGGTGATTAAGTTGGGAGTAGACTAACAATGATTGTGTTTTATCGACCATACAATGAAGTAATCACAGCCATCGGCCGGGCAATTTTCTTTTTGTATTACGATATTTCTTTTATATTGTACTAGCGACCCGCCCCGGCTTCACACGGACGCAATGCTAACACTAAAACCTTCCTCTTGAATCACTCTATCTATTAAA
This sequence comes from Ethmia dodecea, assembly GCA_963855545.1. Lineage (NCBI taxonomy): Eukaryota > Metazoa > Arthropoda > Insecta > Lepidoptera > Depressariidae > Ethmia > Ethmia dodecea. The sequence continues at coordinate 13,005,206 of OY979458.1, forward strand.
AAAAAAACGCATCAAAATCCGTTGCGTAGTTTTAAAGATTTAAGCATACAAAGGGACATAGGGACATAGGGATATAGGGACAGAGAAAGTGACTTTGTTTTATATTATACTATGTAGTTATAGTGATTTTCGAGTCTTCCTATCTCTAACTTTCTCCTATCAATCTACTAGCTGACCCCCCATACCTTGCTATCGTCTCCTTATTGTACCGACATTTAAATTTTGTATGTATTAGTAACTGTTTTGCAAATACTAACTAAAAACTGACAAGAAAAGAATTAGAGTAACTTACACGCCATGTAGTAGCAATGAAAGTAATATAGACTCGCTAGGGAATTCCCTGCGGCTACGCGTGGCTACGACATGCTACGCCGTAGCTGATTGCTACGCGAGTAATATTGTCAAAATTTACGAGTGATACCTACTGTGTTTCATTATGATTTTTATGTATAGGATGCTTATTTATGTCAATTTTGGTATTATTAAAGGTGGGTGTTAATAAGGTCGATAATCTTTATGTATATGGAGGAGCGGAGTTGGAATGCTCCTCCATCGTGAAAAGGGAAGATCTTCCACCAGGCGAGGTGGTCGTGCCTGGGGATCGCGGTCCAACGGTTGATGTTGGACAGTTGTATTTATACAAACTCATTAGAAAACTCCGATAGCGCGGTTTAGAACTCGGTCGTCTATTGGCGCGTTCTATGTAGTGTCGCTACATGTATATAATTCTTCTGTCCTTAATCCTCCTAAACGGCTGGACAGCTTTGAAATTTTGTGTGTATATTCCGCTAGGTCCACTAGCTTGAAAACATCGTGAAGAAACCCGCAGGTCCCAAAATTGTATTGTGTAACACCTTGGCCCGGGAATGGGATCACCACCTATGAAATTTAGGGGTCCACAAAATATACTCATGAAAAGTGATAACACGAGAATCCAGCAATGGAATATCTGCCACCCCCTCGGGGATAAAAGGCGTTATCATATATTTATTTCTAAGCTAGCGACCCGCCCCGGCTTCGCACGGGTGCAATGCTAATACTAAAACCTTCCTCTTTAATCACTCTATTTATTAAAAAAACCGCAACAAAATCCGTTGCGTAGTTTTAAAGATTTAAGCATACATAGGGACATAGGGATATAGGGACAGAGAAAGCGACTTTGTTTTATACTATGTAGTGATAATCATGTGCTTGAGAAGGAAAACCAATACGCCCTCTATAAATCCATAGCGGGCCTCTAAAGCGGTAAAAGGTCGCTTTGGCTAATAAATGCAATTATTGGAAGCCTTCAAAAGCGCAAATTTTCCGCGCGAGCCGTTCAGAAAAGTGGCCTCTTGACTGTGACGTCATCCTGTATAATGTCCACGTGATAAGAGCCAAAACTAAAAAAATAATAATCTCATGCTTTTAACCCCTAGGGGGTAGGCAGAGGTAATCAATGTCTATAAATACCCACGTTTCACCAGTATATGTACTTTGGACCCCGAAACGTGATAGGTGGTGAGCCTTTTACACATGTCTCGGAATTAATTCTGGGACCTGTGGGTTTCTTCAGCATCAAGCTAGTGATAAATATGTACCTACGTAAGTTTTTTAAAACACCTTAGTAAATGCCCTCACCGGATTCGAACTGGTTACCTTACTCACAAACCACAGGGCTATCTCTACTTTATGTTATATTATCAATATACATCAGTTTTATTTGCACAAATCACTCCAAGTACCCTCAGAGTCTCAAGTATTTATTCATTTCTATTTCAAGATAGGGTTTTCCACTGAGCGAAGGAGATACGACTACATAATGGAATCAGTCTTGCGTAATGAGTCACTGCTAGTCATAGTCTACGAGTATATAAGATACTTACCCAAACTTTTTTTTTTCAACCAGAGAAAATGCATTACTGCATACGCACCCGACCCGGGGCGGCCGGGGGTTATGTGGGGCTCTGCAGCCTAGTGCTGCCATACCCACTAAAACCCTGGTGTGTTCCTCCTCGCCGCTTCGGACCCAACCATGGCACCGCGGTTGTCTAACCTAACCAACCTGTATGGACCTAAGATGTCTGATAAATAAATAAATTATTATTATTAGTTTAATGACAATTAGAAATAAGTCATAGAAAATGAATAAATTAAAAAAATATATCTACATCAGGCTTCGCCAAAATAAATATTTACAATAACATTTTAAAAATATCCATCTTGTCAATAAATTTAATTAATGTTTTGGACACAACTAGTCAAATAGTGTCCTGTCCAAAAGTGCCCATGCCAATGGCCGCGTTCCCCCGCTTGATGGCCAAAGAAATTCGTTGCAACAGAAACGTGCCCGATCTAGGATCCAGTCCCCTTTCTCTCATCCGCCTCCCAATTATTATTAATAGTTTATAATAATAATAATGTCACGCCTTTTATCCCCGAGGGGGTAGGCAGAGGTTTTCCATTACTGGATATACCCACATTTTACGAGATACATTGGACCATCACCTAAACGTGATATGTGGTGAGCCCATCGCCGAACCGGGTCTATTTACACATGTCTCAGAATAAATTCTGAGACCTGCGGGTTTCTCACGATGTTTTCCTTCACCGTCGAGCTTGTGATAAATATACATGTACGTAAGTTTTAGAAAATCTCATTGGTACATGCCAGGATTCGAACCCGCGCCTCACTGATTTTCGGCCGGCTCTTTAACCGTATCACTGCTCTATTATTAGTTTTATTATTATTATTACTGCTGAATGAAGTGTGTGGACCTTAGTTTGGCTTTTATCTTCTTAAAGTCATAGTTCACAGACCGCTAAAATTTGTTATCAGAGAAAGTTTATTTGAATAGCTTCAATGTTTGAATTTGTTAAGATAAGCGTGCGCCCAGTGGCGTTTTTTCCCGTTATAGTAGGAATTTCACAAAATATTTTGTTAATCCACGAATAGATCATAAAAGGAATGTACTGTCTAAATTTCTCGCAGCTTCTGAGCCGACTTGTGACCCTGCCTTCTGAGCCGGAGGGGTTCGATTCCCGCCAGGGGCCAACATTTGTGTGCACGAACTTAACTGTTTCATATTTATTTGAGTATGTCTATTTGTTATTTAGTACCCATAAATACAAGCTCTGCCTAGTTTGGGACTAGTCGTGCATGAATTGTGTAAAAAAACACTGGTGTTTATGTAAATACTTTCAAAAATTAAATGCCCTCTAACTGATATGTCATGTAAGAAAATATAAAAATCTAAATCTGCAAAAAACAACTCATGCTATCACCCTAAGCCCATGACTATATTTTATCTCTATATCCTACCCCATCCCTATAGTTAGTATTCCGCTATCTTCGTCTGCCGCTACCTTATCTTGCCGACGCCATTTTACAGCCCGAGGACAGTCCGATGAAACCGACTGACTTTTCCGTAGAGATCTTCGATTATAAAGAATTTACACGGTTTTACTAACTTGCAGTCTTTTATCTGTTGGATACAGGATTATTTTTCAATAATTTATGTTGTTTAATATGCACTGAAAATTCTTTAATGATATTTGAATGTTAATTTCTTCTACTTAATCTCAAAGTTAACGTTAAATGTTAAAATTTGTTTTTTATGTGCATTGTTAAATCGTAGTTGCAAATATTTAATTAAATAAATGTTTTATTATAATATTATTGTATGCCCGAAATGGATAGACTGTTGGATCGAACCTCCTTATTTATAAGATCCTAATTAAATACACAGTGAACAATAAAGATTTATCTTAATTATAGTATCTATTACATAATGATTTTATAACAGGTCTTTTTTGAATCTTAGTCTTTTTATTTCTATTTTAAAGTAATTACCCGTGTTTATGCTTACTTCCTATGGATGGATGTTTGTTCCTCTTTCATAATTGGATGAAACTTTACAATTATTTAGCTCATACATCAGAATAACACAAAGGCTTTATTTTATCCCCTTATTACCACGGGAACGGCAACTGCTCGGGTGAAACCGCGGGGTGCTGCTAGTACATAATAATTCTGTTTACTTGTCGAAACTTGACGAACAACTCCTTAGAGAGGCAACGGCTAGAGTTTCACTTTACACTTCTGTTTGCAACCTTATTTTTGCTTCAAGCTTCATTTTGACAAACTTTCTGATGCACACCTGTCATTAATTACCGTCAATGTCAGTTGAACAAGCAAATGACACGTAATAAATCAGTTTACAACATTATAAAAGCAAAAATGACTGTCTGTTGATGACAACAACAACATGACAGGGAGATAAATCGACTTTAAAAAGGTCAATTTGGTACCTGTCAAATGTGCCAAAACTTAGCATCAAATAAAGAAATAAAAACCGGTCAAGTGTGAGTCGGACTCGCACACAATGGGATCTGTACCAAATTATACTAAAAAAAGTTTCTTTTTGAAAATATTTTTGCTATAGAGGTATATAATATAATAGTACATTATGATATAAGTGCGGTAGGTTGAAAATTACAGCCGAGGCGATATTGCTAGCCCGAGCCGTAGGCGAGGGCTACAAGTAAGCGCAGAGGCTGTAATTATCAAAGCGCACGTATGTCATACGACGATTTATAACACATAAAATAAAACTCCGACTATGGTAAACGAATAAAAACAATACAGCGTTAAGAAAAAGCGCGCGGCGCGCATCATCATTTTTTTTTAGGAAAAGGCACAAAAAAACAGCCAGTACTTATTACTAATAAAGTAAAATAATATTTTTGTGTCTGTGTTATAGATTGGTTGTAATTTACTGTCAAAATTAATTAAATTAAATAATTATGTACATAAATATTTCTTTAATATATTTTATCTCCCAAAGTTAATTTTAATCATAAAATGTTGACAACTTTTTTGACATAAAAACTCTTTGCTGAGATTTTAAAAAGTACCGTTCGTTTTAAAGACGGAGCATCTTGATAAACCGTGCGTTTTACTTTACATTTACCGCACTTGGGCGTAATGAGATAGGTAACGATATTAAAATTGGTGAAATAAGACACCTTTTACGAGCAAATGTGTTATAAATACACATTACGGTTCATGAGATATAGCCCGCTGAACAACAGACGGACGGACAGCGGAGACTTAGTAAGTGGGTTTCGTAAGCACTTTTTGGGTACGGAACCCTAAAAACAAGTCAATCCCTATTGTAGACAATACGAATGCAGCAACACTTTGAAAGATTAACTCTAGCCGCTTCATGAGAAGTAATGAATTTGTAGCGCCATCTAGCGGTATACATAGTACTAACTAAGAAGCGCTATAGTCGGCAAGTGCTAAACCGCGCTATCGAAGTTTTCTCATGAGTTTGTATAAATACTGTCCAACAACGATCACCTCGCCTGAGCAAGGTCTTGTTTTATCACGATGGAAGAGCATTCCACCCCATCTCCTCCATAAATTAAATGAAATCTACACAACTTGATCTACTTAAATTATCTTAGCAGACTTCAATTCACTTTAATCGAGACGTAATCAGGAAGTCTATCAAACGGAAACAAACTGTGTAATTGTGTAATAGAGTCGATATTGTAACAAATCTAGAAGGCCGAAGAAATTCGATATTATCTCGGCTCAGTGCTGGAGGGAGTGATTCTTTGATTTATGTTACACAATGATATTTTATTCGTGTATTGAAAGAAGGAAAATTTGTGAAGTGTTGCTCTAAGTGGCGTGTAGTATGGATAGTCTGTATCTATAGTTGCACCGCAACATAACGTTATGCGCTGCAACATGTGATGCGTATTGCTTGCTTAGCAATTTAGTTTACTTTAATTTTAATTATATTTTATGATATGATTACTTATTTGGAGATGGAACAATACACACGTTTCCACCTTCTACCTGGTTTCACTTAAATCTATCGTCGACGTCCCCTCCTAATATAGGATGGCGACCCTTGCCAGCCAAGCTATGTCAATATTAGCTTGCTGAAAATCAAATGAAGACTTCAGAAGAACCGATTTTCAAAAGAAGATACTGTATTTGAAGAACCTCAAGAATATTAAATTTAGAAGAAATCAATTTCAAGAATTTTAAGACGAAGACCCTGAAAAACTTAAAAGAAGAATGCAGCAAATCATAGAAGCCCGCTATCAAGAAGACTAGAAGCCGAACGAGCAGTGCAAGGACCGAGGCCCAGCCGCCAGCAACAGCATGCAGCCGCTCGCACCAGCCGAGCCCCGCCACGTGCCTCGAGTAGCCCGTCAGCAGCAACACCACGTCATGCAGCACCGCGTCGCGACCTACTTCCGTGCGGTAATACAAGAATTTATTTACTAAGTAAGAATATTTTTAAATCAGTTAAATCAGTATGTTTACATATGTAGTTATGTCTGAGCAGTTAATAGAATTGTTTAATAAGTTAAAATATGTGAGAGAATATTTAGTTAAAATCGGTCCAGAAAGACGTAAAAAAGAGATAGCTTATAAAAAGTTAGAAGAAGCAAATTATGAGTATAGCCGATTGGAGGATATTGTGATTCAGTTAAATAACGAATTAAAGGTAACTAAGCCAAGCTCCGAAACAGTTGAGAATTATAAAGAAATAATTGAGAATATTCATAGTATCTTCAATAAAATTAAGTTATTATTATCTAAGGTAGATTCTAACGCGCAGACAGATCCAGAAATAGAAATAATGGCGAATTCTTTTGACATTAGAACTGCAATTTCCTTGTTACCTGTAATGAATGGTCAGGAACAGGTAACCAAGCAATTAATTGATGGTATATTGCTATATAGTTCATTAATTAACGAAGAAACGCAATGTCAATTAATAGAGTTTGTTTTAAAAACTCGTCTTTCGTCTAGTGCTAAGCTGAGATTAAAAGGTACTTATTCAAATATCATAGACTTAGTACAAGATATTAGGAGATTTTTATTGCCAAGAAAATCAACAGAAGCTCTGCAATTACAGCTTTTTAGAACTAAACAGGGACGTAGATCGATAGAAGCTTTTGGGACTGAGCTAGAGGAACTGTTTGTTAATTTAACTTTAGCTCAATCTGATGAAGACAGCGCGAAATTTGAAGTTTTGCGCCCTCTCAATGAGAAAGCTGCAATCAAACGATTCGCAGATGGGCTCTCCGACTCGAGACTGAGTACTATCATAGCCTCGCGTCAGTTCACGTCGCTTCCCGACGCTATTAGAGTAGCCCTAGATGAAAATACTATGTCATCTAATGAGCAAAACCAGGTTATGCAGTTTAGGCCGTCTGGTTATAATCGTGGTTCATTCCACTACAAACGCAAATCTCGTGGCCGCACAAATAATTTCAGTTACCAGAATTCAAATAATAACCAAAGTAATTACAAAGGTAACAAAGGTCAGAGAACTCCATTTGTAAATTCAGGTCATCGAGGTGGAGGCGCGAATGCGTCGCGTCAGCAATCTCGCGGTGGCCGCGCGAACTTTCCGCGAGTTCAGCACTCCACGCGTGAGCTAGATAGACAGGAAAACTTGCGCAATACTGAAGAAAACAATGAGTTTTTTCGTGCCTAAACAGTGCAATAACTTCATTTTTAGTTATAATAATTTCTTTAAAGTTAGGTCATATTTAAGAAATGATGAGGAATTGAATTTATTGGTAGATAGTGGAGCCAGTTTGTGTGTTATAAAATTTGAACGGCTCTCACACAATTCCGATTTGCTTAATTTGTTAAGACAAGATAGTGTTTTGATTAAAGGAATAAATGGTAACTTAGAATCGGAAGGATACATTTACTTAGATATAATTGTAGCGAGACTACATGGAACGCGCCAATAGAAGGCCGAGTTACATAGAACGCGCCAATAGACGGCTGAGTTCTAAACCGCGCTATCGGAGTTTTCTAATGAGTTTGTATAAATACAACTGTCCAACATCAACCGTTGGACCGCGGTCCCCAGGCACGATCACCTCGCCTGGCGGAAGATCTTCCCTTTTCACGATGGAGGAGCATTCCACCTCCGTTCCTCCATACTGGTGACCCTCGACACCTGGACATCAGCGCAACCTTCTGGAACACCTGGACTTCAGAAGAATCATCGCATCGCAATTACACATCACTCCGCAGCAACCTAAAACTCAAGGTCAGCAGCAGCAGTCGCACAGCAAGCCAGAATCTCGCCCAATCAGGTCCATACGCAGCCGACGCACCGTTCTACCTGGTCCTGCAGGCTCATCACTCACAGCGACAGCACTCGGCCCACGCACAGTTCACCGCAGCCCACGTCCGGATCTACAGCGGCTGGTCACCCTCGCCGGCGTGGCGGTCTCTGCACACTGAACTACGGGCACTTCAACAGTCGCAGCAACCCGCTCAGTCTCGACTCACGCAGACTTGGAGCAGCACTGGCACTTGCAAGCTATCTACGAAACAACGACGCAGCACAAGAAATCGAATCGACCTCCGGTCTTGGAGGGGGAGTGATGTAGCGAGACTACATGGAACGCGCCAATAGAAGGCCGAGTTACATAGAACGCGCCAATAGACGGCTGAGTTCTAAACCGCGCTATCGGAGTTTTCTAATGAGTTTGTATAAATACAACTGTCCAACATCAACCGTTGGACCGCGGTCCCCAGGCACGATCACCTCGCCTGGCGGAAGATCTTCCCTTTTCACGATGGAGGAGCATTCCACCTCCGCTCCTCCATATAATAATTAATGGGGTAGTTTTTAAACAAAAGTTATTTGTTTTTAAGAATTTAGCTTGCGCTGCAGATGGTATACTCGGCCAAGATTTTTTCCAAAAATATAATGCTGTTTTGAATTACAGAGACTGCACTTTAAGTTTAGAGAACCAAGACGAGCAGTCAGTTATTGTCGAATTTAATAACGATTTATTTACAATTCCGCCACGATGCGAAATTGTCAGACATGTATTTACGGTGCACAGTAATGATTGCGTCATTTTAGCGAAAGAAGTTAGTAAAGGTGTGTACACAGCAGGATCAATTGCGAAACCTGAAAATGGACTTATTCCTATTCGAATACTAAATACTACTGATAGTGAAATTACTGTAAATAGTTCGAATTTCGAAATACATAGTTTACTCAATTTTGAAGTTCATAAATTTGATGACGAAAAAATTTCTTCAGATAGAGTCAAAACTCTTTTCAATTTACTTGATTTACCGTCATATTTAAACAAAGAAGAACAGATAAGTATTGAAAATGTTTGTGCTAAATATGCAGATGATTTTCATTTGCCCGGAGATACTCTTTCCACTTCCAACTTATATGAACATTCTATTAATTTAAAAGATAACGTTTCCCCAGTGTACTCCAAACCTTATAGGTTACCTAATGCTTTGAAAGGCGAAGTACAGAAACAAATCGATGAAATGCTTAAGAATGATATCATCGAAGAAACGACATCAGAGTGGTCCAGTCCAGTTTTATTAGTTCCGAAAAAGACAGATAGGTCAGGAGAAAAGAAATGGAGACTTGTTGTGGATTATCGCCTATTAAACAATAAAATACAAGACGATAAATTCCCTTTGCCTAATATTACCGAAATTTTAGACTCTTTAGCAAACAACATTTATTTTTCAAAATTAGATCTTTCACAAGGCTATTATCAACTGTCATTAGAAGAACAGTCCAGGAAATATACTGCATTTACAACTAACAAGCAGTACCAGATGAAGAGGTGCCCGATGGGATTGAAAACATCTCCCAGTGCATTCTCACGGCTTATGACAATAGCAATGACAGGTTTAAATTATCAATCATGTCTTATTTATTTAGATGACTGTATCGTAGTAGGTAATTGTCTTGAAACCCATAATAAAAACTTGATTAAAGTTTTAGAGAAATTTCGACAGGTTAATTTAAAATTAAATCCACTCAAGTGTGAATTCTTACGTAAGGAAATAGTTTATTTAGGTCACAAAATAACATCTGAAGGTATTTTTCCAGACCCGTCTAAAGTTAATGTCTTACAAAATTATCCAGTACCAAAGAACTCTGATGACGTCAAACGATTTGTAGCGTTTGCAAATTACTATAGGCGGTTCATACCGAACTTCGCTGATATTGCTCACCCACTTAACGCATTGTGTAAGAAAAATATCTCGTTTTATTGGTCAAACGAATGTGAACAAGCTTTTCAAAAATTTAAGCATATATTACTTAGTCCTACAGTTTTAGATTATCCCGATTTTTCAGAAAAAAACACATTCATTTTACAGACGGACGCATCAAAGTTAGGTTTAGGCGCCGTACTGTCTAATAGCAACGGCAAGGTAGTAGCGTACGCAAGTCGCAGCCTGAAGTCAGCTGAAACACGATACCCAGTCATAGAACTCGAGCTACTGGCTATTGTGTGGGCTGTAAGACATTTTAGGCCATATCTTTATGGGAAAAAGTTTCAAATTAAGACTGACCATAGGCCACTAATTTATTTGTTTAACATGACCGATCCTTCAAGCCGATTAACTAAGTTTAGACTTTACTTAGAAGAGTATGATTTTGAGATTAATTATGTTCCAGGACGGCACAACGCAGCTGCAGATGCATTGAGTCGTATACCGATAAATTGTAAAGATTTAAAAGAGATGCACGAGCATGTTGTATCAGTCATGACGAGAGCACAAGCTCGAAAGTTACGTAATAATGACGACATTACGGACTTGACAAATGGGGATCCCACCACTTTCAGGCCTGATCAACCTAAAGTGTTGGAAATCTTCAAAAGACCTATTATGAGTGTAGAATTAATTTTATGCAGTGACAAGAGTACTCTAAATCAGATAGAAAAATGTAATAAAATACTTAGTAAAAATGGTTCTTGTATATTTGTGCCCCATAAGTTGGCAATTTATGTAATATCTCGATCGTTATCTACCATAAGTGTGTTAGCGAGAGAATTACAAGATTTTTGTAAGAACATAAAGTTAAACGAGCTCGTTATTATTAAAAGAAAATGCGATGAAGATTTTATAAATTTACTTTTATGTGAAATGAATAAATTAAGCGACTATCCAAAGTTATTAGTAATTAACGATGTAGCTAGGATTACTGATAGAGAAACAAAAACGATAGTACTGAACGATTTTCATCTGTTACCTACCAGTGGTCACGCGGGGGTAAACAGGATGTTGAATAATATCAAAAAGTATTATTATTGGACAGGAATGAGTAATGACGTCATAGATTTTGTTAAAAAGTGCAAACATTGTCAAATTCAGAAGCATTCAAATAGGCATACCCGAGAACCTATGGTGATCACCACCACTCCAGGTACAGCCTTTGAGAGAGTTAGTCTCGATTTAATGGGACCCTTAGATGTTGATAACTATAATCATAAATATATTTTAACTTTACAATGTAATTTGACAAAGTACGTAGAAGCATATCCTTTAGAAAAGAAAGACACAGTCAGTGTTGCTAGTTTATTTGTAAATAATTTTATTTTAAGATACGGTATTCCAAAAGAAATTATAACTGACCAAGGCACTGAGTTCATCTCATCAGTTATGACCGAAGTATGTGAATTATTAAAAATCACGAAACTCCACTCGACAGCGTATCATCATGAAACTCTAGGAGCTTTAGAAAACACGCACAAGAATTTAGGAGCATTTCTTAGGATACAGTGTAGTAACAACACAAGTGATTGGAGCACTTGGCTACCGTTTTGGTGTTTTTCGTACAATACCACAGTCCATACTGAGACACGATACACTCCATTCGAATTAGTGTTTGGAAAACTGTGTAACTTACCTAATAATTTGCAAAGTAGTAATGTAGAACCCTTGTACAATCCTGATGCATATCCTTTACAATTAAAATTTAAATTGCGAAAGGCACAGGAAGATGCGAGAAATAATTTAATACAAGGAAAACATTTTAGAAAACGTAATTACGATAAACACATTAGTACTGTAAAATATAAGAAAGATGATCAAGTTTTGTTAAAAAATCAAGTAGGTAATAAGTTAGATAATATTTATTTAGGACCATATAAGGTTATTGAAGAAATTACACCCAATGTAAAAATATTGAAAGATGGAAAAGAATATGTAACGCATAAGAACAATACAAAATTGTTTATTAATTAAGTTAATTTAATTTATAATTCATGTAATAATATGTTGTATTTGATTTATTTTTTATTTTTTTATTTGAATTTTTATATGTATTTAGTTTAAAAAAAAATGTGTTTATCAAGTAACACGCAACACATTTTTTTTTCTTCCAGAACCCCTGGAATGTAGTATGGATAGTCTGTATCTATAGTTGCACCGCAACATAACGTTATGCGCTGCAACATGTGATGCGTATTGCTTGCTTAGCAA